>JAEVLN010000006.1:4000055-4564544 GCA_018350325.1 Globodera rostochiensis
TTTCAGAAAGCATTCCTGGTTTCGAAAACAAACGTAATTTATTTTATTTTATAATTTGGTAATGATCGGACGAGAGTTGCGGGAGCTGATAGATGTCGGCAAATAAAAACATAAAAGAAGATACAATGCAATTAGTGTTCTTTGATTGATCACAAAATTCAGCCCTTTTCATTAATAAATCACCATGGGGATTCGATCATTCGCCTAAATGAAACAAAATGTCCTGTGCTCTACGACTGTTTATTAGGTTAATCGACATTTGCGCCCCAGACAGACAGACACCTGCACTTGTGAAAATATTAAAATCACACAACCCAAACTTTTTCTTTTTTTTAAAATTGGCATTCTTCCATTAAAAGATGGCATTTTGAAAACAAAAGTTTTAGTTGCAGCTAATATATTTTGCCTCACACAACCAAACTTTTTCTTTTTTGAATGTTGGCATTTTTAGAATGGCATTTTGAAAACAAATGTTTTGGTTGTAGTTAATATATTATATAAAAAATTGAGCTTAAATATATTTTGCCTCACACAACCAAGGCTTTTCTCTTTTTTTTAAATTGGCATTCTTCCATAAAAAGAATGGTAATATTTTGCCAAAGTAATCCATTCTCAACATTTAAATTTTACATTTTGAATGATACAAATTCGGCGTCGCTTGCTCATTGCTTCAGTGTATTCATTTTTGTGCTATTTTCGTTTAGCATCATTATTGGTGGTGATGTCTTATAGATACGGTAATTGTGTGCAATTAATTACCTAATTACTTTATTCGCAATATATTAAAATGTAATTTTATTTTTATTGGTCTTCAAAATGTAATTTTATTTTTATTGGTCAGATGCGCGTCCAATCGATGGCCAAAATTTGTTCAAAAACAACAATGTGCCGGACGGAAGCGAACTTTTGTCAAAGTTTGACAAATTGAAAGTGTCGCCGACGAATTTTGAAAAAATTCGGCATCTTCATGACAATCTTTACCACGGAGCTGTGAAGGCACTGGTCGGACAAATGGGCCGCCGGCACTACAAACAGTTGACGCCCGGTCAGTTTTGGATAAGAAAATGTTTTTAAAAATTGAAAAAAACTTTTTAAACCATATTTTTCTATTAATTTTTAATATATGTAATTGGTAAACCTTATATTAAAACAATTGCAATAAATTATTTGTAAGAATAGTAAAGGTGGGGAGCCTAATCCCCTAAAACTGTAACTTTTCCCCAGTTATTCTATCCGGCTTTGGTGTTACTTAAAGCCGGGTTTTCCTTAATTTATGAAAAATCAGCAATTTTCTTTCAAATTAATGTCGCATTTTCCGGGCGCCGCTTTGGAAGACCAACGCGGGGCAAAAGCAAAATAACAAAAATTCAAAAACTTAATGATATTTTAACAATTAAATTGACCCACTCAATCAATATCCTCTGAATTAAACGGGATTGTCCGAACACATGAGAACAGAGAATCCCGGTATTTTTCGACCCGATTCAAAACTAATACAGGGACGTAGCCAGGGAGGGTGGGGGAATTCCCCGCCCCCGAAATGAAATTTGAAAAAAACCATAGGCGGGGCCTTTTTTGGACCAATTTTCTTTACAAATCTCTTTAAAATCTTCAAAAAAATTTTCCCCCGACTCACCCGCCCCCCAGAAGCAAAGCAGAATGCGCAAAAAAAAGTTTGCATTTTTGAAAACACCATCTGATCGCCGGCGCTCAGCTGGCACAATTCCCCCTCCAATGTTTTTCTAGCTAGTCCCTGAAAACATACACCGATTTTTCGGCCATCCGGGTCCGAAGCATAAAAGGTATTCGCTATATTAAAAAGAAAATCATTAAAGCAGAACAGCAAAAGTTGGCACGATGTCTGGACAGAATTGAAGCAAGGCAAAAAGAAGTTGAAGAAGCGGCAAAATGTTTGATGGAGAGCAGAAAACGGCGGTTTCCTGCAAGGATGAATGAAAAGAAGGAAATGCCATTGAATGAAAAAAAGGAAATGCCATTGAATGAAAAAAAGGAAATGGCATTAAATGAAAAGAAGGAAATGCCATTAACTGAAAAGAAGGAAATGCCATTAAATGAAAAGAAGGAAATTCCATTAAATGAAAAGAAGGAAATGGCAAAGAAGGAAATGGCATTTGTCCAAGAGGAGGAGGAGGAGGAGCATAAAGTGCCAATTGACCAAATCAAAACGAAGAAAAATCGACTTCTTCGTTATATGAGAAGGAGAAAGCCAAGAAGTCTTTTGGCGGCTGATCAGACTGATCAGAGGCGATTTAATCGTCACAAAATGGCAGACAGCAGCACAACATTTATTAACAAAGTAACTGCGCAGCGATCAATGAAAGTTTTGGCATTTTGTTCTAAAACATCCAATTCAGGCAACCTCAATGACATCATCAATGCCATTGGCTTCACCCTCAGACAAACCCGTCGGATCTCGAGTGGATTTAATTGCATAAAATAGGGTAATTAGTAATTTGGATACTTTTCCATTGGATAGATCACAAATTTGATTGTCAAACTGTTGGGTGAACGGCGGCAAGGCGAGCGGACGACTGAGCGTTGGCAAAGTGTGCATGGACGATTGAGCAGATTCGTGACGGAGAACGAAAGGCTGCAGAAATTGCCGGGAAGCAAAGTGTTTGAGAAAAGAATGTGCGTTTTTTTCTTTTTTTGGGGACTTTTGGGTTGAGCCGAACGGTTTTGTGTTCTGTCTTTGAGGGTTAAGCCGAACGGTTTGGTGTTCTGTCTTTGAGGGTTAAGCCGAACGGTTTGGTGTTTTGTTTTTGGGTGTTGAGCCAAACGGTTTGGTGTTCTGTTTTGGGGGTTAATCCGAACGGTTTGGTGTCTTGTTTTTGGGGGTTAAGCCGAACGGTTTGGTGTTCTGTCTTTGAGGGTTAAGCCGAACGGTTTGGTGTTTTGTTTTTGGGGGTTAAGCCAAACGGTTTGGTGTTCTGTTTTTGGGGGTTAAGCCGAACGGTTTGGTGTTTTGTTTTTGGGTGTTGAGCCAAACGGTTTGGAGTTCTGTTTTTGTGGGTTGAGCCGAACGGTTTGGTGTTTTGTTTTTGGGGGTTAAGCCAAACGGTTTGGTGTTCTGTTTTTGGGGGTTAAGCCGAACGGTTTGGTGTTCTGTCTTTGAGGGTTAAGCCGAACGGTTTGGTGTTTTGTTTTTGGGGGTTAAGCCGAACGGTTTGGTGTCTTGTTTTTGGGGGTTAAGCCAAACGGTTTGGTGTTCTGTTTTTGGGGGTTAAGCCGAACGGTTTGGTGTTTTGTTTTTGGGTGTTGAGCCAAACGGTTTGGAGTTCTGTTTTTGGGGGTTGAGCCGAACGGTTTGGTGTTTTGTTTTTGGGTGTTGAGCCGAACGGTTTGGTGTTTTGTTTTTGGGGGTTAAGCCGAACGGTTTGGTGTCTTGTTTTTGGGGGTTAAGCCAAACGGTTTGGTGTTCTGTTTTTGGGGGTTAAGCCGAACGGTTTGGTGTTTTGTTTTTGGGTGTTGAGCCAAACGGTTTGGAGTTCTGTTTTTGGGGGTTGAGCCGAACGGTTTGGTGTTTTGTTTTTGGGTGTTGAGCCAAACGGTTTGGAGTTCTGTTTTTGGGGGTTGAGCCGAACGGTTTGGTGTTTTGTTTTTGGGGGTTAAGCCAAACGGTTTGGTGTTCTGTTTTTGGGGTTAAGCCGAACGGTTTGGTGTTCTGTTTTTGGGGATTAAGCCGAACGGTTTGATGTTCTGTTTTTGGGGATTAAGCCGAACGGTTTGATGTTCTGTTTGGGGGGTTGAGCCGAACGGTTTGGTATTCTGTTTTTGGGGGTTAAGCCGAACGGTTTGGTGTTCTGTTGAGGTACGACATTGTGTTGGAGCGGCAGGAAGCGTCAGCCAGTCCCATCGAGAGGGTCAGTCGCAAAACCGTCTAACACTTGCAATTCAAAACAATCAATTCATTTTAAGCATTCCCACATGGCTCTGCTCCAGAATGGACTCAAATTGATTGATTTGGCATTGGCCAACCGAACGGACTCGTCGTCGTCGTCATCACGGCACAACTTTCGCCTGTTCAGCCCCCGCTTTATGCCATTGATGCCCGACAAAGGCGGTTTACAGCACAACAATTCACTGCTGTCCCCGACTTTGTTGGCAATGTATGAGGAACATGACAACAAATCGATCGGAAATGTGCCAGAGGTTTTTGATCAGAGAAGTTGAAGGGTCAGATGGAATAATTGGGGGCCAAAAGATGTTGAGGAAGGCGGGCGTTGGAGAGCGGGAACGACTGGGACTGATCGAAACGCTGATGGACATCACGGGGACGACCGCGAAGGTGGACCACGCCCTGGAGATGTTCAAGGAACTGAACTTGTTCAACGAAGGTAATTATGGCACATTTGTGTTTGAATTGTTTGTGTAAGGTTGGGAAAAGGGTTTGGACCCCGAACCCGTCCCATAAATTTAGGCCATTTTTGGGGGTTTCCCCGACCCCTGTTCCCGACACTTCCAACCCCGGGACCATTCTTCGGGGTTTCCCCGACCCCCGTTCCCGACACTTCCAACCCGGGGCCATTTTTCGGGGTTTCCCCGTCCCCTGTTCCCGACACTTCCAACCCCGGGGTCATTTTTCGGGGTTTCCCCGACACCCGTCCCCGCCACTTCCACGCCCGGGGCCATTTTTCGGGGTTTCCCCGTCCCCCGTTCCCGACACTTCCAACCCCGGGGTCATTTTTCGGGGTTTCCCCGACACCCGTCCCCGCCACTTCCACGCCCGGGGCCATTTTTCGGGGTTTCCCCGACCCCCATCCCCGACACTTCTACGCCCGGGGCCATAGTCTTTTTTTTAATAGAAAAAGTTTTTTAATGTATAGAAAAAAACATTAAATTTTAAGAAAATTTGTTTCCTTTTTTATGTGTCGGCGGTCCTTTGATGGAAAGTGCGGACCGGATTGTGAAGGCCTTTTTTGCACTGGAAGACTCACTGGACGAGCAGCAAAAGGAGCAGTGCGAACAGAACGGATACACTTTTGCCCGAAAAGAGCAAATTGAAAAACTGTTGCGGGACCAAGGTGATTCTGAACTGACTGGGGGGCAGGGTGGTCTCCAATTAACGATTGTTTGAAAAATGTGACCAAATTTTCAAGATTTTTGTTCAAATTCTTTAACAAAAATGCTAAATTGCTGAACATTTCGCCAATAATTCTTCAAATTACGAGGACGGGGGGGGGCTTTGTTCGGCACCGCCACCCCCCCCCCCCCAGAAGTAAAGGCAAAAATTTGCATTTCTATTTTTTGAAAAATAATTTTTTCCCATATTTTTGGACCTTGACGCCATATTTTTCACTATTGGAAAGGGCCGGCCAGCCTGGACTAGGGTTGAGTTAACACAAACAAATGTTTTGTTTTTTTTAAAATTGTAGCGGTTGATTTGTCGAAGCTTCCGGACATGGAACAGTTCGATGATTATGATCGAATGAGCCTGGAAGAGAAAGAGTTGGCCCTGTGGGCGACCATCGAACAGATTGCGACGTCGTCGTCGTCGTCGAGCAGTACCAGCGGCAAACCAATAAAAGTTTTATTTACAAAACTGCATTCTCGATCAAGACTATTAACCCGGGTACAAAATCATAAACCGGGCACCATATACCGGGTTTAAAACTGGTCTTGTCCAACCCTAATCAAGACCAATAATTTTGCGGATCCAAATTAGGGTTGGTCCCCAACATCTCGGGGCGGGTAAGGTCGGGGCCAAAACCCAGATAAAAAAAAAATTGGGAGTTTTTCCCAGCAAAACCTCGAAAAATTCAAAAAAGTCGGGGACGAAAACCCCGACGTCGGGGTTCGGGAATGTAAATAAGTATTGAAGAAAATTGCTTTAAATTAAAATAAATGGCGGATTTTGCGAACCGACTCATCGTCAGGGTTATTGATCAGGATCACAAATCTATGCAAAAACAGTGATCATGGGCACTGTCATTCATTCGTATTAGGAGGACTGGCGACGCGTCAAGCGCAGCTTCGCAACTCGGGTGAATGAGCCGACCATTTTGTCACCGTTCGCTTTTGCCCCGTCCCATGGCCTTTCTGTGCTTGGGCCAACCATTCTGTCACCCAGCAGCTTCAGGTGGTTGTTTGGCCTTTTTGGTTGATCGATCTTTTGCTTAAATTGTTTTTCCAATTTTTTAGTCCGAGCATTTTGGGCCCGTCGATGTGCGTGAGGAGGAGGGGCCTCCTATGACGGCGGCGTTCACTTCAGTGCCGGACACTTCAGTGCCAGCAACCTTTGAAAGTCTATAACTCTTTTTAAACGCAACTAAATTAAATAAAACAAGATGTTATTAGTCAAAAGCTCTAAATAAGAAGAATCATTTAGGGGAAAAAGCCAAGCGGTTCAATTCAGTTTTTAAAAAGTTCAATGTGAACGTAATTTATTGTGCAATAACTTTTTCAAGATGTTTCTAATTGTTTAGCGTTGGCTTAACAATAACTTTTAAAAGCTTGGAGCTTTCGAATGCCATCTTGTTTGTTTGGTTTGGTTGAGTTTAAAAAGAGTTATAGACTTTTAAAGTTGCTGGCACTGAAGTGTCCCGGCACTGAAGTGATGCGTACCCCCCTACGATGAATTTTCTTAAAATTTACCCCCCCCCCCAATTTCAGTCTTTCGCCGAACATTCTCTCACCTAGCATCTTCAAGTAAGTTAATTTATATTAACACGATTTTGAAGCTTAAAAGTTGTTGATCCAAAATGATTGATCAACTTTCTCATCATTTTTAGACCAGCGATTCTGAGCCCTTCGATGTAAGCCAAATTTTAAATATTTTTTAAAATCATTTTGTACAGAATGAGCCCGGCGATTTTGTCCCCATATTTGGCCAACCCAACCATTTTGAGGTGCAAATTTCAGAATTTAGAAACAAAAAGTTAGCTCTCATTTTCAGTCCTGGTCTTCTGGGGGCGTTCATCCTGAATCCGGTAAATTTCTAAATTTAAATTTCCAGCAACTTTTGGCCTTTCTTTCAGGTTATCCTCACTCCTTTCATCCTGTCACCGGGGGTATATTTTTTTTATGTTTGAATTTTAAACACTAAACAAATAGTAAACCTTAAAAAATTAGGCTTATCCGATAATAATAAAACTATAAATGTCGTATATTAAAAATAAATTTATCTTGAACAAAAAGGCCATGTATCCCAGCATTCTGAACCCGTTCGCGCTGGCGCCAAGCATTTTGAGTCCCCTCAGTAAGTACAATGTAGGGTTGCAGCCGGGCGAGGACAACCGGGGATCCCCGGTCATTCTCATCCCCGACCCCGTTCCCCGGTTTGCCCATCCCCGAAAACGGGGATCACCGCCTTGTCGTCCCCGGTATCCCCGTTCCCCGGTTTGCTCATCCCCGAAAACGGGGATCCCCGGGGTTGTCCGTCCCCGGTATCCCCGTTCCCCGGTTTGAGCGGTAATCCCACCCCCCCCCCGGCTGCAACCCTAGTACAATGGCATAAATCATCTTTTTTTTAATACAAAATTATCTAATTCATCGAAAAAGTCCTCTCGCCCGACATCGTCTCGCACCAAACTCTCGGCGGTGCCATCTTTTCGCCCGTAATGCTTTCGCCGGCCATCTTCACCCATGGTTACTTGATGGTCAGCATTTTCTCGCCCTCATTCCTTTCTTGACAAAACTGAGAAAATGATGAAATTCCCCCCAAAAGGACCCCATTATTATTTTTGTGTATAATTTGTTTTTTCAATCGTGCTGGGTCGTTTCGTAAATTCCGCCACTATGGGCGTTTCGTAAATCCGCGACATATATTTTATGAGTTTAGACATCATAACTTTATACACCCCGCACTAAATCACTTAATCCTTATACCATTGGAAAGCTCTATATGAATAGAAAAAGCAACACAGCAAAGTTGAAGCGATTAGATAAGTATTAAAAAAGTTATAATGTAAAATTGCCAAAAATCAGGGGTTTTTCGTGGTTTTCTGATCATACCTTTTTAAAAACTTTGATTTACTGCTTAGTTTAGTTTTACAAATAGTTTCTACTCATTTAGTGCTTTCCATTGATATAGGGTTTAATTGATTTAGTGCGGGGTGTATAAAGTTATGATGTCTAAAACTATTCCATAAAATATATGTGGCGGAATTTACGAAATGACCTAGCACCTTTTTCAATCATTTTCATCCCTCCCAGGGATATTCCTCCCGGAATATGGGTACCTCGCGGAACATCCCCAACTCATCACCAATAAAACTTGCTTCAACCTTAACCGATTCAAAAATGCTTAAAGCCATTCGAAAGAGCTCGAAAAGTTTAAGCTAACTTTAATTCTAAGCTTTGCGATTGGACAAATATCAAAAAAGTTATGGTCATAACAAGGCTTAGAATGGATTGAATGCTATACAATTTGTACAATTTGCGGGAGGTACCCATATTCCGCAATTTTTCCAAATGTGCATTATTTTTTAACATTCATACATAGTGCATTAATTGCCTTTAAGTTTGTCTGCGTATTCTCCGCTCAAAATTGTTAAAAATTATTTTAAAAATTTCCCGAGACTCCCCATCAACGAAATCCAAGCCTAGATACGGCTCCGGTTTCGCGTAAAACATAAAATTTGACCCCTAAAATTGATTTTGGAGAACATTTTTGAGCGTCGTCCTTGGAATTCGCCAAACTTTCTGTTATGTCCTTGAAAATCAACATGTTTGACCTTAACGATTTGTGGCCATCGATTCTGGGGTTTTGAGCATATTTCGAGCATATTTTGGCATGTTTGACCAAAAATTTGTAAAAATGCACTTAAAATCACGGGTTTCTGGCTGTTTTTGAAAAATAATTCATCTTTAACGACCGACTTTTAGTCATTTTCGAAAAAAAGCTGGAAAAATTGAACATTCGCATAAAAAATACTGAAATGGCGCAACGCTCAAGTGGCTGAGCCGAATGGCCAGACTGGCGCTGAGTTCGCCTTGCGATTAAAACTAACGGAATTTTCAACTTTCCAAAAATGATAAAATAATACGCGAAAAAGCTTTAAATCTCTATTTATTAGGCGTTAAAAGAAGAAAAAAGGGTATTATTTAGAATAGAGGAGCCCGGTCGAGACGAGATCTCGTCTCGAGGATCTCGAAAAATCTCGACGAGATTCTCGAGAAATCTCGACTTCGAGATCACGTCTCGAATAAAACGGAGTTTTCGAAATTTTTCGAGACCCGAGATTTTTTCGAGAATCTCGTCTCGAGTCTCGCTTGAAGCTTAAGGTCCGGGCTCTATTTAGAATGTACCCCCCCCCCCTTAAGATTTCGACTGGTCCGGGCTTCAACCATGACCGGCCGAGATAGTGGCATCAAAAAGATAATAAAAAAGGCAAGAAAATGTATCAAACCCGGTTTTCGTAACCAATTTAGAAATTATGACCGGTTAACCGACCTGGTTTTTCGGTTTATGGTCATGTTTCCTGTTTCAAAAGCTTTTTGAAAAGATTTTACATTAAAAATGATAAAAACTTCTGAAAATACAAAAACAAAGACAAATAATTCGTTGGGCTTAGGCTTAAGCCTAAGCCTAGGCCTAACGAACCCAAGGCCCAGGGTGGCTTAGGCCTAATCCTAACGCATTCCCCCCGTTATTCTATTGCGCTTTTGTTACTTAAAAATAGTTTTTCCTTAATTTTCAAAAATTAACCGATTGAAAGACGCTTTTAAGGTCGAGAGCGCTAAAATTTTTTGCTTGCCCCATCGTTTTAGCACCTACGAAAACCTATAAACGCGGCTTTGGATGATTATGGTGAAAAAAATCTTAGATTTCAAAATCTTAGACGTCGTCAGAGCTTAAAAATATTGCCGGATTTGTGATCAGCAAGCAGCCTTGAAAACCCCCATATATGTTTTCAGCAGATTTGGTGAGGGGTTCACAAAACAGGAAAGTACCAATAAAGGCATTTGCCATTAAAAAAGGTCAATTTGAGATCCCTGCTGCCTAACTTTCCCCCAGTTATTCTCTCCGGCTTTGGAGTTACTTAAAAGTCGTTTTTCCTTAATTTCAAAAATTTTAAAAACCGTTTTAATGTTTCTATTGACGAATTCGTAAGCAGCTCATCAATAAAATATTTTCAGACATTTTAGAAAAAAAGTTTTTCCAATATGTAAAAGTAAAATGCCAAAATACTCCCATAGCATATATTCAAATCTTTTCTAAATCTAGGTAGCCGAATGTATATGGATGGATGGGATGGCATTGGTGGGAATGCCAAATTTGTATAATCAATAAATGTAAAAATTGAACAATGGGAAGGCATGTTTATTTGCGTCTGGAAACAGAGAGATGAGACCCGTGATTTAGGGCAAAAAATGCCAATAGTGCAAAAAATGCCAATTTAAGGGCTGAAATTGAAGATTTTTTTCATATTATATTATTATATTTCTCATTTTAATCTTTAAAATAAATCTGGTAAAATTATTTTTCATTTTTCTTTTTCTTTCACATTATTAAAAATAAAATTTGTAATTTTAAATTAAAATCATTTAAAGACAAATTGCCTTTTTAAGATGGCAAATGCTGGCTTTTTTTGGAATTTTCAACAGTAACAATTTTATTAAGTTTATGATTTAGTAGAGTTTTAAAAAGTAAAAGAAATTTTAATTTTTGTAAAAAAATTGAACTTTATTTGGTAACATTTTTTGAAAAAATTTCATCAAGTTTTCAATCTATTTAAGCTGCAAACGTTATTATTGTAGCTATAAAAGGCTCAACGAATTAAATTTAATAAAAAATATATTTTCTTTTGAATTTTTAAAAGCTTATTTCTAAAATCACATTAAAATGGCGAAATTTGTTTTATTGCCTATCGCAATTTGGGTTTACCTAATTCTGCTCAGCAACTTTGGGCTTGAAACTTCTGGATGGTAAATAATAAAAAAATTCAGACTAAATAACGTTTCTTTAACATTATATAAAAAAATGTAATATGATTATTTTCATCATTACCTTTTATTTTTTAGTGGTGATGGTGGCCCTTCAGAAACGATATCCCGTATTATTTTTTAAATTGATGATTCAAAAAATTATAGTTCATGAGCATTTAATTTAAACAAAATAATATGCTTATTTATTTTTATTCTTAATAATTAATCGTTTTTAATGTAATAAAAAGAAATTATTTTAAATTAAGGCAATGAATGCAGCGGCTTTAAATCTCGTGAAGAATGTCATGGCACGACGGTAATCTCTCAGAATGGCACCACTGTTGAGTGCAGATGGCATGAAAAGAGAAACGAATGCCTTCCAGTATCAGTATAGGTATCCGTAAAGAATTCAATTCTTTATGACAGAACGAATTTTGCAAGAATTTGGTGTTATTTTTATGTTTAAGTGATCAGTGATCAGTGATGATCATTCATTGTTATTACCTGTTCCTTTGTTGATAAAAACTAACAATTTTGATTTTTTACGCTTAAATTCAAATATTAAAAATAATTTAATCTTTTAAATAAAAAAATTCTAATAAATATCTAGAGATCGAGATTTTCAAATGACACGAGCAAGGGTTACCGACGTACACGGGCAAGGGGTTTTTTTTAAAAAAAAATTTCATGCTCTGACGGATTATCCTCTGACGGATTGTCCTTCACTGACGGATTGTCCTTCACTGACGGATTGTCCTCTGACGGAATGAATGGGCACTGACGGATTGTCCTTCACTGACGGATTGTCCTCTGACGGAATGAATGGGCACTGACGGATTGTCCTTCACTGACGGATTGTCCTCTGACGGAATGGGCACTGACGGATTGTCCGGAGGCCTTTCTCGTCTTGGGGTTAAGTTAACCCGGACCCCAAGACGAGTAAGCTATGCGCCAAACTTTGAATGCTATTGACATGCGGAAACAATCCAAAGGTTAGTCTTATTCTTTAAATTCTGTTCATCTTTATTCAAAGCAAATAATTGATTACAAAAATCTTTATGATGTATTTAACGTCATTTTCATCGTCCGATCATTATGTCCTTGAAAATCAACATGTTTGTCCTTGCGAGTAATTGTTTGCACGACCCAAACGAACCCTGTTTTATTTCATTTTTGTTCTTGAAAGCTATGTTTGTTTGCCTAAAACTTGGATTTAAGGAATGTTACATTTTTGGCAAATGTTCCAAGGCTTTTTACGACCTCTCCAAATTCTGTAAAATTTTAGAATAAACTTTAAACAAAAATAGTTATTTAATGCCGACAAACTTTTGCAATTTCATTCAGTCATTAGTGGGAGAAACGGACTCCTCTTAATAGTTCGCAGCTCATTAACGATTTTTGGCCATCGATCCGTTGTATTAAACGTTTTTTAATCAATTTAATAAATCACTTAAACATATTATTAGGCTGCGCATATTCTCCCAGGTGCCAATAAATTCTAAATTGCTTATTCTAATTTTAATATTGATTTTTATGGCTTCAATAATAAATATTTTTATTTTTCAATTGTAAATATTTGTTGGCAAACGCAATTTTGTTGAGGGTAATAAACATTTAATACAAAAAGTGATTAAATTATATTCGTTTTTTTAACGTGAAAACAAATTTTTAAACATAAATTTTAGCAATTATTAGAGAGCGGATCGGTATGCACTAAAAATGGCCAAAATATGCATGAAAATTGCCAAAAAAAAAATGCCGAAATATGCATCGAGAATGGCATTCTAGTACACTAATTTTGCTTAAAACTTAATTTTTTCTTCTTAACGTCTAATTAATAGGACTGATACTTTTAGGTTTTTAGCTATTTTTTCTGCAGCTTTGTTTTGGTGAGTTATGCACGAAAAAATGTTTTTAGTCAGCAATTTCGTCGTTTTAACGAGGTTATTCGGACCTAAAACCCCAGGAGTGTGCACGGATACTAATTTTATTATCCGTATCCGTCCGTCCTCAAAACAAAATTTGCAATTTTTGCACCAATTTTTTTGGGAAAATTTGGATCATGAGTTAGGTATCCAACAATCTTTCGGATAAATAAACCCCTGGTAAAAATAGAAATTTATTGAAGTCTTCAACAATTTTTTGAAAATTCCCTATTTTTTGCTCAGTAAAATCGGATGAATTAAAAAATGCACAACTCAGCTTGATGTTTAAGATTTTATATCTAATTTAGGGGGGGGGGTTCTATTTTATTAGTCGGAAATTTCGTCGTTTTAACGAGGCTATTTGGACCTAGGAAAACCTATTTTGGCATTTTTGGCGACTTTTTGAACCCTTTCATATTTGGGCACATATTTCGGCATTTTTTGGAGCATATAATCCCAGCGCTAATTAATAGGTAAAGAACAATTTTATTTCTGTTATTTTGGAACAAATTTAATTTCTGAGCAAAAATTTCTGCACAAAATCTTTTTTGCATTCTTTGAGTGGCCAAAATTTGTTCAAATCGATGCTATTTTCCGAAGGGTCCCTTTTTTTGTGCAACATTTGGCAAAGTTCGCAAAGCGGAGAGAAGCGATAACTGTACGGGCTCTTCCGATAAGTTTTTGTCCATTCAAAATGACTAAAATTAAATTAAATTGATAAACAATATTTTATTGTTTATATATTTTGATACTTTAAATGCCGCTCAGTGTCATTTTGAACGGATATGAGATATTGTGCCAATTCCTCCACTGTGCCAAAATCGTCAGCGGCGATAAATGCGTTTGGCGGAATGTCAATGCCTAAAGTAAAATAAAAAAAGCATAAAAAAAATTAAATGAGCCTTCGGAGTTTCCGGGGAATGGGTTTTTTCTGAACAATTTTTTTTAAAAATTTTAACTTCAAATTGTACGAATTAAGGAGTCTATATTTTCGGGAAATCTTCATTTTCCCTCAAAAAAATAAGAAATTTTCATAAAGTTCTACATAAGATATGGCACAATTTTGGCAAGTGTGGGCATATGATAAAATTTCTAAAATTATGGCATTTGCCATAAAATAGGGCATTCTTGCACCCCTAGAAACAATCCTTTTTAAGGGATTTTAAATTATGCAAAATGTTCCAAATTCGTTTCTAATAAAAATGGCATTCACCTGAAAATACGGCACGGTGTAGCACAACTGGAATGGTCAGCTTGCGCAGTGCACGCCAAAATTTCTCTGTTATATATTGTGGACACACCGAATTTTCAAAAGCAAAATAGAAGAAATGATTATCTTAAAAAATACACAATTTGTTTTTATAAAAAAATTAAAATAAAATGTTCACCATTTATAATGGGCCAGGGCTAGGATTTTTAGGCTTGAAAAACCTCGAAATAGGCTCCAAAAAAGTGCCAAAATAGGCTCCAAAAAAGTGCCAAAATAGGCTCCAAAAAAGTGCCAAAATAGGCTCCAAAAAAGTGCCAAAATAGGCTCCAAAAAATGCCAAACTAGTCGCTAAAAAAATGCCAAAATAGAATGTGCCAAAATTTGCTCCAAAAAAGTGCCAAAATAGGCTCCAAAAAATGTGTGTAAAAATAACAAAAATGGCTTTAATCAGTAACTGCTACTTTTAAGCAAGAAAAATTGCAAAAAAAAACCTAAAAAGGTACAAAATTCTATAAAGGATTTGACAAAAAATTCGAATTTTTTATTGTATTTTCAAAAAATTAGTGATCTTGGCAAGAAAATTTGATTTTTCTTAAGAAATTTTTTGAAAAAAGCTCGAAATAGACACAAAAGTTCAAAAAATTCTTAAAGTATCCGAAATAGGCAACCCTATTTATGGCATTTATACATTGTGCCAAATGCTAAAAAAATTGTTTTTGTACCCATTTCAGTGTTATAACAATTGCTATCACAGCTACGGCCTCCACAACCGCCATACAAATCCAAATTTAGCATGCCCTGCAGCGCTTTCGTTAAAAAATCACGGCCCGAGTCCGCCACACAATGGGAGACCGCTTGAAAAGCAAGTTTCCTTTTATTCCGCACTGTTTGTTGAACCTTTAATGATAAATGTATATATTATGGACTAAGTTGTAGAGCCCGGAATGATCGAGAATCTCGAAAATTCTCGGTGTGAGCCCAAATTTTGTCGACCAAGATTTCAATCAAGAATCTCACTCAATCTCGAAAAAAATTAAATGATCCAAATTCGTCGAATCAGTGGAAATGCGCAAAAATCTCATTTTAGATCGAGAATCTCGAAAGATATCGGTCGAGCCCAAATTTTGTCGATTGAAATTTCAATCGAGAATGTAGATCCCGGACTTAAGGATCAGCGAGAATCTCAATCTCGAAAAAAAATAAAACGATCGAGATTCGAATCGAATCAATGGAAATGCCGAAAAAATCTCAAAATTTTTAATTTTTAGATTCGAGATTTCAATCGAGAATCTCACACAATCTCGAAAAAAAATTAAACGATCGAGTCGAATCGAATGTCGAAAATCTCAAAATTTTCTTGGTAAAATTTTTAGATCGAGAATCTCGAAAATTCTTGGTATGAGCCCAAAGTTTGTCAATTGAGATTTCAATCCAGAATCTCGAAAAAAAATTAAACGATCGAGATTCGAAATTGAAAATGTCGGAAAAATCTCAAATAAAATTCTTGGTAAAATTTTTAGATCGGTCCATCATGCTAACTAAGTTTGTAACTAGACCCTGGATTTTAAGACTTTTTTTTTGAGGAGGTTGGAAGGCTCAGAATGCTGTAAAATTATGTGTGCTCCTCCTATACCTCCTCCTCAGTCCATATGTCTTCAATCGGAGTGTCAGGAGTGATTCTAACCAACGAATCGTAGGGCATGAATACGGTGCTGTCCGTTCGGTAGGTTACTGTAGTGTTAAAGAAGGTATCCGTCATAATGCTCCGGTTGAAGTACATCAACGTGTGCACAGTAGGGCTGCTCGGGAATTGAAATTTACCGAGAATCGAGAACCGAGACCGAGACCGAGAAATGACACCGAGACTCGAGACCGAGACCGAGAAATGACCCCGAGACTCGAGACCGAGAACGAGACCCAAAAAAACCGAGAAATTTCTCGACTCGGGAACCGAGAACCGAGAAATTTCTAATTTTTTTTCAATTCACTAAAAAAAATATTAATTTTAAGCTCCAAAAATTTTCATTAAATTATTTTACACTCAGGGCTGCCAACTGTCCTTATTTATAAGATTTGTCCTTATTTTCGGGTTCGGAAAGTTTTTCGAATTTAGTTGATTGTGAAGGCTTGGTGTAATTTTTTCCGACTAAAAAGATCTTTTTCTTGCATATTCACCGAACAAGGCTGCAAAAAAATCTTACCAACCAATTTGCGGCAAATTTTGAATTTCCATTTTTATTTCTGGAACAATTTTTGCCCGAATCCATTCCATCGTAACCGCCGGAGAAAAGAATTTTTAAAAAAAGTTCAATTTAGGAGTGTATTTTCGTGGTTTTTAATGCATTTTTTACGAAATTTTCAAAAAATGCAAATTTTTTGCAAATTCTGCTTTATTTAGGAGGGGGAGGGGGGGGGGGGGGGGGGTCGGCGGTGCCGATAGGCGCCGTCGAGAAAATTTCGAATTTTTAACTCAATTTTAAGAGATTTGCAGCCAAAATTTTAAAAATGCGGTGATTTTTTCAAGCATTTTAGGAAAGGAAGGGGGGGGAGCGGGTGGCTCCGATAGGTGCCGCCGGGGAAAAATTAAAGTTTTAGTGAATTCAATTAGGAAAATGTGCTTAAATTGCAAAAAAACCATCATTTTTATAAGATTTTGTTAGAATCAATAAAAAGGAGTATTTATTAAATTAAAAGAATAAAATGGATTTTAAGTAAGGGAGGGAATAGAACTCACGATAAATAAATTACCGGTCAGAATTTAACCACTGAGCCATACAACAACTGAGTACGGATGGTTTGCAAAAGATATATTATTAAAGATTTTTTTAAATTGATTTGTCATTATGCATTTTTTAAATCTTTCAAGCTCAGATTCTGTAATGAATTCCACCAAAAACCCAATCTTTACCAGTGCAAAAAAGTCTCGTTTTCCGAGACTAAAAACCCGAGACCGAGAACCGAGACCGAGACCCAAAAAAACCGAGAAATTTCTCGACTCGAGAACCGAGACCGAGAATCTCGAGCAGCCCTAGTGCACAGGCGATTCCACCGTGAACATCACGTAGTTTTGATTGTGACGTCGCTTTTTTGGCCAACGATCAATTAAACAACGGCCGTGTAGATGGAAAATCAACATTGACGAATTTGCCTCTCTTTTTAAAATGATTTTATATTAAAATTATTTTAAATCATGAGGGATTGATATTAAACAAAGTGCGATTTTATGCTGGATTTTGTCTCTCGAGATTTTTTTTTTGCTGAATTCTGGGGAATCTGGCTTCCGGAAAATTGTTTGCGTTTTCAATTTTCAAAAAATTTTCCCAATTTTTCTCCAAAAATTGTTTTTTTTTGTTCGTATTAAATGTAGTACTCCAGTGATGGTTTTTTTGTTTCCAAAAAATCTTTAAAAATTGTTGTTTTTCAAGGCAAAATTGCCTGCCTAAAATCGACTTCTTTTTTTTTGGGCCAAAAAAAAACTTTTTTTTTGATAAAATTCAATTTTTATATTTAGTTTGGATTTGAATAAATTTTATTGAATACCTTAAAATGCTAATCGGTTAGTGCCTATTTTGGCAAGTTTGTGTCTATTTAAGGGTTTTTGTGCCAATTTCATGGCAATTTTGGAAAAATTTCGTGCTTATATAGGTGCCCATTTCGCGTTTTTTTTTCTTCATAAAAATTAGCATCACTAAATAATCGAATTTGAAAATTAAATTTTTGCTGCTTACAAATTCCGATTGGCGGTGTATTTGCACTTAAACGGGCATTTGTTTTTGGCGGTTAACGGAAGATATGTTGGAAATCCACGATCCAACAACAAAATCAACGCGTCCCCAAGGCATTCATTGTTCCACAAAATGACAATTGGTGCTTTGGAGTCCTAAACTTTTGAACAAAAATTTTAATAAATACGGAATGTTGAGGATTTTGAAACATATATTTTGGCAAAAAATTGTTAAAAATGCATATTATGGCCATTTCAGGTGCATATATTTTTCGTTTTTATTGCATTTTTTTAAAGAAATTTTGGCAAAAAGTGCCAAAATAGGGACTAAAAAGTCGCACTAATTCAAAAATTTTTTGAAACAACTGAAAAGAAAAGTCTCGGTTAGTACTGGTCCCAGTTGAACTCCTTGGCCCGGTCCCACCGGTTGTTCTGGTACCCGCATGTGCCGGTTCCGGTTTTCCTAAAAGTCCCGGTCCCGAACAACCTTTTTCTCGGTTCAAGATTTAAAAGATGTAACAATTAAGAAGAGCTCTAAGGAAGCGAATGTGTCCAGTAGAGACCGGTCAGGATGACTCCTGATCCGGAATCCTGGTATTTTTGTCGAAGCACAAGGATCCGGATATCCTGGAAAACCAGCATTTTTGATCCTGGTAAATCCTGATCCTGGTCATTCCCAAACTCCTGATTCGGGAACTCAGACCAGGATCCTGGTCCGCATCAAGCACCAGGATCCGGATATCCTGGAAAACAGCATTTTTGATCCTGGTAAATCCTGATCCTGGTCATTCCCAAACTCCTGATTCGGGAACTCAGACCAGGATCCTGGTCCGCATCAAGCACCAGGATCCGGATATCCTAAAAAATCAAGATTTTGATCCTGGTAAATCCTGATCCTGGTCATTCCCAAACTCCTGATTCGGGAACTCAGACCAGGATTCTGGTCCGCATCAAGCACCAGGATCCGGATATCCTGAAGAAGAAAAGCACTCTATTTGTAAACATTTTTACACCGTTGTATTGCACAGTTTCTTCATGCAATTTTTCCCAATGGATTGACGGATTTCCAGTGCCGCAATCTGAAGTGGTGCTATGCCATCAAAGTCGATCATGAATGCGCCGAAACGAAGTGCCTTCCAAAATTCCTCTCCAACCGTTTGGTTGTCCGAAGTCAATGCTTAACAAAAATAAAAAATTTGTGTGATTTTCTCAAAACCTTTGGTAAATATTAGGGCTGTTCGAGAGTCTCGGTCTCAGTCTCGAACCGAGAAATTTCTCAGTTTTTTTGGGTCTCGGTCTCGACTCTCGGGTTTTTAGTCTCGGAAAATGAGACTTTTTTGCACTGGTAAAGATGCCATTTTGGTGAGAAATCATTAAAGAATTATGTGCTTGAAAGTTTGAAAATACACAATGACAAAATTTGGAAATCCTTTAATACGTTGTCAACTTTCTGAATACAGTGTGCGTATGGCGCAGTGGTTAAATTCCTGTCGCTTAGTCTGTATTGTTAAGTTCTAGTCTCCCCAGTGAAATGAATTTTTCTTCATTTACCTAAATTGATAATTAGAGACTCCTTTTTATTGATTCTTAAAAAACATCACCCAGTAAACCTTATAAAATGGTGATTTTTTTTTTGCAAATTTTAAGCATATTTTTTACTATATACGTTAGAATGACAAGGGGTTTCGTGCCGAAAAAGGAAATCTCTCTTCCGGGAATCGGGAGCCCCTGGAAAGTTATGGATTACTGAAGCAACTTTTTGTCGCGCATCCAGGAAAACTATAGACTTTTCAGTACGGTGGACAACTGAGGCCCAGGAGCCGAGTTGCGGGTCCCATCGGCACTTACACAAAGGGAAATTTTTTTCTTTTTGCTCCAATCGCTTAACACCCGCTGGGAGGGCACTCCGCTGATATGTTTCCGACAACTTTGCTGTTGATCACTTTTTGATCAGAGCAAAACCCTGGCCTGCAGAAATTGGCAAAAATTGCTGGGTCAAAATTTGGAAAATCGTTTTTTGTCCCTAACTTTTTTTGATTTGCCCGCAACGCTTAGCAATGTTTTGCATTATTGTAGAGCTTCTCAAACTGCGTCGAATGGTGTTTAGTGGGTGCGAAAATTTTTTGAAATTTCCGAGCTAGGCCCCCTCGAAGGTTTTTCGGTTTTTTGTCATTAACTTTTTTTGGGGTAAATTTTAGGCGAAATAAAGAACGCTTTCAAAACCCAACTTTTCGAGAGCTATCGATTGGTGTTTATTAGGGCTGAAAATTCCAAAAAACGTTTTTTGCCAGCCAAGTCCACGGTGGTGTAGTGGTGAGTGGTGGGGGTGTGGAGGGGTCGGGTGGGGGTTCGGATCCGCTTGGCTGAAATCATTTTTTCCGACTTTCTTCGCATATGTATGGTGGAGTAAACAATTTCTAAAATCATTTTAAATTATTCCCGAGTTTTTAAAAATATTTTTGTGGGTTATTTGGAAATTTTTGAAATTTAATTTTTTTGGCCACCAAAATTGGGGGAACCTCTAAAAAAATCATAACTTTTCTCAATGAAGAGTATTTTGAATAATTTTGGTGTCATAAAATGCAGAAACATATGCGCAATTTTTATGATATTTTATTGTCGTGGAAGGTTGAAATTTCAAAAAGTTGTGGTCAATTTTCCGAAAAAAATGAATTTTTCACAAAAAAATTCATAACAATTTTTTGTAAAGAAATTTTCAAAAAGCAATTCATTAGATAAATAGCTTATTTTTTTCTCTATTAGAAACTATTTTAGTTGAATTAAACGCCTTAACATAAAATAGAGTTATGATCGAAAAAGTTAAATTGGGTTACCAAACCAAAGGGGTCTCCCTTTTGGGGTATAATCGAAAATTTTAATTATTTTTTTCGATTTTCTTTGTAGTTGTAATGATGCAAAAATAAAGGATTGCCTTTTGTCAGTATGACAGACTTTGGTTAGGGTATGCCATTATTTTAATATGTCTAAAAGGTGCTGTAGTCATTACAAATAAGAACTGTGTAGTAACAACTAGGGCTGCTCGGGAATTGAAATTTACCGAGAATCGAGAACCGAGACCGAGACCGAGAAATGACACCGAGAACCGAGACCGAGACCGAGAAATGACCCCGAGACTCGAGACCGAGAACGAGACCCAAAAAAACCGAGAAATTTCTCGACTCGGGAACCGAGAACCGAGAAATTTCTAATTTTTTTTTCAATTCACTAAAAAAATATTGTTTTTAAGCTCCAAAAATTTTCATTAAATTATTTTACACTCAGGGCTGCCAACTGTCCTTATTTATAAAATTTGTCCTTATTTTCGGGTTCGGAAAGTTTTTCGAATTTAGTTGAATTGTGAAGGCTTGGTGTAATTTTTTCCGACTAAAAAGATGTTTTTCTTGCATATTCACCGAACAAGGCTGCAAAAAAATCTTACCAACCAATTTGCGGCAAATTTTGAATTTCCATTTTTATTTCTGGAACAATTTTTGCCCGATATCCATTCCATCGTAACCGCCGGAGAAAAGAATTTTTAAAGTTCAATTTAGGAGTGTATTTTCGTGGTTTTTAATGCATTTTTTACGAAATTTTCAAAAAATGCAAATTTTTGCAAATTCTGCTTTATTTAGGAGGAGTAGGAGGGGGGGGGGGGGGGCGGCGGTGCCGATAGGCGCCGTCGAGAAAATTTCGAATTTTTAACTAAATTTGTTAAGAGATTTGCAGCCAAAATTTTAAAAATGCGGTGATTTTTTCAAGCATTTTAGGAAAGGAAGGGGGGGCGGGTGGCTCCGATAGGTGCCGCCGGGGAAAAATTAAAGTTTTTTTCGTGAATTCTCAATTAGGAAAATGTGCTTAAAATGAAAAAAACCATCATTTTTATAAGTTGTTAGAATCAATAAAAAGGAGTATTTATTAAATTAAAAGAATAAAATGGATTTTAAGTAAGGGAGGGAATAGAACTCACGATAAATAAATTACCGGTCAGAATTTAACCACTGAGCCATACGACAACTGAGTACAAATGGTTTGCAAAAGATATATAATCAAAGATTTTTTTAAATTGATTTGTCATTATGCATTTTTTAAATCTTTCAAGCTCAGATTCTGTAATGAATTCCACCAAAAACCCAATCTTTACCAGTGCAAAAAAGTCTCGTTTTCCGAGACTAAAAACCCGAGACCGAGAACCGAGACCGAGACCCAAAAAAACCGAGAAATTTCTCGACTCGAGAACCGAGACCGAGAATCTCGAGCAGCCCTAGTAACAACTACACATACTAAAATTGCCTGAGCCAACCCAGAATGCTATATAAATGATTGCCTTTTGTCAGTATGACAGACTTTGTAAAGGATTGCCTTTTGTCAGTATGACAGACTTTAGTTAGAGTATGCCGTTCTAAAAGGTCTGTGTAGTTACAACATGAGTTGTGTAGTAACAACTACACATACTAAAATTGGCTGAGGCAACCCGGAAAGGCTATATAAAGGATTGCCTTTTGTCATTATGACAGACTATGGTTAGAGTATGCCATTATTTTAATATGTCTAAAAGGTGTGTAGTCATTACAATCAGAGCTGTGTAGTAACATCTACACATACTAAAATTAACTGAGGCAACCCGGAAAGGCTATATAAAGGATTGCCTTTTGTCAGTCTAACAAACTTTGGTTAGGGTATGGCGTTCTAGAAGCTGTGTATAGTTACGACATAAAGTTGTGTAGTAACTAAACATATTATATAGCGGGAGACAGCACGTAGTGTCGTAACAACACAAGTCTAAAAGCCAAAAAATCAACAAAGTTTTTAAAAATTTTTTTAAGATTCTTGCTTTCTAGACGGTATTATAAAACAAATTCCATCCGAGGGTCAAAAGAAGAGATAAATGGACGAAATCGTATTGGATGGTGTCCAACAAAGTGAAATGGACAGAACTACACAGCCAATGGTTTTAAAAAGTATTTTTAAGAAAAATACTAAACGACTTTACAGATTCCAACCGAGGGCCAACAGAAGAATATGGACGAAGTTGTATTGGATGATGCTCCACAAAGTGAAGTTAAAAAAGCTGAAGAAGAGAAGAAAAAGGAAAAGGAGCAACAAAAGACGAAAGAAGGCAATAAGGATGAGCAGGAGAGTGGGAAGACAGCCGAAGATGAGCAAGGGAAAACGGCGGCAAACAAAGAAGGAAGGCGAGGACGTCAGCGGGTAAATTATATAATTTTCTATTCTGTATAACTGTAATTTTACAGCTGCATCCTGCTGCGCGACGTAGCCGAGGCGGTGCACGAGGCGGATGGAATGACAGAGGAGGGCGTGGAACGCGAGGAGGGCGAGGCGTCGGTGGCAACTGGGGAGGAGGAGGAGGGAATGACAGAGGAGGGCGGGGAACGTGGGGAGAGCGAGACGTGGTTGGCAACTGGAGAGGAGGAGGCTGGAATGATAGAGCAGGACGGGGAACGTGGGGAGAGCGAGACGTGGTTGGCAACTGGAGAGGAGGAGGCTGGAATGATAGAGGAGGACGGGGAACGTGGGGAGAGCGAGACGTGGGTGGCAACTGGAGAGGAGGAGGGTGGAATGACAGAGGAGGGCGTGGAACGTGGGGAGAGCAAGGCGTTGGCGATCGTGGACGCGCTTTTCATGGAAGAGGTCGTGGCGGGACCGCTCAGCAGGGCCGTGGACAGGGTGCTGAAGGAGGCAATCGTGGAGGCGGCACGACTGTTATTAACATTTACAATTGAAACATGAGATATTGATTTGTTGAATAATTTTTGTTATTATTGTTATTGCAATGGTTTTTATTTGTTGAAAAATTTGGTGTTGTTGTTAAATTTATTTTATGCATGCATTTTCGTATTAGTGATTCAAATGTTTTGATCTTTTACCTTGCTATATTTTAATATTTTAAATGATTAAGAGCTGTGTAGTCACGAATCAGTTGTCAAGAATTTTGGTTTGGCTATATCCTGCTTTTAATATGGCTGTGTAGTTACGAATGAGTTGTGTAGTAATAAAGTGTGTAGTAACTTTGCTTATTAAAATTGCCTGAACCAACACAGAAGGCTATATAAAGAGTTGGGTTTTGTCAGTCTGACATAAGCTATTGGGGAGAGTGTGTAGTTATTTTAAGAGCTGTGTAGTCACGAAACGAACAGCCCAGAAGAATAAAAGGTGACAGGACCTGCTCCTTCGGGAGATTGTGGTGACGGCCCAGAAGAATAAAGGGTGACAGGACCTGCTCCTTCGGGAGATTGTGGTGACTGGCCAAAGAATAAAGGGTGACAGGACCTGCTCCTTCGGGAGATTGTGGTGACGGCCCAGAAGAATAAAGGGTGACAGGACCTGCTCCTTCGGGAGATTGTGGTGACGACTACCCAGAAGAATAAAGGGTGACAGGACCTGCTCCTTCGGGAGATTGTGGTGACTGGCCAAAGAATAAAGGGTGACAGGACCTGCTCCTTCGGGAGATTGTGGTGACTACCCAGAAGAATAAAGGGTGACAGGATCTGCTCCTTCGGGAGATTGTGGTTCAAACATGAAAGGAATCTGCACTCTGTACGCCTTTTTTGGCTATTTGGGATATGTGACTCCTGGGTGGCAGATTTGCTACAGGACGTCTTCACATCGTGGCATTATGCGGGAGGCAAACTTTGGTCTTCTATTTCTCATTTTTGTTTCAATAAATGTTTTCTATTTGTGTGTATTTTAATGGTCAATTTTTGCCTACCTACTTTTGTCACACTTACATATTTAATGCTGACTTTTGTTTTTAGATGCCTTCTAAAAAACGAGAGTTACGAAAGCTGAGAACTGAGCGGTACCAGCGGCGAGCAGACCAGTCTGTCAGCCCGGGAAGCTCGCATATCCCAGATAGTCCACTTTTGGACTGCAACGGGAGTGCAGATGGGAATGGGGGCACACCCCTTGGCACAACGCCAAAAATGAGTGCTTTGCAGATAAGCACACCGGCTTCATCTATGGGCAAGAAAAGGGGCAGACCCCCAAAAGCCGGAACGATAATGGCTGGACTTGAATGTGCGTCTTTTAATGACACACCACGTACTACACAAAGTAAAAGCGCTATTAATTCGCCGTGCAAGAAAAAAGAAAAGTGCATAAATTGCACTGAAAGTCTTAACGAAAATATGACTGAAGAAATGCCTTCGACCCCTGTCACAGCGAAAAGCAGCCGTGGAGGCCGCCCTGTCAAATTTAAAGGGGGGCCAGGCAGGGGTAATATTTTGGATTCTAAGAGTGAAGGTTCAATAATTGAAGATAGCTTTGAGAAAAGTGTACCAATGGAGGTTGTAGAAGCGATCAAAGAAGTGGAACCCAACCTCAAATTGGATGATGCACAAAGCACGACAAATAATGTGAATAAAATGATTGATTTCAACACGGTTCAAATAAATTTCGCAACTATTCGAAATCCAAACTGCCAAATACGGCGATGGGCTGGCATTGGTCTTTATGCTGATGACTCAACATCATCAGGGCCCAGATTTATCGAAACATGCTGGAACTCGCCAGACGAGTGGCTAAACGACGGCTTCATTGCCGTTTACTTGGCATACTTGGCGTCCATTTCCCAGCGTAAAGTTGTAGTTGTGGATTCGCTTGTCTCGACTCCGAACACTGCTGTAGTTAGACGCAGTTCATTCAAAAACTACACATTCGGATATGACCCGAACAATGCGGCCGAAGTAATTCTTATGCCGTTGAACTTCCCAAATCACTGGACGCTTCTTGTCTACGATGTTGCGTTTGGGACGTTTTTTGCAGATTCACTGCATATAAGCAGAATGGATTTTGCCAGAAGTGAACTAATAAAGGACATCATTGTTGACATTGTCCCAGTTGAGCGTTGTTCAATTGTTATTGAGAACATTAGCAACTTGACGCCGCAGCAAGATGGATTTAGCTGCGGCTACTTTGTGTGCCTATATGCGGAGGCCTGGCTTATGAACCAAAGGACGTTCATTTTGCCAAATTTGAATATAAATTTTGAAACAAAAAAGGATTTTATGGCACTTAAATGAGCTTTACAGCTCTGATAATGTGCCATATCATCCAAGGGCGGATGTAGCTTTGCCCTGCCCATTTGTCAAGAGGCTGGAAATGGAAGATGGGCAATCAAGTTCCAAAGGTGTTCAGTCAAATGTGCAAGAGGATTCAGACGATTCCGATGATATTATGATCGTCGATGTTCCTGCCAATGAAAAAAAGGTGGAAGAAAGTATGTTTTTCATCGATCCTCCACTGCATGAACAGGCTGAGCATCCAGCCTCGGCGGCTATAAATGCTGTCCTAGCAGAGGCGCAATTGCCTGGTGAGAATCAAGCAGACGAACTTGCTTTGATTGTTGAATCTTGCCAAGCGCAAGAACCAATCGCGCAGGCCGCTGAAGTAGTTTTCAAACGACCAAGAACACCACCAAGGCGTTCTTCGCGCATTAAACGACTAAGCAACTCGCTCAGTCGGTCTCCATCGCCCGCAGCAAAACGAGCGCCAACAACAAAAGGGCTTGGATTAGCAACGCCGTTGACAAAGCGTTGCCATATGGTCCATAAGAGTTGGCACTGCGCTGCTGCGGCAGCCAAGCATTTCCCAGACTATTCAGATTCTGGCAAGCTTGGAGAAAAAAAATGCCCACATTGTGGAGCACATCTCTTCCAGCACGAGGACAGCAACATCTGCTGCCGTCAAGGGAGAGTTGAATTGCCGACATTGAACCCACATCCTGATGAGCTCAAACAGCTCATTGTGGGGGACAACCAAACCCGCGAGGGCAAGGAGTTTGTCCGAAACATGTCGCGATACAACAACCTGCTGCAGTTTGCCAGCGTGTCCGCTGGCAACAAACCATGCCCAGCTGGTGGCCCGATGGCAGTAATTCTCAACGGAGAATTCCATCGACGTATCAGCAGCATGCAGGCTGGCTCTACACAGACACCTGGCTTCGGCCAGCTGTACATACTTGATCCAGTCGAAGCAATGGAGCAGCGAAGAAACAACCCCACTTTTACGGGGGAAAAAATAACAACCAACGAAGAGTTTGTGCAAGGTCACAAGTTAAATGAAAAAACGCTGGAGTCATTGGAAAAAATGATCCAGGAAAATCATCCGGCTGCGAAAGCCTACAAACAGGCCCGCGAACAACTGCAGGATCTTTTCAAGACACAGAAGGCGGAAGAATTGCGATTCTTCAGAATGACGCTGTTGGACCAGCGCAGAGCTCCTGCAGCTGTGAAAGACCCAAAATTGCATCCCCACCAAATTATTACACCCTCAACGGGCGAGGGCATGTTCGCAATACATGCGGACCCAAGTGGAGCACCTCCACCAAAAGGGATTTGGGTCGAGAACAAGCATGGGCAGCTAAATGAAATAGCCCCATTCAGTCCATGGACGGACAGCTTGGCGTATCCATTGATAAAACCGCTAGGAGACGATGGGTACTACACAGGCATTAAATATGCAAAACCGCCCTCACGAAAGCGTAAAAGCGACGTAAGCACAGATCATTTGTTCGACACAGATGTCGATTCTGATCTCGAGTCATGCGCAGCAGACTCTGATGCATTGTCTGATGCTGGATCGGTGGCTTCTGGCACATCGTCAGTTAGCGGGCGGTTTGGAAAAGCAAGGCAATTTGTTTCATTGCGAGATTATTGTAAGTACTATCTCGCAATAAGGGACGGTGACGTTGCGGCGGGATACCATCACATATTGGCATGTGGTGGTGGCCTTGGTCAGCGCTGGATCCTCGATCAGGCTGCCAAAATTGACTGGCAGATAGCCACTTTTTTGCGCAGGCCAGACATGGACCTGCGGATCAGCACTCCACGCAACTTGCTGCAGTATTTAATCAACCAATACAATAAACAGAAAGCACGGCAAAACCCCAATGCACAACGCAAAAGTGTTGATGACATTGGCAGTGTAGTACGCCTCTCTGAGAAGAATGTGAACTCTCTTCAATATTGGAAGAAAATGTACGAAGATTGCAACACAATCTTTGCGAGATATCACGATGCAAAAAAAGCGCGTCTGTTCATCACATTCACCAACAACAGAGATTGGCCAGAGTTCAAACAAAATCTGTACAAAAACGGTCAAGTATTTACTGACCGTTTCGATCTCTGGATGCGAGTTTGGTGCAGCAAAATTGCTGTTTTCCGTCATGAGCTTTATGAGAAGAATTACTTTGGAACGATTATAGGATCCGGCGAATCCATGGAGTTTCAAGGGCGTGGCGGTCCACATGCCCACATTGTGGCTCAGACTGACCTTAACGCAATTCCAGAAGTAATTCAAGAGTACATTTGGGCACATATTCCATCTTTGCCTGACAAAGATGATAATACGCCCATTGCCCAAATGCATCGCGAAATTCGCGAATTAATACACATGCAACTACACAGATGCAGTGACACCTGGTGTGGTCCAAAAGACCCTAAAACTGGGCGGTGCAAAAAGGGTTTCCCTGCTACATACTCTAAGTGTACGATACTGCACCCGGACAGGCCGGCGGTGTACTTTCGGCCAAGCCCAGCAGAGGGTGGTGCCCAAATTGAAGTCAATAAACTCATATATGACAATTCGCATGTGGTGCCATTCAACCCGTTTATTTTATTACGGTTCAGAGTGCACCACAATGTGTTGTTCGCCTATGGAAACAAGGCAAACATTAAATACGCACTCAAGTACCCTTTCAAAGAGCCAGGACATTGCTGTGTAGCGTGCAAAGAGGAGTCCGGCAGCAAAATCGGTATCGATGAGCCGGCTCAATATGCCAAAATGAACTTCCGTGGTGCTACAGAAGCCTATGCGGTTGTTAATTCAATCGCATTTGTAAGACTTTCGCACCAGGTTGTCAAATTGAGCATTCATTTGCCAAACCAGCAACCGATTGTGTTCAGAGCTGGTCAATTGGTAAGCAAAGCTCAACAAATTGAGCAAGGCGAATTGCCAGAAACACGATGCTCGGCCTACTGGAAACAATGGCAAAATGAATGGAAGAACGAACCTGAATTTAAGGGCATGCTTTTTGTGCAAGTCCCTGAGCGGTTCAGATGGGTCAAAGACAAATGGGTGGCGTATAAAAGAAAGCAAACCAAAAGACCCCCGATTGGTCGGATTGTTCCTGTTCCACCATCGGACCCGGAACGGTTTGCGCTGTATCAGCTCATGCGTCACTATCCAGGTGATCCCGCCCAATTGAAAATGGTCAACCAACAGCCGTGTACCTCATTTATTGAGGCGGCTATTAAACATGGTCTCCTTGAAGATGACCGAGTTTGGAACAAAACGCTCGAGGAAGCGTCGTTATCGCGTTGGCCAGACCAAATGAGATGGCTCTTTGTGAGCATCCTGGTCTTTGGGCAGCCGAGCAATGCCCGTGAATTGTGGGACAAGTACAAAGCCCAAATGTACCACCCACATGGTATTGCCAGCAAAGCACAACGTCTGGCAAAGGAGCTGCAAGCTCTTGCCGACATTGATTGGCGGTTGTTCAATTTTGGCTTTAGCTGTGTACACTTCGGCTTGCCAGATCCGCCAAACTCTATGGCCAAGAACACTGAAAAGGCAGTTGAAGAATTTTTCTTTGGCGATGATGATTTGAATGTGCCACCAGGCCTACCAAATGCAAATCAGCCAGAGGAAAATCAACCTCCGCCTCTCAACAGCGACCAACAAATGGTCTTTGATGCTGTTGTGCAGGCTACACAGACAGATCCAAGCGATCAGTCTGTGCCTCGCCGACTTTTTGTGTACGGCGACGGAGGAACAGGCAAAACGTACCTGTTTGGCCAAATTATACGGCGTTTGCGAAAAGCGCCATACAGCAAGAAAGTGCTTGCCACTGCATCGACTGGATGCGCAGCCATTTTGCTGCCGTATGGCAAGACGGCCCATTCCACCTTCCGTCTCGGCAGAGAAGTGTCTTTGGACAAACTTCCAAGCATTCCTCTGGAAAGCTTTTTCGCCAGACGGATTCGTGAAGCACAGCTGATCATCATTGACGAGATCACAATGCTTAACAACACGGTGATTGAGGTGATCGACCGAGTGTGCAAGGAAATGGCAATTCGCCAGCACAAGGAACTCCTCTTTGGAGGAAAGACGGTCATTTTCAGCGGTGACTTTAAACAATCACTGCCGGTCGTGCCTCATGAAGGCTTAGCCGCACAAGTGGCGGCTTGCTTTCAGACATCTCCGTTGTTTGGTCAATTCACCACAATGAAGCTGACCATCAACCACCGTTTGGGCAAAGGGCAACAAGACTATGCGAAAATGTGCCGCCAAATTGGGCACGGAGAGGCTGGAGAATTCTTCTGGATTCCTCCTCAATTCCTCCTACACAGCAGTGAAGATCTGATTAACTTTGTGTATCCGGACTTCCAACAACTCCTTGGTAACGACCAGGAGCTGCTCAACCGTTTGATTCTCGCTCCACACATTCAAACATGTGACGAGATCAACGAACTAATGATGGATAATGTGCCAGGTCAAGTGCGTGAATATTTGTCCACAGACAAACCACTTGACGAACGCCCACTGGACATCGACGAAATCGAGTCGGAAGTGGCCGCTTTGAACCAACGCGCAGACTCGGGGATGCCTCCCCATCGTCTGCGACTAAAAGTCGGTTGCGTTGTCGTCCTCCTGATCAACAAAAGTGACAGGGAAGGACTAATCAACGGCACACGTATCGTCATTGAAGAACTTGGTGAAAATAAAATCACCGGCAGAGCAATCAACGGCACTGCTGTTGGGGGCCAGGTGCGCTTCTTCATTGAACGAACGCGCAATGTGTACGAGGATAAGGCGCCTGGCGGCCTGAAATATGAGCGTTTGCAGTTCCCAATTAAACCTGCATTCGCTATGACCATTCTTAAAGGTCAAGGCCAGACAATCCGCACTGTCGGCATCGACCTTGAAAGGGAAGTCTTTTCCCACGGTCAATTATACACAGCCTTTTCACGGGCATCGGACGGCAACAATGTCCGAGTGTATGCTCCAAACAGGGAGACTGATGCACAAGGCAGAGCCAAAGTGCTCAACATTGTGGCAACAAATATGCTTCAATTGCAATAAGCATTTAATGAAATGAAGCTATAGTCCTAAGGCATTTTGACACTAAAATTACTATGAACAATAAATGCCAAACCATTCCCATCTGCACTTTAATTTGCACGAAGGATGGTGAAGAGCGAGGGGAGGAGTCGAAGTTTTACACGGCATGGCCCTCTTTAGGGCCTCCAATCCGAGCGATTTGCTATCTGAAGTGCTCAAAAGTGTCAATGCCTGGACTAAAGGGAGGGAGGAGGGTATGATGTGCGAGTTGGGGCACTTCCGGTTTCCATTGCACTGAAAGCAATGTGTCAGCTCTGTAAAGAGTGAAGCCAAGTGCACGTCGGTTGACGCAAAGACCCTAACTGTCAGAAAAATCAAAGGGCGCAATGTTAGCAATTTATTCATTATGACGCAAAGTGTAGGAGTTATTGCATTGCGATGCTGTGTAGGGTATGTAGGTACGACTTATATCGTTTTAAATGCGTATTGAAGTGTGTAGTTACAAAATAAATGTGTGTAGTAAATACACATAGGAGTTGTGTAGTATAACTGCAGATACTGAAATATTCTAAGTGTAGTTACTTCTCATGTGTAGTTACCGCTATTACCCTACGCTACGCATTGACTTTAATCTTATAAGCCGATAATACCATCATTCCCTGTGTAGTTATTTCACAGTTGTGTAGTTACTACCACTACCGCTCATTGGTCCTTAGAACATCGACCATACATCTTCCCCTGTGTATTCACTTCTAAATTGTGTAGTAATACACCTCCCCTACGCAAAGCCGACTTTCCCTGTGTAGTTATTTCACAGTTGTGTAGTTACTACCACTACCCATACATCTTCCCCTGTGTATTCACTTCTAAATTGTGTAGTAATACACCACGCCTACGCAAATCCGACTTTCCCTGTGTAGTTGTTTCACAGTTGTGTAGTTACTACCACTACCGCTCATTGGTCCTTAGAACATCGACCATACATCTTCCTTCCCCTGTGTATTCACTTCTAAATTGTGTAGTAATACACCTCCCCTACGCAGCTTATTGGCACTATTCCTTATAACCCCGCGCACACATGTACAAAATCAGTGGCATAACTGCACACCCCGAACCCCGACCTAGGTAGCGAAGCTCGATAAGCGCGTCAGCGCTTTACCTGGCACACAGAGAGGGTTGTACCTCACTCCACTAGTTTCCTAATTAAATTCACTAAAGCTTCAATTTTTTATCGCCATAAAAAGCTTTAAAAAATTACCGCGTTTCTAAATTTGGTAGCAAATCTCTACACAAATCTAGTCAAAAATTCAAAATTTTCCCGGCGGCGCCTATCGGCACCGCCGACCCCCCACCAAAAGTTAAGCAGAATTTGCAAAAAAAAAAGATTTTTGTAAATTTCTTAACAAAAAAATGCATTAAAACCCCCCGAAAATAACTCCTAATTGAATTTTTTTAAATTCTTTCCTTGGCGGTTCCGATGGGCTGGACCATCGGACAAAAAGCGTTCCAGAAATAAAAATGGGAATTTAAATTTGTCGCGAAGTGTAAAACTATTTATTTAAAATTTTTGAGCTTAAAATAAAAAATTTTCAGTGAATTAAAAAAAAATTTTCAAAAAAAGTATCGATCTCGGGTCTCGAACCGAGAAATTTCTCGGTTTTTTGGGTCCAGATCTCGCTCTCGAGTCTCGGGGTCATTTCTCGGTCTCGGTCTCGACTCTCGAGTCTCGGTAAATTTCATGTCTCGAACAGCCCTAGTAAATATGGATCTGAGCTCCCAGACTCGAAATCACTCAAAACAAACTTTTATAGAGTTTCTTTGGTGCTGAAACCGATAGAACAATCAAAAATTTTTTTTTGGTCGCTCCGCCTTTAAACAGGATTTTTGAATCGGTTTAAAAATTGCCAAAAATGGAGGATTTTTGACCACTAGACCAATTTGTCTCGTCGAAAGCTGTCGAATGATACTAAATTTGTTACGGTTGGTCGCCGGGAAAAGACGAAATTTACGTCAAAAATCTCCATTTTTGGCAATTTTTAAACCGTTCAAAAAGCGGTTTAATGGTACTTTTCCGTTATGGCGCGACACATTCAAATTTTAAAAAAGGTCAACAAAAAACTAAATTCTGAGAGTTACCCGAGGGTTATCGAGATCGCTGATTACGAATATGCCATCTATTTCATCATATGATTTAATCTATGATTTTAACATCTATGATTTTTTGAAAACAAAATGAAAATGTTTTTCAAAATCGGTAAAAAGGTGTTTCTAGGGGTATTCGGGGACGCAGTTTCGGAATTTGACCTCCTTTTTGACGCGATTTCGAACTCCGGACCAGTTACAATAATAAACCAATTTTTGAAAAATTGTATTTTTTGAGCATTGTTCAAATTTGGGTCCGGAGTTCGGAATTGGTCGAAATGGATGTCAGAATCGGATTCTGCGCCCTATAATGCCCATATAAACACCTTTTTAGCGTTTGTGTTGCCCTTTTTTAAAATTTGAATATGTGGCGCAAAACGGAAAAGTACCTAAATTTTAATTGTTCTATCGGTTCAGCACCTAAGAAACCCTATAAAAGTGGTTTTGAGTGATTTCGAGTCTGGGGAGCTCAGATCCATATTTACCAAAACCTTTGATGATGTTGATATCCGGATAGTTTGATGCGTTGACAATCAAAGGTTTGCTTAAATTTGGCCAAATCAATTGTTTAAACTTACCCAATGGCATTTTTACCTGCCGAAGGATACGTCCAAAGTCACCATGCCGGTGCTGTCGTTGTTGCTGATCCGTACGGCGTGCCATCCATTGGTCCCGTCATTCTCGGCACATTCATCTGCGACTCTCTCATTTGGACTGTTCACTCTGAAACGACCTCCGACCTTCCAGTTTCCAGAATTCTTGGCCAATTTGCTCTTATAACAGATGATAAGACTAAATTGAAAAACTTTAAATAATTTTTAATTTTATTATTAATTAAATAATCACGTTTTGCATTTTTTGTCCAGAGTGACCAAATCGTTTTCGCAAAGGTACCATATTTTATCAGGAGGTTCACTGGAACATTGCGAATTTAAAATAAAAAATATTTAAATAACATAAAAATTACGCTTCATGCGCGCCGCCGCATGCCTTCAGGGCAATAAGAAGAAGCCAAAGTTTAAGCAGAATCATTTTTTTGTTAGCGTTTTTTTGGAGTTGTGGGACTAAAATTAAAAAAAAATAATAATAAAAATGGACCCGTGTGAGATTGAAAGGAATTTGGGATCGCTTAAACAGCCCCCTATATGGAAATGAGTCATCCGCCGTCGACTTTTTGTGCATCCTCTGATGAGTAAGGGTATATATGTCCATTGATAAATTCCGATGACGCCACCCATTTTCACACCCCGGGACTAAATTTCAGTCCCAGAAAAGACATTTCAGTACTGGTCCCGGTCCACCGTCCCCTACCCTAGATGAACTCAAGAACATTCTGCCAAAATGTTTCACATGCAAAATGATGCCATGATTCAAGGCACCAGGCTTTAACAAAACTTAAAGCAAGTAACGCGCTTTTAACTAAAGCTGCGTTTATAGAAGTGGGGGTATCTTTTCGGATTTATTCGCATTTTTGCGGTTTTTGAAATGGTCGATGAGAATTTTTTTAATCTTTTTTTTAAATTTTTCAATAAGAATTTGAACGTTTTTATGTTAGGCATTAGAGATCGGACGAGAGGACCAATCGATCGAAAATCTCAAAAACGCACTAACATCTCGTAGCTCAAGAATCTCGAAAAATTCGATTCGATTTAGAGAGATTCAAACGAGAATCTCGATTGGCCGATTTCTATTAGGTGTAAAAAGTCGGCGATTAGGTTAAAAAAATGAAGTCATTCAATTTTTAGGGTCACTGCTATTGCGCATTATCCCGATCCGAGATTGATATTTCGTAATCGAGCTCTTACTTCACTTCATTATAATTGATTGCTCATTATAAAGAGTTCAATTTAAAAAAAAAACAACATCATGACTAGGGCCACGATTTATATGGAAATCCATATTTTTTTGAGCACTCGGAACAGCGTATAAATGCCATAAATAGTGTTTTTAACTTTGGTTGGAGCTTCTAGAGCCCATTTTATAATCCATATTCCATATTTTTATCCATATTTTGCTATTTTTCAAAAATTCCTTAACAAAAATGCAATAAAAACGAAGAATACACCCCTAATGACCGTTTTTCAAAATTAAAAAACTGCACCCCTAAAAATAAACTTTTTTTGCGACAAAAAATTCTGCCACCAAAAAAATGAAAATTTTAAAAATTTGGCTTATTTTCAAAAATTTTCTCTAAAATGCCGTGATTTGCATTATAAAAATTTTTATTGCTCTTATTACTTCTAGAAGGAAATCTTGCCCATTTTTTGCTATACATATTTGAAAATTTTTTTATCCATATTTCGTCCATATTTTGAGTTTTTGCCCATATTTGGTCCATATTTTGCAATTTTTCATCCATATTTTATTGCCATATTTCGCGATTTTTTGTCCATATAAATCGTGGCCCTAATCATGACATTCCGTTGGTCATTTTTACCGTTACCGGAAAATGCCATTTGCCGAACATTAATTAAAATCTTTAATTTACCGGCGGCGTTAACCGAAACCGGACCAAGCTCCCCGATGGAAACCAAATCAAGAACAGAGCTTTTGCTAATCGAAATAAAATCGACATTTTCGGATAACCAAAAAAAAAAGCGCGCCCGGCTTTTACTTGGGGAGGCCACCGAAAAGTGTATCATAATTTAACAACTATTAGGAACTTTTTACAAAATTTAAATCTTTTTTGTTCACAAAAGTGATTCATCGTTTGATGGAATATTATTTAAAAAAGAAATGATAAAAATGATAAATTTATATAAGCAAGTTAAGTGGGTGGAATAAACGCATAATTAATAATCACTGTCTTGAAATGCCAATATGTTTTGTTGGAATAATTATAAATCAAAATATTTATTTTTGACAAATTCCAAAAATCAAATAAATTTGGCATTGATCTCAAGAGGGGGTGCCATTTCATTTTATTTAAGCTAGGTATGCGGCAAACTTTGAATGCTATTGACATGCGGAAACAATCCAATGGTTATTTCTTTTTTGCAAAATTTTAAATTCTGTTCATCTTTATTCAAAGCAAATAATTGAACAAAATTTAAATAATATTTCATTTATTCTTTTCAAAAATCAAAAAAAAAATGTTTAAAAAAATTGTTTTGAATCAAATAATACGTCCAAGTTGGATTAATTTTTTAGATTATTTTGTGAAATAAATACGTCCAAATTGAAAGCCGAAAATATTCTGGAGTTGTAGTTGTGGCCACTGTAGTTGTTGTAATTGGTGTAGTCGTCGTTTTCGTAGTCTTGGGTTTCGTTTTGTCGTCGTTGTCGCGGACGTTGTCGTGGACGTTGTCGTGGACGTTGTCGTGGACGTTGTCGTGGACGTTGTCGTGGACGTTGTCGTGGACGTTGTCGTGGACGTTGTCGTGGACGTTGTCGCGGACGTTGTCGTGGACGTTGTTGTGGACGTTGTTGTGGACGTTGTCGTGGACGTTGTCGTGTACGTTGTCGTGGACGTTGTTGTGGACGTTGTCGTGGACGTTGTTGTGGACGTTGTTGTGGACGTTGTCGTGGACGTTGTTGTGGACGTTGTCGTGGACGTTGTTGTGGACGTTGTCGTGGACGTTGTCGTGGACGTTGTTGTGGACGTTGGCGTGGACGTTGTTGTGGACGTTGTTGTGGACGTTGTCGTGGACGTTGTTGTGGACGTTGTCGTGGACGTTGTCGTGGACGTTGTTGTGGACGTTGTCGTGGACGTTGTCGTGGACGTTGTTGTGGACGTTGTCGTGGACGTTGTTGTGGACGTTGTTGTGGACGTTGTCGTGGACGTTGTCGTGGACGTTGTTGTGGACGTTGTCGTGGACGTAGTCGTGGACGTTGTTGTGGACGTTGTCGTGGACGTTGTCGCGGACGTTGTCGTGGACGTTGTTGTGGACGTTGTCGTGGACGTTGTCGTGGACGTTGTTGTGGACGTTGTCGTGGACGTTGTCGCGGACGTTGTCGTGGACGTTGTTGTGGACGTTGTCGTGGACGTTGTCGTGGACGTTGTTGTGGACGTTGTCGTGGACGTTGTCGTGGACGTTGTCGTGGACGTGGGCGTTGTCGTCGTTGTCGTGGTTTTAATTTTTGAACTTGAAAATGTTAAGAAATTTCCCCAGTAATGCTAAAAATAAATCATTTTTTGATGCATTTTCTCGCCTTTTTTATTATCTTTTTGATGCCACTATCTTGGCCGTAATATGGTTTAAATTAAAGCCCGGACCGGTCGAAATTTAGATTGAGAAATGGTCAATTTTAAATTTCCAAAATTTAATGTGTCCAATTTTAGGAATAAATAGTAATAAATTCGAGATCACTTTCACTGTGATTCTTCTTCAAGATTGTATTTGAATAAATTGGCCACGGCCGTATCAGCAAAATCCATCAGAGAGACGAACGGGTACAAATGCTGATGGATGCACAAATTTGTCATTTTTTGAACATGGCGAAATTAGGATATTGCCACTAAATCATTGAAATTTTTGAAAATTTAAATAATTTGTGGGTTGTATTTTCCAAGAATTTAATTTGTGTTCAGACTTCTAATTCCGATCATGCAATCTAACCGGATTTTGGGTGGTTAGCCAAATTCGGGCTACAGCCGACGGCATCGCAAAATGTGCCCTTTTCGGTGACGTACGGCCCAGCCGAGGAGCCGTCTTTGGAAGGCATATGCAACCGCGCACATTGTGCCCCCAAAATGTGCCGTCGCTGTCGAAAGGAATACGAAATTTTGTTGGCATCCGACGCATTCGTTGCGCACCAGTGGCATCAATTTTGAAATAAATGAAGAAGCCATTCCGCTGCAAGGCCAAGCCCATATGGTTTTTGAACGTGTGGCCATTTATTTATACAAATTCGAAGACTTTTGGCTGTTCGTTCGTTGTCCAATTGAGCGTGATGAAGCTAAATGGGCCGAGTGGGGGCATAGGAGACGGCTGAGGTGGGCTTGGCCTCACTTGGGCGCCGTGAATAAATCTGATAAATTTTTTGTTTTCCGAATGAAAATTCTAACTTTTTTCCTCAAATATTTCCCATAAATTTTGACCAAAAGTGTCCCACCCCCAGATGGTTTTGTATCAACTCTTTGAAGGACTCATAACTTGCTTCATTGTGGTTTCCGCGTAACAGTTTTTAATAGGATTTTTTAGTTTAAAATAATTAACTTATTTTTAATATTTGAATTTAAGCGTAAAAAATCAAAATTGTTAGTTTTTATCAACAAAGGAACAGGTAATAACAATGAATGATCATCACTGATCACTGATCACTTAAACATAAAAATAACACCAAATTCTTGCAAAATTCGTTCTGTCATACAGAATTGAATTCTTTACGGATACCTATTACTGATTCTGGAAGGCATTCGTTTCTCTTTTCATGCCATCTGCACTTAACAGTGGTGCCATTCTGAGACTTTACCGTCGTGCCATGACATTTTTCACGAGATTTAAAGCCGCTGCATTCATGCCCTTAATTTAAAATAATTTCTTTTTATTACATTAAAAACGATTAATTATTAAGAATAAAAATAAATAAGCATATTATTTTGTTTAAATTAAATGCTCATGAACTATAATTTTTTGAATCATCAATTTAAAAAATAATACGGGTTATCGTTTCTGAAGGACCACCATCTCCACTAAAAAATAAAAGGTAATGATGAAAATAATCATTTACATTTTTTAAATATATGTTAAAGAAACGTTATTTAGTCTGAATTTTTTTATTATTTACCATCCAGAAGTTTCAAGCCCAAGGTTGCTGAGCAGAATTAGGTAAACCCAAATTGCGATAGGCAATAAAACAAATTTCGCCATTTTAATATGAGTTCAGAAATAAGCTCTTAAAAATTTAAAAGAAAATATATTTTTTATTAAATATAATTCGTTGAGCCTTTTATAGCTACTATAATAACGTTTGCAGCTTAAATAGATTGAAAACTTGATGAACTTTTTTCAAAAAATGTTACCAAATAAAGTTCAATTTTTTACAAAAATTAAAATTTCTTTTACTTTTTAAAACTCTACTAAATCATAAACTTAATAAAATTGTTACTGTTGAAAATTCCAAAAAAAGCCAGCATTTGCCATCTTAAAAAGGCAATTTGTCTTTAAATGATTTTAATTTAAAATTACAAATTTTATTTTTAATAATGTGAAAGAAAAAGAAAAATGAAAAATAATTTTACCAGATTTATCTTAAAGATTAAAATGAGAAATATAATAATATAATATGAAAAAAATCTTCAATTTCAGCCCTTAAATTGGAATTTTTTGCACTATTGGCATTTTTTGCCCTAAATCACGAGTCTCATCTCTCTGTTTCCAGACGCAAATAAACATGCCTTTCCATTGTTCAATTTTTACATTTATTGATTATACAAATTTGGCATTCCCACCAATGCCATCCCATCCATCCATATACATTCGGTTAGATTTAGAAAAAGATTTGAATATATGCTATGGGAGTATTTTGGCATTTTACTTTTACATATGGAAAAACTTTTTTTCTAAAATGTCTGAAAATATGTTATTGATGAGCTGCTTACGAATTCGTCAATAGAAACCTTAAAACGGTTTTTAAAATTTTTGAAATTAAGAAAAAACGACTTTTAAGTAACTCCAAAGGAGAGAATAACTGGGGGAAAGTTAGGCAGCAAGGATCTCAAATTGAACTTTTTTAATGGCAAATGCCTTTATTGGTACTTTCCTGTTTTGTGAACCCCTCACCAAATCTGCTGAAAACATCATATATGGGGGTTTTCAAGGCTGCTTGCTGATCACAAATCCGGCAATATTTTTAAGCTCTGACGACGTCTAAGATTTTGAAATCTAAGATTTTTTTCACCATAATCATCCAAAGCCGCGTTTATAGGTTTTCGTAGGTGCTAAAACGATGGGGCAAGCAAAAAATTTTAGCGCTCTCGACCTTAAAAGCGTCTTTCAATCGGTTAATTTTTGAAAATTAAGGAAAAACTATTTTTAAGTAACAAAAGCGCAATAGAATGACAGGGGGAATGCGTTAGGCTTAGCTTAAGCCACCCTGGGTCTTGGGTTCGTTAGGCCTAGGCCTAGGCTTAAGCCTAACGAACCCCTAAATCTCTACCTTTCCCCCTGTTATTCTATCCGGCTTTGGTGTTGCTTAAAGGTCATTTTTTCCAAAATTTGAACCAGTTCAGACCGGTTTAAAAGTCGAGCCCGCTAAAATGCAGTTCATTGAACGATTTTCTGACTAAATGCCTTGTGCCAATACAAAATTTTTTTTTGGATAGGTTTATCGTCTTTAGCCCCTAAGCAAAAACCTATTTAAAAGTGGTTGGTTTTGAGTGATTTGACTCTGGTCCATCTACTCCATATTTGCCTAAGATGGTGTGAAGTTAACGTGAAGAACAAAACGCCACAAATTACAACCAAATTTGGCAACTGTTCAAAAATATTGAGGCGTCAGCGGAAACGCTAATTCATTACATAAGAGCAATACAATTCTTATGTGCCTCCTCACAACATCGATTTAAACCACTTTTTTACATTTTTTTAAAATTAATTAATTTATTAATTAAAACAGAATTATTTAAGCATTTTTTATTGTTATTTTTTATGATGAAAATTCAATTTTTGTTAATTCTACATCTTCAATTTGACCAAATAATTGCTGCACCAGGAAAAGGCATCGCAAAAAGTAATAGTAAAAATTTTTCATTTTGAAATATTTAAATTTGGCATTTTGTTGTAGCCAAAATTCGAACTCGAAAATTCAAAAAATCAATTTCACCTCAAATTTTTCAAAAAGCATGAATTCGATCTCTACTTGCCTTTTTGTTGTTTTTGAAGATTTTGGGGCGAAATTGATTTTTTGAAAATTTTTGAATTTTCGAAAACTTGTTTGAATTCGAGTTTGGGGTTCTAAATCGGGTTGAAAGGGAGCTCAGACTCGGATTTTACGACCCCAAGAACCCTATAAAGTACCATTTTGTCGATTTTTAGAACTCAGTGACGAATTAGGCAAATGTGTTTTTTCGGTATTCGGTATCGGTATTTCGGTAAAATACCGAAACCGAAAAATACTGACCAAAAAAACTCGGTATACCGACCGGTATTAGGTATTTTTTTGAAAATTTTGAATTCCAATTTGAAATGAACAAAACTTTTATTCAATACTTATAATTGATAATGGGCAATGTTTTGTTTAAAAAAATAAGCATTCTCAGCTGTTGCTGGGTTTAATAAATTAAAAACATCTCTTGCTACAGAGAAAATCCTTTCACTTTTCAACAGATGTCGCTTGCGCCGAAAGGTAGCGGCGAACAATGGGGGACAAAATAGGGAACATTTTTTCATTCTCTTTCCAATAATTAAAAGGATCACTGTCCAACGGCTCCAAATCAGCTTTCCTGTACTTGGAGATGGGGGCCTTTCTAAGAAATAATTTAATAGAAAAAATCGAACAAATGAAAAAAAGCATTTTTTAATTTAAGATAGTAAGTACCCTCGTCAATATTAGCTACATCAATTAGAATTTCTCCGCTATTGGTTGGCAGCAGAATGTCCGATTTGATCCATGAATGAATTTCAGAGACAAATTCCAAACGGTCTGGCACAAATTGGTCCTTGAATCTAGGGTCATGATAGTGGGCGACGGCATAAAATGGTTATTTAACCAGGTCATTTACCCATGGTTACCTAACCCCGTTCTTATGATTCCACTCCTGATAGGGAACCCCAAACATGACAGGGTTGGGCTTGGGGAGGCCCGCTTCAATACATAAAACGACTTGCTGCTTGTTACATTAAAAATGTTGACTTTAATTTAGTGTCGTTGTTCTTCCGCCGTTTAACAATGTTTTATGCAGGGCTCCCAGATGAAAATTTTCAAAAGCCTCATTTGGCAGGCAAAAAAACCTCATTGGGACCAAAAAACCTCATTTTGCTAAAACATGTTTTTTTTTGCGCGCGGTTTTCCCAAATACTTTTTTTATTGGAGGGGGGGGGGGGGGGGGGGTCGGCGGTGCCGATAGGCGCCGCCGAGAAAATTTTTCGCATTTTTTACTCGATTTATTAAGAGATTGGAACTAAATTTGCAGAAGATGTGATGCTTTTTTGCTTTAAAAAAGATTGAAAATGAGGTTTTTTATTAAGAAAATTCCCAATTATTTCAAACCGGAAAACGCTTTTTCATTAAAAATGAAACACACAGAGAAAAAATGGATGGACATTATGCCAAATATTTAAAATTTAATAAAAATTTATCATTTATCAGTGAAATTTCTAAAAAGCCTCAAAAAACCTCATCAAAGTCCAAAAAACCACAAAATGAGGCTAAACCCTCAAATCTGGAGGCCCTGGTTTTATGGCTGAAAGGAACAATTCAATGATCGTTTAGAAGCCAAATGAATGTGCAATTATTCAAACATTTTTTATATGTAATGGTGCCATTCATAAATACAACGAGTCCAATATTGGCAATTAAAATTAACATTCAATTAAATAAATATCTCGTAAATAATTTATTCAAAATTCGTCTTGGACAACCACAATGGATTAATTGGTAGTGGATATAAATATTTCCCGAAATCTGGATATATCCATGACTAGGCCACAAATTATATTGACAAAAAATCTCGAAATATGGCCATAAAATATGGATACAAAATTGTAAAAATATGGGGAAAAATTGCAAAATATGGACGAAATATGGAGAAAATTTTTTCAAATATAGCAAAAAATGGGCAAGATTTTCCTAATTGAAGTAATAAGAGAAATAAAAATTTTTATATGCACATTAAAGGCATTTCAAAGAAGATTTTTGAAATTAAGCAAATTTCAAAAATTTTTAGAAAGGAAAAAACGACTTTTTTAAACACCAGAGCCCGTTTTCACATCCTTACTATTTTTTTACACCAATTTATCGGCCCACGATTTTTTGCTTAAGCCTAAGCCTAGGGTGGCTTAAGCCTAAGCCTAACAAACCCCAAGCCAGGGTGACGCAGTTGGCACGGGACGCGTTAAGCATTTTAATTTAGGGACATTAAATCTTTAGCAATGATATCAAATTATGAAATTGATTAATAAACAAAAATTGTTCTCATTTTCAGCTTTCATTTTTATATCCGCTAATTCGGCCACTTATCCGTAGTTTGGTGATACGCACAATTAAAGAAGACAATCTTTGGATGTCCAAGCACAATCGAAATGTGCCGATTTGCGGGGAAAAAAGTCTGCAAGCTTAAATGTTTTGCTAAATAATTAAATCTGTTTTTACAAAATTCGACTATGCATACAAAATATGACTGACTTAATTTACGACATATTCATAAAATCAGTAAATTATATATTAAATGCATAATAATCATTTTTTAAAAATCTTTTTTAAATGATCTTCTCTGCTGCAAATGAAATTAATATTTTGTGGTAAATGTTTATCATAGGGCCGGGCCGGGCCGGTAAACGAAATGAACCAAAATAAGGATTTCTAAATTTGATTTATCATTATGTTTTTCAACTCGAGTCGAGACTGAGACTCTCGTGCATCACTAGTTATTATACCAAATTTTGGAATTGTCTGAGTGAAAGGTTAGACTTATGGTTTAGTTTTTTTAAAAAATCAGAAATTGTTTCCTTCCTCCACTAATGGCCTTACGGGAAAAGTGCGCTCAAATCGGTAAAAATGCCAAAAAGTTTGATTTTCCTATTTGGTATTTTTCCCATTTCTCACTTTGGTTTCGGGCAAAACACTCCGCCGGACTCGAGCCATTTATCGCACTCCGATGACGTGTTATTTTTTCAAAAAGAAAGAATTTGTAATTAATTATTTTATTAACAAATGTTTCTGGTTTAAAATTCCGTTTTAAATTTATTCATCACAATTTGGATAGCATTCTCCGACTTCGGGTTCCGTCAAATGTGCATGAATTCGTGCTTTTTGCGGAAATTTTGCTGCTTTCTTCATTTTGACCAACCGACTTCGAACCACGTTGATCAAAATTCGCTAAAAATTTCATTTTATTGTTTATTTTTACATTTAAATAATTGGTTGACCGTTTCAGTACGCCAATGCCAGCCCAAATAGCCGCCGGTACATTCGGACGCGTTTGGCACTTTTTCAAACGGCGATTTCCAATTGCCGCTCAGATTATGTGCATTCCAGCCTGTATTACATTAAATCGGATAAATTTTAAAAACTTAATAAAATGCAAATCTGGTGTAAAAAATGAAGCCAACCATGAAAATAAAATCATTTTCGGCCCATCCGTCCGAAGAAAGAAACCAATCACGGCCAAAACCATGTGCCCGTCTCAAAATTCGCAATTTTGGCGGCCAAATGCGACTTGCACCTAATGTAATTTTTAATTATAGTAAATTAAATTTAAAAGTAACAAAATTATGTTACCAAAAATTAAAGTTGGGGAACCGCGATACTTGGAGAAAATCGGGACCGGGACCGTGGAAGACGGGATCAGGATTTCAAAAACCAGGAATTTTTCGGACGGGATTACGGTCCCGGCCAACTCTACTAAAATTAGACAAAAAACCGAGTTAAGAGATTTCTTCAGGCTTTTTCTAGATCTCTGAGCCTTCTTTAACAAAATAGGCCTATTTTAAATGACAAAAAGGCATTGCCGATACAATTGGAATTAAATTTGATTTTGGAAATTCAAGCTAAAATTAATACTGAAAACTGTTCTCTCTACTAAAAATGTACAATTAATCAATCTCACCCAATGCTGAACGAACACAAGTTGTTTATGCCATTAATAGTCATAGTCCTCCGAACGTTGCCAATATTTGGTGCAAGCCTTAAATCAATTCTTTTCATTTTTGAAAAATAAAAAAATACATTTATCTCAATTTGCGCATTCGGCAACACCGAAAAAATATTTTTACTTGCAAGGCGCCACTATAGTTGTGGAAAAATTCGTGGTTGAAAAAAGTGTTCTTTTATTTTTTGTAATCCGAGGCCTTTTTATTCTTTCTCTAAAGCGATTTTTATTTTTAAATTTTACTTTGTGTTGTATAATTTCAAATGTTACTTTACTTTAACTTTTTTATTTAAATGAATATTTGATATTGGTGAGCGACTTTTTGATTTTTAACAAATTTAATTTGGTACAAAAAAAGTTTCAGCTCGGATGTCCCGAAATTTTGTCTACTTTGGGGTTTCGAATTTCGGGTTCGGGAAATTGTTACGTTTCGGGATGCCCCTGGTTCGAATCCAGTCCGTCCGAAACTGACCCCCTCTTCAGCAGTTGAGAAAAAACTAAAAGAAAAATCACTATTACGGGAACGAATTTCTAATGACATACGAGCTTTGACGATTAAGAATTGGCAATTGTCCGCGTTTAATTGTCCCACGAAATCATTGGACATTAACCGATTGCCCATCGATGCCCATTCGTCATATCGCCCATGGGATAGGACCTAAACGATTAAAAACATTTAACATTAAATTTTTATCATATTTAGGTTCAAACCACGGACCCGAATTCAAACATTTTTTAATTATAACTTTTTTGAGAAAAGAAGAATTAGTTAGCATTCGCTTGACAAAGGCTGTCGGTTTCAAACCGAACCGAAACCCGACATTTTTTCGATTCGGTTTGAAACCGAAAGCTTAGGTTCGATTCGGTTTTTTTGCTAGGTTAATTGATGCCCGAAAGTTCGGACCATTAAAATGCTTGAAATAATACGCTCTTCTATTAATTCGACCTTCAAACTGAATTTATTTATTTTTCGACCTTCGAACTATAATTGTTCTTTTCGACTTCCGGACCGGTAGCCGGTTCCCCCTATCAGTTGGTCACTGAGCTTAAAAAACATGTGAATAGGAGCAAAAAATAAGCGGGTTTCCATTGGGGGACATTTTGTCAGAGGGTTTGAATGGGGACCTTTTGAATTGGGACCGTTTGTTCATAGGACCTTTTGTCCATGGCACCTTTTGAATTTAGACTTTGTCCGTAGGACCTTTTGAATGGGGGCAGACATTTTGTTTGCGTACGAATTCCTCCCCCCCCCCCCCCCCTCATTCCCCCCTCCCCACAAACCCCCCCCCCCCCCTCATTCCCCCCCCCACAAACCCCCCCCCCCTCATTCCCCCCTCCCCACAACCCCCCCCCCCCCCCCCTCTCCCCCCTCCCCACAACCCCCCCCCCCCCCCCTCATTCCCCCCTCCCCACAACCCCCCCCCTCATTCCCCCCTCCCCACAAAACCTTCCCCCCCCCTCCCCCAAATTCGTCTGCTCTCGCCATGTTCCTTGCAGCAAACTATGCAAACAAACACGTCATCGGAATTGGGAGTGTGTGCAACCCAAATTGAAAAAGGGCCGTAACTTTTGCTGTTTTATTTTTCATTGATTATTTTATTATATTTGTGTAAAACTCGAAAATTCAAATATTTGATTGGTGGATATTCCAAATTAACAATTAAATAAATAAATAAAAAACTGACCCAAAGTGAGTGAATGCGAATCATGCGCTCCTCCAATTCGCGCTCCAGCCGCTTGACGTCAGTCTCCGCGTAACTTTTCTTTAAAAATTGCACACAAATTCAATCGGACTAATCAGTCAGTGGGTGTGTGAGTTTGAGTATGTTTGCTATGCTTCAACTAGGGTTGGCACACCAGCCCCGAAAACCACGATCCCCGACCATTTTAGGCCAATCTCCCACCCCGATACTTGACAGTAACCGTCCCCGACAATTTGTAATTCCCCGACCTTTTAACCCCAACTTTTGCTTCCCCGAACGTCAGGGTGCGCCAACCCTAGCTTCAATATCAAGCCATATTTTAGCGATAATCCCGCAGGGGATATCCAAAAAAATCATTGCCCAATTGTGTTGTTTTTCGCCTACTCGATGAAGCGCCTCCTCCTCAGCTTTGCGCCTCTTCTCCATCTCCTTGAAGCGCTTCCGGAACATCAGCTGGACTTTGCTGCTGCCGCTGCTGCTCAGAAATGCCATGCCGCCGCCGCCGGCGCCGCCGTTGGCACCGAATTGAGGCAAAGTGCCGGCCATTGGAAACAACTCTTGCTCTTGGCGTAACTGCAAAAGCGACGCAATAAAAAAAAACAATTCATTGTGACGACAAAAAAGCCAACTTTTTAATTTAAATAAAACGCCAGAAAAAGGAGCGTTCAATTTCAAAACAAACGTAAAATCCATTTAAAAAGTGTAAAACAACGACAAAACGCCATTAAAAATAAAATTAAAAAAAAGACCACTTTTTGACCGCGCCCACCTCTTTGGCCCGCAAATAATGTTCATCTTTGTGCAGGTGCGGTTTGTTTTGCCCGCCCTCAACTCTTCACCACATGCGTCCTTCAAACAAAAAATAGTTAAAATTCGGTGTTTTTTGGCTCACCCGCCAAAATTTATAATAAATGAATAGAGTCAGAATATAAATATCTATTGTTTTATTTAATTACTTTAAATTAAATTAATTTATTTTTAAAAATTCAGTTAATAATTCAGACACTTTTTTCGGCCTGGTTGGTGTGTTGCTGTGTGTTTTCCATCAGCTTGTCGAACACGCTGAACAACGGCATCTGGCCAACGCTTGCCACGGTCATCGACTGCGAATTTATCGGTTTTTACCGACCAAAAAATCCTGGTAAATTTTCATAAAAAAATAAAACACTCACAACGCCTCGCGCAGTGACAGCGCAATAGCGTCCTCAAGTCGTTGGAGTGCATGAAGGCCCAACTGCGTTCTTTCGTCCGAAAAATGTGCACTGACCGCCATTTTGACGCTCAGCAAAAAGCCATTTTTAACTAAATTTGTTAAACATTTTTTAATAAATTATTTAATTTCAAATGGTGCCCAAAAATGTTTGATTTGCATCGGTTGCTTTGACAAAAAGCTTACCAAACTTTCAGGTTGATCGACCCAATTTATTTATTGTTCAATTGTTTCCGATTAAACAAAAAATTATGCCATAAAATTTTGGGGCACTTTTAATCATTTTGTCCAAAGAAAATTGACAAAAAATAGTCTTATATATAAATGCTAAGCTTTTCTGAAATAAAAAATGTTTGCCCCCAAACCCACCGAAAAAATGGGGGATAAATTTTCTGTAAAATAAAAAGTAAAACTCCTTCAAAAAAAGGGGTCAATTTTTAACAATGCAAGAAAAAGATTGGCTGAACAAGCGCAAGAAGCACAGCACTTGAACGAGTTGGCTGATGGCCACCAGGACGGCCGAAGTTTTGAAGGAGCGTGCATAGCGCAGGAGCAGCGTGCGCACGGACTGGGAGACGTGCGCAAGTGCGGCGTGCACTGCAAACATTTGGCAGTGCCGGCGTGGCCGCCCGACTGAACTGTGCCGTCGCCAGCGTGCGGCGTAGCCCCGCAGTGCCGCCGCGGCATTCTGGACAAAGAAATTCGGGGGAAAATATTCCAGGAAGTAAACTTTGAAATGCCAACAAAGTAGCGCTTCAAATCTTACAATTTATAGAAAATAAAACAACAAATTTAAATTTAAAATCGTTCAAATTTCCAAAATTGCATTTAAAAGTCTGTCAATAAAAAGGCAATTACTAAATAATTATGCACTAAAATTCCCCAACCAACCAACCAGCATTTTTTGCTATGAGTCGGCGAGCTAAAACCCAAAAAAAGGAAAAATTGTTTAAATTTTGTTAAAATTAATTTTTTGAAAAAAATATCCAAAAATTTTTGTTTTGGATTTTTGAAATTAATATTTCCATTTATTTATTACCAAAATATCGCAGCCGGTGCTGGAACCGCCGGAGGCAATTAAATCTTTGTGTTGTTTTTGATGTTTTTTATTAATAATAAATAATCTTAACAAACAAAATTTATATTAAGCATAAAAAAAATGTCATTTTAGCAAAAAATGTTTTTAGGGAATAGTTTATAGCGCCGCTTTTTTTTCGCCTGAAATGGTAGAATAAATAATCCAATGGAATTGTCGGCCTTTTAACCCATTTTATCTGAGTAGGCCTTTTGTCTCAATTTGCGAGTTGGCATTTTGTCCATTTAACTATGCTCCAGAAATTTTGACCAAAAAGCTCCCTCTCTAAAAAAGTGTTATTATACATACAGTTCGGTTAGGGGCACCATAACCGAAGTGCCATTCGAAAGCTCTATTAAGCCAAAGCTAATCAATAATCAATTAGAAAATTTGTAAAAAAGTTATTTCAATAAAACTATCGATTGCGTGTTTTAAATGATTCTTTTCATTTAAAGCTTTTGAATGGCATCTTGTTTTATTCGATTAAGTTAGACCTTTGCTCTTAATGTTTTGGTTGTTCTTTTTCTTTAAAAAGTTTATGGTCTCCATCATCATATCACACATCGTTGTGTGCCCAAGTCCAACCATTTTATTTCAATCAATATTGATTGATGTATACACATATTCTTCAAAAGCAATGGACCCCTTGGGGGATGGACGGGGGGGGGGGGGTGAATGAATGAATATAGAGATAAATGGCATCGCCCTGTCCGCCCCCCCCACCCAACATTATTTGTCATCATTTCTCTGCCAGTGTACGCCCACACTCTCTCGTTGACCTGCCACCGCCCATTCCCCCAATGCCAATGCAAATTGGAAGTCGATGTTGGTGCCTTTCACATATAAATAAATAATGTGTGTTACGCAAAAAATGAAAAAATTTGTTGCGTCTCCCCCCCCCCCCTCACCTCCCCTTAGTGTTCGGCAAATGGCATTTTCCGGTAACGGTAACGGTAAAACCGGTAAATTTACCGTGAATTTTTACCGATTTTTACCGGTTTTTACCGCGGTAAATTTTACCGTGCCGAACACTACCTCCCCTCATCTCAAACATTTGGTGATTTTGGCTTTAAATAAAATCTATTTTAACTTTATTACATAATTAGTCCCCCCGATTTGTTATTTGAAAATCGCTCTCACTTAGCATATCATAATTTTGAATGGCCCAAATATATTTTTGTATCGTTAGTTTAGTCCTTCATATTGATCGAATTTAAGTTATAAAAATCAATTTTTATTTAATTTTAAGGTGTGCTAAGTTTCGTGTCGAAGACGTTCGACATCGCCTTTCGCCAAGGCTGAATTGGTCAACAATATGCCTAGTGGCGATGCGAATGGTCGGTCCTTTTTATAAAAAATATTTTTATTCTTTTTTTTTTGTATTAGTGTTTATTTTAGAGCCCGGACTTGGGCTTGCGATTTAGTAGGATCCCGAACTCGACAATCGGTTTGTCCGGGCTCTAATGGCGCCCACGAGACGAAAAATATCGATTGAAATTGAGAAAAATTTAATTCATTTTCATCAGGTCCATCGTCCACGCTTGTTGGCCTTTTCATGCCCAACGGATGGTTGTCGAATGCAGGCAGAACGACCAGCGCCGCAATGCCCAGTAGCAAATGTGCCAAATCGCCATTCTGTGTGCCAAATTGCAAATGCTGGACCTGCGACTCGTCAAAGCGACTCAGGTTGAAAGAAGAACATCGATCGATTGATCGGAAATGAACATCGATCGATTGATCGTCGTCGTGCAGCGGCAATGCCGTTTTGAAACAATTTAATATTCCAAAATGTCCTTGGGGCACATGTCTCAAATGTGATCAGATCAGATCTGGTTCAAAAGGAGCTTTTGCCTTGCAAACAGGGCATTTTCCGGCTTTTTGATTCCGTGCCAGGGTTTTTGAATTGATTTGCCGGTGTTTTTGAGTTTTGTGATGGCATCCCTTGCTGGTCAGCGCCATATAAAGATTTATTGGGCTTGACTAGTTATCGATTTTGTAATTGAAAGTAGAGCCCGGACTTGAGCTTCGAGCGAGATCTTGAGTCGAGATCCTCGTATCGACCGGCTCTATTTAAAAGCACCAATTTATTTTTTTAATCAAAATTCCCCCGAAGGTTCTAAGCAAAGCTGTCGGGACAAAGCAAATTGCGGAGAAATTGTCGTCGTGAGTCGTCCCTGCAGACATTCGAACCGGAACTGATTCTGGCCGTCCAATGGAGCGCCGCTTTTGTGCTCAACTTGTGGCTTATTCTTTGTAGGGAATTCATTTTAAATTTCTGATCATTGCTTTGCTTTCTTGATCGATCAATCAATTTTTGGGTGGTGATCAGGGATGGGCGGAAATTTATTTTCAAAAAACGGAAAACGGAAATATTTTTTTTAACGGAAAACGTAAAACGGAAAAAAGGGCCAAAAACAACGGAAAAACGGAAAACGGAAAAATTTTCAAATAAAATAAAAAAAATTATTTTTTTTAAAAATAATGTATTTAATAAATATTTTTTGAGAAATTAACAGCAATTATTTTTATATGTCTTTTTTTAGCAACCTTCTAAATCTAAAGCTTTTGGGTGGGGGGAGGGTCGGCGGTGCCGATAGGCGCCGCCGGAGAAAATTTTGAAATTTTCGACTCAATTTGTTAAGGATTTGCAACCAAAATTTTAAAAAATTCGGCAATTTTTGAAGCTTATTAGGAGTGGTAGGGGTCCGGCGGCGCCTATAGTAGCCGCCGGAAGAATTTTTTAAAAAAACTTAACAAGATTTGTTAAGAAATCGCTCCAAAAATGAAAATGCAAAACAAAATCGCCAAAATGTTTTTTGATTTCGTCCAACAAAAAATGAAGGAAAAGCTTGTGAATTGTCATCTAAAATATTTGTTTGTAATTGGAAAAAGTTAAAAAAGATTAAAAATTGTTTAACCACCGTAACTGTACAGAAATGAGAAATAATCACTGACACAGTCGGGTATCTGAACCCCCACCCACACTTATCTCCCCACACCAACCACTCACCATTACACCACAACCAAACCGCATTCCAATCCTCCAAAAATCCCATTCTTAGGGGTGTATATTTTTTCCGTTTTTTCCGTTAAAAAGGGCATTTTAACGGAAAACGGAAAAAAGGCCCAAAAACAACGGAAAAACGGAAAACGGAATTCCGCCCATCCCTGGTGGTGATCATATGAGCCCGTTGGTCTGTTCCGATTCTCTTGATCAAAATCTAATTTTTTGCACCAGTACCTAATCACCCCCAATTTCTGTACGCGAATCCCGAACAAACTGTGGAAATCTGCAAAAGGTTTTTGGTCGGAGGTTTTGCCACGGCATTCCCCACCCCCAAAGGGTCAGGGGCAAGCCCTTACTTTAAATTGCTCCGAGAAAGAATTGCAATTCAAGAATGCGACTCGCTTTTTTTAATTGTTCATTACCTATATTTTTATTGCCCTTCTCAGTGAACACGAAGGAGGCCTGCCAATTGTGGTGCCGTGGTGTGCAGCAGCTTTGTGCCGACCACGCTGAACAGTCGAATGCCTTCGTCGTGGAGCCGTAGTTGCGCAAAAGGGTTGGTGCGGTGGACCTCTGCAACAATATTAATTTAAAATTTTGTCAGCTTTTTGCCCTCCTCCCCATCCGACCAGTGCGGCATCGGTTAGCATCAAACACACGAAACCGTTTGTGCAGCAGCGCCTGCAGTGCAAAACCAGCAGCAAACAGTTGCAGGAGATCATTGAGGTGGGGCGGGGGGCAGGTCGAATGATTGGACTAAACGGGTTTGTTCACAAATGTTCTGATTTGAATTTTTTCACGAATGATCGTATCTGAATTTTTTATTCACGAATGATCTGATCCGAATTTTGTTCACGAATGATCTGATCCGAATTTTGTTCACGAATTATCTGATCCGAATTTTGTTCACGAATGATCTGATCCGAATTTTGTTCACGAATGATCTGATCTGAATTTTGTTCACGAAGGATCGGACTGAAAGCGTTTGTTCAGAAATGTTCTGATCCGAATTTTGTTCACGAATGATCTGATCCGAATTTTGTTCACGAATGATCTGATCTGAATTTTGTTCACGAATGATCTGCGCCGAATTTTGTTTACGAATGATCTGCGCCGAATTTTGTTCACGAATGATCTGATCTGAATTTTGTTCACAGATGTTCTGATTTGAATTTTTTTTTCACGAATGATCTGATCCGAATTTTGTTCACAAATGATCTGATCCGAATTTTGTTCACGAATGATCTGCGCCGAATTTTGTTTACGAATGATCTGCGCCGAATTTTGTTCACGAATGATCTGATCCGAATTTTGTTCACGAATGATCTGATCCGAATTTTGTCCACGAATGATCTGATCCGAATTTTGTTCACGAATGATCTGATCTGAATTTTGTTAAGCTTTTTGTTCAAATTTTGTTCACGAATGGTCTGATCCGAATTTTGTTCACGAAGGATCGGACTGAAAGCGTTTGTTCAGAAATGTTCTGATCTGAATTTTGTTCACGAATGATCTGATCTTGAGGTACACGTATTCTAGAATTTTATCAAAAGATTTTGACAAAATGCTTTATCCTCTCTCTGAATTTGCTTAGTGGGCAAGAATTTGTCACTAGAGACAGAACGCCTGTTGGCACCGTCACGCCCGGGTTTTCACGTTGTAAATACCCGGTTTTTTAAATCTATGCAATAAATTTTTACAGGTCTATTCGAACTCATCGTCCCCCCGTGGCCTCGCATTGATCATCGCTAATGACAAGTTCACAAACCGCCGATTGCCTGCTCGACCCGGTTCAGATGTTGATGTCAAAAACATCAAAAAGTTGCTCGCAGGACTGGGATATGACATATTCGCAAATCGCAATGAAACAGCAGAAGTAAATACCAAAAATTGATAAAAAGGGGGGGGGGGGAGTCGTCAGACGGCGCGGAAAGAATTATGGCATGTTAATGCAGGGCTCCGATCTGATGTTTTAACATTTTTGAAAATGATGCTGGTTTTTAGGAGCTTTGTAGTCTTTTGGAGTTGATTTTATGGTTTTTTGAAGAGCCAATGACTTCAATAAAATGCTTAACATTTTTGAATATTTGGCATAATGATACTTAAAAATGAAAATAAATGTAATTTGACAAAATTTTATAATTTCCATTCCATTTGCTTAGTGTTCCAAGAATTGTGGGCGCGGTTTTCGGCGTCGCAAAGTGCGCTGTTTGGCTGCCCGGAACAACAGTGTGCGGTTGGACAAAGGCAAATGCACGGAACAAAATCGGCCCCGCCGGCGTGAGCCTTGCTTTGTTCGAAATTGTACAGAAATTTAATTTAAACAAATGCCAAATTTAATATTTAAATTTTTTTTGTGCTACTTTTACCTCAGGTCTGCCCAGCGATTGTGCCGAGTTGCGTGAACAAAACGCACACACGACGGGCATGTTGGACGGCAATTACACGGTAAGGTGGATAATGACGGACTTTGGCATTTGGTTTCACGCATAAAGTAAATACATTTTGGTCAATTTTAACTAGAGCCCGGTAAAAAAAAAATTCCGGGAACGGGGACGGGGTTTTCAAATTTAACGGGAACGGTAACGGGAACGGGATTCCCGTGTTTTTCCCGTTCCCGTACTATTCCCGTTCAATTCTTGACGGGAATCCCGGCGGCAACGGGAAAAATTTTGAAAAATGTAATAAAAAAATTTCTAACTTTTTTTGGACACACTTTACGGTAAATTCCGCGCATAACAATGAATAACAACATAAAATTGACAAATATTAATAGAATTGAATTTTTGGGATCGATTTGTTTAAGAAAATTAACATTTCTGCGTGTTCGGGTTTTAAACTTGAACGTCTGTAATCGTATACGTCGCGAGCAACGCTGAAAAGTTGCTCACTTCCAATGGTTGTTGAAGGAGCTGTGAGGTAGCGTTTTGCAATTGTGGCAAGAATGGGAAAGCTTCCTTCGTTTATCTTCCACCAGTCCAACGGGTCCAATTCCTGTCCAATCAAATCGGTTGAGCAGAACCGGTTGAACTCTTCCTCAAATTTTGACCCTTGCTGAACTTGGTCTAAATAAATCAATCACGCCAAAAAGAAATACCAAACAGTACCGGCGCTTTGTTTGTTGTGCGCTCGTCTTTGAGCTGCTCACTCAACGGGACCGGGATTCCCGTACTTTTCCCGCGGGAATCCCGTTCCCGCCGGGCTCTAATTTTAACCCATTTTTAATCAATATTTTGTGGCACTTTTGGGACTCTTCTGGTCGATCACTAGTTTTTAGTCAATATTTTGGGATTTTTTGGTCAATATTTTAAGTAATTTCCTCGGTTTTAGTCAATATAAACCGATCCCTAGATATGCAAATGTTAGCAAAATGAACTTGTTTTTAAAAACATTTTAGCTCTGCACGATCTTGGCACGTCACCGGGGCCAAGCACAAGCACGTCAAAGAAGGAAACGGCGCTCCGCAGACGGTCCAAATCGCGTTCTAAAGTGACCCCAGAGGAATTGTAATATTTTTTGATTATATTTTTAATGAAACCATTTCGTGAAAAAGTTTCATTTACGTTGGTTTTGGATGGTTTCTGATTTTTGTTTTTTTGATATATTTTATTTAGATTTTGATCTGGGGTGCCTAGGCATGGCGTTAGAAAAATTGATTCTTGTTAATATGCTAAACCAAGTCCATTTAGTTTTCAGTCGACTTCATGGTGGCACATTCCAGCTTTCCCCGCTATATTTCATGGCGATGCACCGCGCATGGATCCTGGTTCATCCAAGCCATCTGCAAAGGATTCTCGGAGATGGCGGCACAGACTGACCTGTTGACGATGATGACGGAGGTCAACGCACTCGTTCAACGTCTGGAGTGCCATGAAGATAAAGGGAAAAACAGGCGCCGGAAACGCGTTTCTCTTTGACAAAGTCCTTTTTTTCAATTCCCCTGAACCGGCTGCCACTTAAGCAGGGCGGCCAGATCACCAGGGAGAAGAATGGCAACGACTTCTAAGAAATGGCATTTGAGGGGTCCAAAAAATGGCAGTGTAATGGCACTTTTTCTTAACGAATTTGAAAAAAAAACTATTTTGAATTTTTGGCTCTTATTTGTTTGAGATTTGTAACCAGAAACTTCAAATTGTACGAGGAACACTTTTCGGAAATCCTCATATTTTTTTCCTCAAAAAATGAGAAAAGTCCTAAGAAATAGAAAAATAATGGCAAGTGTGGAGCAAATGTAATGGCAAATTTTCAAAATATTGGTAAAAAAGGGGGAGTCCCGGAAAATCGGTCACCGGAAAATTGGTCACCGAGGGTTTTCGGAAAATTGGTCTCCGAAAATTGGTCACCAGGATATTTCGAGTTTTTCGTTCTAATTTTTTTCAAGCAACTCTAAAAGCTTAGCTTTCTTTTGCTTTGTTTTTCAGCTCGATGAGATCTTTGGATTAATACTAATTGCAACTAATTAGGCTTAGTATAAACAAAGTTAACACAAAGGGGCGCGAGTTTTATTGGAAGCGAACCACTTTTCAGCTTACAACATTTTTAGAAGACTACAGAATAAAAGAATTTATTACCAATTGACTGCATTTAGTCTGAAGAAGCTTTTTTCAAAAGAAAGCTAAGCTTTTAGAGTTGGAACGAAAAACTCGAAATATCCTGATGACCAATTTTCCGTTCACCAAAAAGGGCATTCTGGCCGCCCTGCACTTCATCTTTGGTACATTATCATCACATTGTCCCCTCTACTCATTTTCTGCAAGTTGCTGTGCATTCTGATACTCCATCACTTCTTTCGTCAAGTGCTCCATGCCTTATTCAATTCAATTTTCTTGGGTTTTTACCCGCAATTGCTAAAACAAACTTCAGAATCTGAAAATTATTTACAATTATATTTAAAATTCCGGCACGCAATTCTGGGTTCTTTTTTAAGAAACAACAATTGATTGTTAAAGTCCATCACTCGTTTTGTTGTTTTTTTCTTAAGAAGTTTGTCAAAAAATGTCAAAATAAACACTAAAACTTTAAAAATGGCAAAAGCATTCTTCGCCTCAAAATCAAAAATTGTATATTTTTCCCGCAAAAAATCTCACCTGATGGGAAAATAAGAGCAATTTTCTTGTTTGGACAAATGTTTTTCGCTTAATTTTTGCCAGCCAGAAATTTGTTTTTCCACTGCAATTGCTTAACCAGTGATCTTTTAGGGTTTGCAATTTTTGTTGTTCTATTGAAATGTGCCAAAATAAAATTCTGCCCCCCTCGGGGAGGGGGAGTTGAGAATTTTAAAAAATGAATTTTTGCCTTCGTTTATTGCGCAATTTTTGGCCAAAATCACGCGCATGCGAAATAGGGGCTGGACTCATGTCGCTCACAACAAACTGCATCCACTTGGTCACATTGAACCGGGCTTTAAACTGCTCGACCACCTTTTTGTGCTCCTTCAGCAGAGGACGGACCACAAAGTGTTTGACTTCCATATAAAGTAGAGATACTCAACAAATATTACACCCCTGAATTAGAGCCATGGCATTTGCTGCCAGTAGTCAGCACGGTAAAGCGCTGCAAAAATCGGTAAACTTTAATAAATTTTCTTTAACAATAAAATTGTTGCAAAACATTCATTGACGATTCATCAATTTGTTACTTATTGAGAGGATAAATGTTTTCGTCCGACGCTTTTCCCTTTTGCCGTTTCCATGGCTTCGGACGTTTTGTAGGCCTAATAGTAAGGGAATAAAGTGCCATTGACGGCCGTTTTACTGGGCGAATGGATCAGCAACAGCTTCCGGACCCGTCGCCGGACTCTGCCGGGAGGGCGGCGGACGAATGCCGCGTATGCGGGGCGGGAGGGGCCGCGCGACATTACGGCAGTGTGTGCTGCAGCGGGTGCAAAGGTGCGGAAGCCGTATTTTTTGAATGGAAATGTTGAAAGGTCGGGGATCGGGCTTTGTTGGGGAATTACAAATTGTCGGATTCGGAAATTGAGGTACATGTTGGCGTATGCGACAGTGAAAGATGCGGACCGGGTGCTTTCAACGGAACAGGCATTTTTAAAATGAATTTTATTTATTTATTTTGGTTTTGTGATTTGGAATAAATTTTGAAAAAAGACCACCGAAGGCCGAGCATTTGGGTGAGTTGTTGAAGCAAATGTGTCTGGGATCTTATGCAGATTGGTCAAATAAAGGACACATTTTTCTCATCGACGATGCCTTTTCTTGAATTTTGATTCCTTCCCTCACTCATCTGCTGTTTTGTCAAAAGCATTTTTCAAAAAAAGATTTGGTTAAAATTGGACAAAGCACGGGACTCGAATCATTTTGGACGGCTTTCCGAAAGAATTCAAATCTGGATTCCTCACCCCCCCCCCCCCAACCACACAATTCGAACTTAACAAGCCTTTCTTTCTTCCGACTTTAATGTTTTCTTTTCCCATTTATTTGTTCAAAAAGTGCCAGAATTTTTGAAATAAAAAAACGGTCTCAAGCAAATGGTGACAGTGCCTGAAATTTGGCACAATTCTCATACACTCAATCCGCATGTTTGATGATTTTGGTCAATAGACTAACTTTAAAACGATCTCAATTAAAATGAAGAGCCCCAATTTTTGTTACCAAAATCACTTACTCTCTCATTTTATCAATTTTTCTCAAGATTTCCATTATCATATTCATTGTACTTTATTGGAATTGTTGAATTTTTATTGATTTCAATTTTCTCATTTGGTGGTAATAAAATATTCAAAAGTCAGGCACATATGTAGAACAAATTTACGGGGGCGGAGGTCGACAAAGAGCAAAGCCCCCGCGGTGGGACTCGAACCCACATCTTTCCTCTCCGGGGAGCAGCTCTAACCACTGAGCTACGCAGCAGGGCCTACACGGAGCAGCATTTCTGGGGGGAGGGGCACCGGGTGCGGACGATCCTTCGGCATTCTTTGGCCCATCCTCCTGGCAGTGAGGCCTTTATTTGGGCATTCTTGATTCACATTCGCACTCCGAATACTTCCCCTGCTTGAGATTAATAAATTCAATCGTTCCTTAGCTGAGATTTACTCTTGCACCGTTTATTTCTTATTCTTCTCCGTTTAACCAGTTCGGACTCGTCATACTTTTTGGCTAAAAGACAATTAATCCGTAAAAAGTATTTTTGTTTTTGAATTTTCAAACTTAAAATTTTCCACGATAATTTTAATAAATTTCACCATAATTATAAACTTCAAGATTGTAAATGAAGCCCAGCATTGCCTTGAACGCCCCCACCTCCACGTCGGGCACTTCGACGGGCTTAATCTCTTCCGAAGGGATTAAAATACATAATTTTGCACCCTCCCCAGCGGCGGCGTTGCATTTTCCTTTCGTGGGATCCGAACTCTCTGAACTCAATTCAGCCGATTTCGACCTTCTCTGGACCCTATTCAAACATTTTGTCGGATATGTCGAGCCCGAAATCGCCCAAGTGAAATCCGCAAATGTTGTAAAAAGCCGAGTTATTCTGGCGCTTTCACTTCTTTTTCTTCAAAAAATAAAAGGTTCAAGAAATAAACTAAAACAATTTTTAGATGGGGTGCGTTCATGTCCAAATTACTCTCGCCGCCTAACTCTCTCTATTTCACACTATTTCTTCAAACAATAAAAGAAATGCCATTGTTCATTCCCTTTAATTATTTAAATATATTCTGAAATGTAAGGATATAATGCTTAAAAATAGAGGCGGGCATAAAAATGATTTATAAGAACAACAATGATGATCAATTAATCAGCCATCAAGTTATTAATGCATTAATTTAAAGTTTAAATTTTTTTAAATTTTATTCAGATAAAGCTAAAATTTAAAAATAAATAATGAAAAACATTTCGTTTTGGTTCGTTTGTGCTGCCAAATATATTTTAAATTTTTTATATTTTTGTTTAAAATTACCATGAAGTTATAGGAGTAGTTTTCAAAAATAATGTTAACTCATTTTTTGTCTCACATTTTTATTTAATAAATAGTGTTAATTTAGTTTATTTTATAAATAGATTTTTATATAGTTTTAAAGTGACTTTTATCATTTATAATTTAGTATAGTTGGAAATTCGAGGACTATACATTTTAATTTATTTAAAATGCCAAATTCTTTACCGCTCCTCAGCCCGAATCTGCAAGTGCAGTGCGATTGCATTGATATGCCTGTAATGAATTAATAAACAAAAAACAAATTAAAAATATGAATTTTACATGTGTGAAATTTTGGCTTGGACTCCAATTCGGTGTATGTCTCCACCATCAGGTCGTTGAGTGCTGGAAAAAGAGTGTTTTCATATAAATGCACCGATAAAATTTCGTCAATCGAGATTCGAGCAAGAATCTCGAAAACCTCCTCGAGATTTACCGAGATTTTGATCAAGAATCTCGAAAACCTCGTCGAGATTTACCGAGATTTTGATCAAGAATCTCGATCGATCCTTGCTCTAATAAAAACAATATTTACAAATGTTCAGATTCAAAAATCATTAATTAAAAATTAATTCTCAAACTCCTAATTACAATTTAGTGCAGGGTTTCCATAAGTCCAATGTAAAAATAAAGGACATCGTGACAAGAAATAAAAATGGAGGCAGTCTGCATCGACAAATGGGACAAATGCTTTGCACGGGAAGGACACGGCGGCGATGCTTGTTGCCGAGATCTCGCTCGACGAAAAATGATCGGCTCTACATGCATCCTCCGCCGCCACCGGTAGTTTTTTAGTTCACACCAAAACGGTTTAAAGATTCCAATCTCTTTTCCAGTTCCAACACCTTTTCATGCAAGCCCCTCCAACGGTAGCTTTGTCCACCCCCGATATCTTGTTCTATTTTTTTTTGATTTTCCAGGGTTGGCAGCAACATCGGTTTCACATGCCACCGCCGCCGGTTGCGGTAGTTATGCTAGCATGCAACACCAGCTCTAATCTTTTGCGCATTTTTTCAGTTCCATCCCGTGCACATACCGCCTCCACGACTGCCGGTGTTTTTGCAAAACCACAAATTCCTTTTAAACGCTTGAAATTAAAATTTGTAAATAAAAGCAAATTTAAAGATTGTAAAATTAAAGTGTGTTCCTTTTTAGCATTGAATGTTTGTTAAAAAATAATAAAATTTTAAAATTTACAATAATTTTTTCAGAACGCCAATTTGAAAAGCTCATCGGAATATAACAGAAGTGCCTTTGGAGAACAGAATATGATTGATCGATCGGTCATTGGTCATTTCAACAATTAAATTGACATTTTGTAAAATTCTTTCAAAGTCGCGCAACCCAATTTTTCTGCAAGCTTAGTTCGTTTGGCTTACACTCTAACACTTTCTTTTAGGATTATACGAGCGTTTGGTTCAACCGCTCTTTGTTGTCTTTAATCTTTTTTTTGTTTAAATTTTTTCTGTTGCCTTGACTCTTGACTTCTTTGAGTCTTAACTTGCCATGACTCTTGACTTGCGTTGAATTTCAACTTGCCTTGACTCTTAACTTGCCTTGCTTCTTGACTTGCCTTCTCTTGCTCTGTTGCGTTGAATTTTGACTTGTATTGGCTCTTGACTTTTGACTCACTTACTCTTAACTTTCCTTGATTCTTGACTTGACTCTTGATTGAATCTCAACTTGTTTTGACTCTTGACTTGCTTTGACGCTTGCCCTGACTCTTGACTTGAGTTGAATTTCAACTTGCTTAGACTCTTGAATTGCTTTGACTCTTGGTTTGACTCTAGACTTGCCTTGACTCTACCCTGACTCTTGACTTGAGTTGAATTTCGACTTGCTTTGACTCTTGACTTGCTTTGATTCTTGACTTGCTTAACTCTTGACTTGCCTTGATTCTTGACTTGCCTTGTCTTGCCTAACTCTTGACTTGCCCTAACTCTTGATTTGACTCTCGGCTTGCGTCGAATCTCGACTTGCTTTGACTTAACTTGGCTCTTGACTTGCCTTGACTCTGCCCTGACTCTTGACTTGAGTTGAATTTCGACTTGCTTTGACTCTTGACTTGATGAATTTCGACTTGCTTTGACTCTTGACTTGCTTTGATTCTTGACTTGCTTAACCCTTGACTTCCATTGATTCTTGCCTTGTTTTGCCTTGCCTAACTCTTGACTTGCCTTGACTCTTGCTCTGACTCTTCTCGACTCGTGATTGAATCTCGACTTGCTTTAACTTTTACTCTTGCCTTGATTTTGCCTTGACTCTTGATTTGACTCTTGGCTTGCGTTGAATCTCGACTTGCTTTGACTTACCTTGGTTCTTGACTTGCATTGGCTCAACTGCCTTGACTCTTAACTGAATCTCTACTTGCTTTGACTCTTAACTGCCTTGACTTGCCTTGGCTCGACTGCCTTGAATCTTGACCTGGCTCGTGAATGAATCTCGACTTGCTTTGACTCTTACTTTGCCTTGGCTCTTGACTTGCCTAGACTCTTGACTGCCTTGACTTGCCTCGGTCGACTACCTTGACTTGCCTTAACTCCTGACTGCCTTGACTTGCCTTGGCTCGACTGCCTTGACTTGCCTAGACTCTTGACTTGCCTAGACTCTTGACTGCCTTGACTTGCCTTGGCTCTTGACTTGCCTTGGTTCGACTGCCTTGATTTGACTTGCTTTGGCTCTTAACTTGCCTTAACTCTTGACTTGCCTAGACTCTTGACTGCCTTGATTTGCCTTGGCTCGACTGCCTTGATTTAACTTGCTTTTGCTCTTAACTTGCCTTAACTCTTGACTTGCCTAGATTCTTGACTGCCTTGACTCGCCTTAACTCTTGACTTGCCTAGACTCTTGACTGCCTTGACTCGCCTTAACTCTTGACTTGCCTAGACTCTTGACTGCCTTGACTCGCCTTAACTCTTGACTTGCCTAGACTCTTGACTGCCTTGACTTCCTTGGCTCTTGACTTGCCTTAACACTTACTTGCACTGACCCTTGACTCGATTTTAAGAAATAATTACTTTTAGATAAATCCCTTTTATTGAAAATAATTCTATCACAAGCGGGAAAACGGAATTCTTCTTGATGTGATTTTAGTTAAATTTTTAATTATTGTGTTGAAATTGCTGTTTACTAAAGTAAAAATTTAACAAAGCAATAACAACTCTACACAGTATGTCCCTCGCTCTCTTTCCTCACTCTCTTCGTTTTTTTGCTCTCTTTTCCCACCCACCAAAAGTTTTCGTGTCAATAAAAATACCGTTCAAAGTGTGACATACTGGAGGACACACTGATTTAGTATCTTAACTGCCTTGACTTGCCTTGGCTCGACTGCCTTGACTCTTGACCTGGCTAGTGAATGAATCTCGACTGCTTTGACTTTTACTCTTGCCTTGACTTGCCTAGACTCTCGACTGCTTTGACTCGCCTTAACTCTTAACTTGCCTAGACTCTAGACTGCCTTGACTTGCCTTGGCTCTGCCCTGACTCTTGACTTGAGTTGAATTTCGACTTGCTTTGACTCTTGACTTGATGAATTTCGACTTGCTTTGACTCTTGACTTGCTTTGATTCTTGACTTGCTTAACCCTTGACTTCCATTGATTCTTGCCTTGTTTTGCCTTGCCTAACTCTTGACTTGCCTTGACTCTTGCTCTGACTCTTCTCGACTCGTGATTGAATCTCGACTTGCTTTAACTTTTACTCTTGCCTTGATTTTGCCTTGACTCTTGATTTGACTCTTGGCTTGCGTTGAATCTCGACTTGCTTTGACTTACCTTGGTTCTTGACTTGCATTGGCTCAACTGCCTTGACTCTTAACTGAATCTCTACTTGCTTTGACTCTTAACTGCCTTGACTTGCCTTGGCTCGACTGCCTTGAATCTTGACCTGGCTCGTGAATGAATCTCGACTTGCTTTGACTCTTACTTTGCCTTGGCTCTTGACTTGCCTAGACTCTTGACTGCCTTGACTTGCCTCGGTCGACTACCTTGACTTGCCTTAACTCCTGACTGCCTTGACTTGCCTTGGCTCGACTGCCTTGACTTGCCTAGACTCTTGACTTGCCTAGACTCTTGACTGCCTTGACTTGCCTTGGCTCTTGACTTGCCTTGGTTCGACTGCCTTGATTTGACTTGCTTTGGCTCTTAACTTGCCTTAACTCTTGACTTGCCTAGACTCTTGACTGCCTTGATTTGCCTTGGCTCGACTGCCTTGATTTAACTTGCTTTTGCTCTTAACTTGCCTTAACTCTTGACTTGCCTAGATTCTTGACTGCCTTGACTCGCCTTAACTCTTGACTTGCCTAGACTCTTGACTGCCTTGACTCGCCTTAACTCTTGACTTGCCTAGACTCTTGACTGCCTTGACTCGCCTTAACTCTTGACTTGCCTAGACTCTTGACTGCCTTGACTTCCTTGGCTCTTGACTTGCCTTAACACTTACTTGCACTGACCCTTGACTCGATTTTAAGAAATAATTACTTTTAGATAAATCCCTTTTATTGAAAATAATTCTATCACAAGCGGGAAAACGGAATTCTTCTTGATGTGATTTTAGTTAAATTTTTAATTATTGTGTTGAAATTGCTGTTTACTAAAGTAAAAATTTAACAAAGCAATAACAACTCTACACAGTATGTCCCTCGCTCTCTTTCCTCACTCTCTTCGTTTTTTTGCTCTCTTTTCCCACCCACCAAAAGTTTTCGTGTCAATAAAAATACCGTTCAAAGTGTGACATACTGGAGGACACACTGATTTAGTATCTTAACTGCCTTGACTTGCCTTGGCTCGACTGCCTTGACTCTTGACCTGGCTAGTGAATGAATCTCGACTGCTTTGACTTTTACTCTTGCCTTGACTTGCCTAGACTCTCGACTGCTTTGACTCGCCTTAACTCTTAACTTGCCTAGACTCTAGACTGCCTTGACTTGCCTTGGCTCTGCCCTGACTCTTGACTTGAGTTGAATTTCGACTTGCTTTGACTCTTGACTTGATGAATTTCGACTTGCTTTGACTCTTGACTTGCTTTGATTCTTGACTTGCTTAACCCTTGACTTCCATTGATTCTTGCCTTGTTTTGCCTTGCCTAACTCTTGACTTGCCTTGACTCTTGCTCTGACTCTTCTCGACTCGTGATTGAATCTCGACTTGCTTTAACTTTTACTCTTGCCTTGATTTTGCCTTGACTCTTGATTTGACTCTTGGCTTGCGTTGAATCTCGACTTGCTTTGACTTACCTTGGTTCTTGACTTGCATTGGCTCAACTGCCTTGACTCTTAACTGAATCTCTACTTGCTTTGACTCTTAACTGCCTTGACTTGCCTTGGCTCGACTGCCTTGAATCTTGACCTGGCTCGTGAATGAATCTCGACTTGCTTTGACTCTTACTTTGCCTTGGCTCTTGACTTGCCTAGACTCTTGACTGCCTTGACTTGCCTCGGTCGACTACCTTGACTTGCCTTAACTCCTGACTGCCTTGACTTGCCTTGGCTCGACTGCCTTGACTTGCCTAGACTCTTGACTTGCCTAGACTCTTGACTGCCTTGACTTGCCTTGGCTCTTGACTTGCCTTGGTTCGACTGCCTTGATTTGACTTGCTTTGGCTCTTAACTTGCCTTAACTCTTGACTTGCCTAGACTCTTGACTGCCTTGATTTGCCTTGGCTCGACTGCCTTGATTTAACTTGCTTTTGCTCTTAACTTGCCTTAACTCTTGACTTGCCTAGATTCTTGACTGCCTTGACTCGCCTTAACTCTTGACTTGCCTAGACTCTTGACTGCCTTGACTCGCCTTAACTCTTGACTTGCCTAGACTCTTGACTGCCTTGACTCGCCTTAACTCTTGACTTGCCTAGACTCTTGACTGCCTTGACTTCCTTGGCTCTTGACTTGCCTTAACACTTACTTGCACTGACCCTTGACTCGATTTTAAGAAATAATTACTTTTAGATAAATCCCTTTTATTGAAAATAATTCTATCACAAGCGGGAAAACGGAATTCTTCTTGATGTGATTTTAGTTAAATTTTTAATTATTGTGTTGAAATTGCTGTTTACTAAAGTAAAAATTTAACAAAGCAATAACAACTCTACACAGTATGTCCCTCGCTCTCTTTCCTCACTCTCTTCGTTTTTTTGCTCTCTTTTCCCACCCACCAAAAGTTTTCGTGTCAATAAAAATACCGTTCAAAGTGTGACATACTGGAGGACACACTGATTTAGTATCTTAACTGCCTTGACTTGCCTTGGCTCGACTGCCTTGACTCTTGACCTGGCTAGTGAATGAATCTCGACTGCTTTGACTTTTACTCTTGCCTTGACTTGCCTAGACTCTCGACTGCTTTGACTCGCCTTAACTCTTAACTTGCCTAGACTCTAGACTGCCTTGACTTGCCTAGACTCTCGACTGTCTTGACTTGCCTTGGATCGACCGCCTTGACTTGCCTAGACTCTTGACTGCCTTGACTCGCCTTAACTCTTGACTTGCCTTGGCTCGACTCCCTTTATTTGACTTGCTTTGGCTCTTAACTTGCCTAGACTCTTGACTGCCTTGACTTGCCTTGGCTCTTGACTTGCCTTGGATCTTGACTTGCTTTGGCTCTTAACTTGCCTTAACTCTTGACTTGCCTAGATTCTTGACTGCTTTGACTCGCCTTAACTCTTGACTTGCCTAGACTCTTGACTGCCTTGACTCGCCTTAACTCTTGACTTGCCTAGACTCTTGACTGCCTTGACTCGCCTTAACTCTTGACTTGCCTAGACTCTTGACTGCCTTGACTTGCCTTGGCTCTTGACTTGCCTTGGATCTTGACTTGCCTTGGCTCGACTGCCTTGATTTGACTTGCTTTGGCTCTTAACTTGCCTTAACTCTTTACTTGCCTAGACTCTTGACTGCCTTGACTTCCTTGGCTCTTGACTTGCCTTAACACTTACTTGCACTGACCCTTGACTCGATTTTAAGAAATAATTACTTTTAGATAAATCCCTTTTATTGAAATAATTCTATCACAAACGGGAAAACGGAATTCTTCTTGACGTGATTTTTGTTAAATTTTCCATTATTGTGTTGAAATTGTTGTTTACTAAAGTATAAAAAATGTCTTTGCTTGTTTGTTTTTAACAAAGCAATAACAACTCTACACAGTATGTCCCTCGCTCTCTTTCTTCTCTCTCTTCGTTTTTTTGCTCTCTTATTTTTCCCTTCCATCAAAAAATGTTTTCGTGTCAAAAAAAATTCCATTCAAAAAAGGACAAACATACGGACACACTGATTTAGTATAGTGAATTCTTCTTAGTACTTTTGTTTTTTATTTTACGCTTGTAGCTTTTTAAAAAAATTTCAACAGCTAATCAATGACTGATTATGTATTAATAAATTTTTGATGTTACATAAATACTGTAGATTGGCAAAAAATAGAAAAAAATTTAAAAATGGCACTGCGGAAGTGTCCACTGCGGAAATGTCCGCTGCGTAAGTGTCCACTGAGGAAATGTCCACTGCGGAAATGTACACTGAGGAAATGGCTAGTCACCGGATCAACTCATCCGGCAATTGCCTTTTTGCGCTAGGCATAGCTTGAAATTAGATTTTTTTTCTTCTTTTTTTGTTGCTATTTTTGAAAATTAATAAAAATCATTTTCCCTACGAAAGGTTGGGTCCGAAAATAGTCGACTGTGAAAACAGTCGACTGAGAAGAGTTGAATGATGGGGAACGAGTGGTCAAATGAGCGGGTATTTTGGTTGGAATGATTTGAACGGAGGAATTGGAACCAGCCGGGGGATGAAATGAAATGTGAAATGAAATGGGAGAAGTGGTGGGAGAGCTTGGCCGGGGGAAAAGGGCGTGGCCTAATCTGCTCTCTTCGAAATGGGGGATAGGCTGGGAAATGGACCGTCGCGGTTTCGCGACATTTAGTTTATTTCCTTATTTTACATGTCCAGGGTCAGCTTTGTGCATTTTTTAATTGATAAATAATCGTTTTTTTGTGTTTCTTTGATTGTCGTGCGTTTTTGTTATTGAGGCATCGAAATGGTGATCTCAATTCCTATTATAAAATATGCAAATTAGTTTGTTTCGCTTTTTCATGCTTCTTGAATTGGGAGAACGCCTTGATCATCGACATCATTTCTGTCTATCAGACATGTTTACTGAATACTTTATAAAACTTCGCGTCAATTGCATGTGTTCATGCCCCTTTTGGGTTTAAAATTGTACATTGCACTTTTTATATTTTTTTTATTCGTTAATCTCTAATTATAATCTTTTGTGTAATTTATCAATTTAAACCGCAATATTTCCAGAAAAATATTGTATTTTATTTTTATTATACTGTTTTTTTCAAATAAAGACTTTTTGAAATATTTTTGACGACTGGATGTTTGGCTTTAAGCTTGTTGGTTGACGTTTTTGCTAGTTCAGCAAATGCGCGCAGTTGCTGGACCGAGGGCGGCGGGTTGGATGCAGACTTCGCAAGTGGATTTAATTCCCGGCCGTTGCACCAAAAAATCTGTCGCAAACCCCGGGGGGTGATGGTTGCAACGGTGGTGGTGGGGCGACGAGATTTGTGTTGATTGGGTCGGCAGACAAGACTCCGGGGCATGAGTCTTTAGGATGAGTCGACTCGGAAGTGATGAGTCGACCCGTGTGACCAAGGCTGAGACTGTCCAAGTCTCAGGAGACGCTTATTCGTGTTCCGCCGACTGAGCCAAGTTGAGGGGGGAAATCAATAGTGCCATTATTTCCAATGAACCTCAAACTTGGGTAATTAAACCTCACCCCGATACAAGGTGAAAATGGGGGAATGTGAAGGGAAAATAGTCGACTGTGAAAACAGTCGACTGAGAAGAGTCGAATAATGGGAAACGAGTGGTCAAATGAGCGGGTATTTTGGTTGGAATAGAATTGAACGGAGGAATTGGAACCAGCCGGGGATGAAATGATGGAATGAAATGTGAAATGAAATGGGAGAAGTGGTGGGAGAGCTTGGCCGGGGGAAAAGGGCGTGGCCTAAATCAGACATGTTTACTGAATACTGTATCAAACTTCGCGTCAAATGCATGTGTTCATGCCCCTTTTGGGTTTAAAATTGTACATTTCACTTTTTACTTATTTTTATTCGTTCATCTCTAATTACAATTTTTTGTGCAATTTATCAATTTAAACCGCAATATTTCCAGAAAAATTTTGTATTTATTTTTATTATATTGTTTTTTCAAATAAAGACTTTTTGAAATATTTTAATTTTATCAATATGTTTGTGCCGCAGGGAATGAACTAGGCGTCTCGGAGCAGTGACCTTTAGCGGTTTGGCTTTGAGTGAGTCCGGAATTCCTGCTGTGGCCGCTTGTAACAAAGGAACGAGTCGTTTCGTAATAGTAACGACTGGAAGTTGGGCGATGACTGAATCCGGAGTTTCTGCTCTGATTGGCGGCAGAGAGTGAAGGTGTCGTCTCGGAGCAATGACGACTGGATGTTTGGCTTTAAGCTTGTTGGTTGTCTCTTGATTCAGCTCCTGCCTCAGCAGCTGTGACGCGAGATAAACATGGCAACGTTTTGGGGGCGAGTCCGAAACGCGTAGAAAAAAACGTTTTCCAAAAACTGAGTGATGCACGTGCCGCAGCCAAAAAATGACCATTCGACTCTCTCGTCGAGAGGAGTCGAATGATATATAAAATGAGCCAAACCCTTAGGCTTCTATTTTTTCAATTTGAAAATCGGCAATTTCGATTTTTACGCAATTTTTTAACAAAAAAATATTGAATTTAAAAATGGACGCCGGACACTAAAACTCTGGTGCGCCAAATTTTGAGTTCAAAATGGATGCCTAAAAACTCTGTGTAAAATTTTGGTACTTAAATTTTGTTCCTACCAATTTTTGAATTCGAAATGAAACTCCAAATGCTGACGCCAATTTTGTGCAGGTTGGCTACATTGAGTATATGGACACATAAACTATTTGTGTATGAGGCCACAAAGAAGAAAGTTATGGCCGGAGGAGCGCCTAAATTTGGGAGATTCACATTAAATTTAGGAGGGGCGCCCATTTTAGACAGGTTATCATCAAGATTTTCGTCGATTCTCGCATTACCTATAATCATTTTTGCGTCATCTCCAGTTTTGCTTGCCTCCGCCCCCATTCATTCAGTCAGTCCATTCTATCGTCCGGTTAAATTGAGGCTGTATTGATTTTGAGTATCCGCTGCATTCACTTCCCCACCGCTTTCCAACTTTTAACAAGCTTTCGCATGGCACCTTGTTTGTTTGATTTGGTTAAGTTTAAAAAGTTATAGACTTTCAAAAATTTGTTGTTTTATTTGATTTGTAATTTATTTGCTGACACTGAAAATGTGTAGCCCAATTTTGAATCGAGTTTTGCGCGACAATCTTTGAACCAAGTTTTGGCGTCTATTGCCTGAATGGTGTGTCGCCGCGACTGCACAAATTTATGTTAGTTTGGCGAAGTCTAGCTGTATAGAATCATGAAATATTATGAATTTTGAAGTGTCTATCAAATTAAGGAAAATATAACCTTCTTCATTTAAGTTTTAAATTTATTGGTTTCAAAAATAACTTAAAAAAAGCATTAATCTGTTAAACGGAAAATGCGTCAGTGGAAAATGCGTCAGTGATTATTAAATGTCGAGAAAAAAGGATTTATGGGCGTAGTTACCCAAATTTTTATTGCACTCACTTTTTGGAGATAAATTAGCAGATCAATTGAAAAATGTGGAAAATTAAATGCATTTTATTTGCAAAATCAAATATAGGTAAGTATATATTTTTTGAAATATAAAAAATGGAATTGAGAATGCAAACTTTTTGTTTTTTGATTAATATATTTGGCGCACCAAAAGCCTGCCAGCTACTTATTTATTTACTTCATTTTTATTAATTAAATGCGAATCCTAATTCATTTGTATATGCTGATCATGTAATAGTCAATCAATATATGTATATCCGGCTAAAATGCCACAATTACCCGGAAATCCCAATCAGAATATGCCACATTTTGGGCAGTTGTTAATTTTATTTATTTGTTAACATTTAAACTCTGTTTAGTTTTAGCTAATTCGGCGTTCCCGTATTTGGTTTATTGCCTTTTAATGGCATAAACAAAAATGAAATTAGAGCCCGGCGCAGGACCGGATCCCGCGCAGGATTTTGCAGGATCCGGTCCGCAATCCTGCACTTTTACCTTTTGCAGGATTTGCAGGATTAATCCTGCAGGATCCGGTCCTGCACAAATTTTGAATTCCAATCCTGCAAAAGGATCCGCAAATTTGGCTCTTAGTAGCCCATAATGCTAATTTCTATACTAAATATCTCTGTTGGTGACTCACTCTATTTTTTTCACAATCTACCATTAGCGAAATTGAAGTTTTGAAAACCTTAAAAGTGGTTTTGGTTCATTTCGTTTACCGGCCCGGCCCTATGATAAACATTTACCACAAAATATTTATTTCATTTGCAGCAGAGAAGATCATTTAAAAAAGATTTTTAAAAAATGATTATTATGCATTTAATATATAATTTACTGATTTTATGAATATGTCGTAAATTAAGTCAGTCATATTTTGTATGCATAGTCGAATTTTGTAAAAACAGATTTAATTATTTAGCAAAACATTTAAGCTTGCAGACTTTTTTCTCCGCAAATCGGCACATTTCGATTGTGCTTGGACATCCAAAGATTGTCTTCTTTAATTGTGCGTATCACCAAACTACGGATAAGTGGCCGAATTAGCGGATATAAAAATGAAAGCTGAAAATGAGAACAATTTTTGTTTATTAATCAATTTCATAATTTGATATCATTGCTAAAGATTTAATGTCCCTAAATTAAAATGCTTAACGCGTCCCGTGCCAACTGCGTCACCCTGGCTTGGGGTTTGTTAGGCTTAGGCTTAAGCCACCCTAGGCTTAGGCTTAAGCAAAAAATCGTGGGCCGATAAATTGGTGTAAAAAAATAGTAAGGATGTGAAAACGGGCTCTGGTGTTTAAAAAAGTCGTTTTTTCCTTTCTTGAATTTTTCAAAATAATGTACCTTGAAACAAAAGTCAAGGAATTTTAAAAAAATTTTAGCGTAGTGTCACATTTGAATCAAAATTTGTGGCTGGGACGCAGTTGGGACGGGACACAGTTGACCCGTTTCGAACTCTAGACCCAATTAAAACATGCCCATTTATTATTCTTACAGCCTTTATTGCCGGCACACCGTGATTGTACGGAATGAAAAATTCGCTTGCAATTTCATTGCCATCATTTCCGGACATGCCAATGCGAAAAAACACCAAACCATAATACCACGGTTGTACCTTGTTGGCTTCAATCCTAAATTATCAAAATTTTATTTTTATTTATTTTTTTTGTTATTTAATAAAACATATTTAAACACGCACTGCGTTATTGTAAGCGCTTCGAGTGTACGAACTGCTCCAGACAGACTGCTCATGTGCTTCATTTGTTCATCTTCTGTTGAATTTGCCACAACCGTTACACTGAATAAGCGAGTTTTTTGAGTTTATATGTATGGAATATATTGAAATAAAAATATAATTAGTTTTTGAAATAAATACCGTATTTCCTAAAATAGAGCCCCCGGGGGTTCTATTTCCCCCCCCCCCCCTCCAAAAAGGGGTTCTATTTTAGGGGGAGGGGGTCTATTTTAGGAAATAAAGTAACTGCGTTTCATAATTTGTCTGCATTTCGTTATGTTGGTTTAAAAAGAAATGAATCGGCGCTAAAATAACATGGACATTTCAGCGCCAGCCTAAGGGACTTTTGAATAATTTGAATATTTTATTATAACATTTTTTATTTACACTGCGAATGTCCATGCACTTGAGTTTGATAGCGTGTTAAACATTTCGGTTTTGAAACCCAACTTTAAAATTTCATCAAAATGTGCATAAACATTTTCCGAAGACATACTAAATTGGATCAGAAACATAATTGTGAATCATGGCGCTATGTTGTTGTTGTTGTTGTTGTTGTTGTTTTATTTGTTTTTGTTTAAAAACTGATCAGAGATTTATGAACGATCTTGGTCAGTAAACACACAGGTTTTTGTTGAAATAAGCGCAAATTCAAGCTCAAAACATGTTTTGTGAACTGTTTGGAAACTGATCAAACAAATTAAAATCTGATCAGAGATGAACTACTAAAAACACAAACTTGGCAAAAGCATAGCTGATTGTGTTATACGCGGGCACAACGTTCAGTTCAATTTCAGTCACAACGCCAAATGCACCCAAACCGCATGCAACTGCACCCAATTGCGCACGGTTTGGGCCAAACTGCGCAATGCTGCCGTTCGCCAACACAACTTGCATGGCACGGATGTGTGTGGCGAGATTGGCATTGCCAAGACCACCGCCATGCGTGCATGTTTGGGTGGCACCGCCTACACTAATCTCAGCTAGAGCGGACAAATTTGGCAGAGCCAAATTATTTGCATCTGAAAAGAGCAATTGTTGACTGTACATATATGTATTGCTAACTTTAATTTTACGCACATTAAGAATTTTGAACACACTTAATAAGCGTAAAATTTTATTTTTTAAATTTTAAAAGTTTTATTTAATTCGTTTCAATTTTTTGGTTTTTTAGATTAGGGTTGGAACCCTGACCCCGCAAATTTACATAATTTTTCGGGGTTACGCCGACCCCCTGACACTTCTAACCCCAACCCTAACACTAATGCTGCGCAAAAATGAATTTTTGAATTAATTCATCACATATTTCTAATTTTTGCTTAAATTTGTGTTACAAAGATTTCCGATTTTTGTAAAAATTTCCCAATTTTTAACCCCGACGTCGGGGGGTGCCAACACGAATTTAGTTAATAAAATACAAATTAAATCTAAAATTTTTTTAAATTGAAACTTTTGTGTTGAGCCCCCCCTCCCCGCGCCCATGGCACAAAAAAAAAATTCATTGACAAAGAATTGGTGACAAATCAGTGTAAGTGATGCCCGGTTGCACCGTTACAGTGAACGATGCTTTGTCAATTTTTATGATCGAATTCATGCCAAGAGTTGACAAAATTGTGCCACAGCTGTCACCAATTTTGGTGAAGCTATGCCGACTGCCAATAACGCGTAACTTTTTGGCACTTTTCACAATGTGTTGCACTTCTGCGGTGGTCCTCGGATATTGGATGTTTTGGGTGCAGAAGTAAAAGTTGCCGCCCCAATTGTGCAGTCTAAAAAAGCCTTCACATTAATTATTTGATTCAAATTGCCCACATACAAAAGTGTTTTCAATCATTTTTATAAATAAAAATAAATAATTGGCAATTCTAAAGAATGGGTGTCCCTATTTTTTCCAAAAAATAAAAACATTTTATAAAGTCGTTGAAAATAATCTCTAGAGCTGTTTTGGAATGTAGAATCCGAATCTGACCTCCATTTTGCCCGATTTTGAAGCCCAGTCCCAAATTCGAATTTTTCAAAAAGTCGATTTTCTAAATTTTACAATAAAATATTTAAAAGTCGTTTCCTGGGTTTTCTGATGCCTAGAATTTGAATCTGATATCTAAAAAGGCAAATTAATTTTGTTTGATTGTTTGTTTTTTTTTTGTTGCAAAAAATAGATTTTTGAAAATGGGGACACCAGCTTTACTATTACCGATAATCAAGTACTTAACGGAAAATTTTAGACAATCAATGATTTGCCAAAATCTGATGTCAGATTGACCACACTTTTAAACGATTGGCAATTAATTAATTACTGCTTTTTGCAGATGAACAACAAAAGCAACCAGACAAAGCATTCAAAGCTTTACGTGTCCAACCCTTTTGTGGTGCCGGGTGGCCGTTTCCGCGAGCTCCGCTAATGGGATTCCTTTGGATTGTGCGCGAACTGCTCGCGTCCGGTCCATGCCAAATTTAAACTGAAACGCCTTTTAAAAGAGTCGTGAATTCATCTCAAAAGTTACTGCACGAATTTTGCCACATTTACAAGAATGAGGTCATCGGTGCGGAACATGTGCAAGAAACTGCCGACTCTCGAAAATGTGTCTGCATATAATTAATTTAATATATTTTTATTATTTTTTAATGCTCAATTTTGGCAGGAACTCAACTTTTGGCGTACAAACAGATCGGTGGAAGTCATTGTGACTGGCAAGAAGAAGACATTCTACTAGTACAAGGCGGAGACCAATGTTTGTGATAATTCATTTTAAAACTTTTTGTTTGTAATTTAAAAAATGCAATAAAAGTTGGTTAAATACATAATTTAGTTTATGGGATTATAAGAAAAATTTTAAATCATTCAAAGATCGTAATAATATGATCTTTGCCTATTTACAATTTGGTTTCAAATACCCGACATTGGTCGCGGATCGCTCCGAACCTCCGACATTTTAGTCAGGGATTGGCCCCGGGCCCAGACATTCCCGCCCCAAAAGGCTCGGGGACGAACCTATTTTCCAAAATATTTTGAAACTGGTATTCTCCAAATATTTTCTGAAAAAATGCCGTTTCGGATGGCACAAGTCGGAAAGTCAAGTATAAAATTTTTAAATGTCTGGAAAATATGGATCTGAGGTTCCAGACTCGAAATCACTCAAAACCACTTTTATAGGGTTTCTTAGGTGCTGAAACCGAAAGAACAATCAAAATTTCTGAAATTTTTAAAAAGTTCAATAGTAGAAGCAATTTAAAAATTTCAGAAAATTTTTATCAAATTTTAAAAGTTTTTTTAAACTCAACTAAATCAAACAAACAAAATGTATTTGAAAGCTCAAAATGAGAAGAATCATTTGAAAAAAGAGACAATAGTTTCAAGCATCCAAATCGGAGTTGTTCATAGTTTTACGGACTTTTAGAGAACTCTCTAATTGTTTAGTTTTGCCCTTCAGGTGGCCTATTTTGCATGCGCATGATTTTGGCCAAAAATTGTGCAATAAACGAAGGCAAAAATTCATTTTTCATAAACTTAACTCCCCCTCCCCCGGGGGGGGCAGAATTTCATTTTGGCACATTTCAATAGAACAACAAAAATTGCAAGCCCTATTTTCCCCTCAGGTGCGATTTTTTGCGGGCAAAATTCCGCCCGGGCCCGTTGGTGGATCTTTGCCTTTTTGGTACCATTCAGCCCCAAATGCCCGTCAATTCACCATTGTCAAACATTTTGCACTCACCCCTCGGGGACTTTTGGATTGCATTTTGTGGCATTAGCACGCCGACGGTGGCCAATCGGCGAATGATAACTTTATTCCGAGCAATTTTTGATTTTAAGGCGAAGAATGCCTTCGCCATTTTTAAAATTTTAGTGTTTATTTTGACATTTTTGAAAAACAATAAACGAGTGATGGACTCTAACAATAAAAATGATTGTTTCTTACAAAAAAAAACCAGTTTTGCGTGCCAGAATTTTAAATATAATTGTAAATAATTTTCAGTTTCTGAAGTTTGTTTTAGCAATTGCGGGGAAAAACCCAAGAAAATTGAATTGAATAAGGCATGGAGCACTTGACGAAAGAAGTGATGGAGTATCAGAATGCACAGCAACTTGCAGAAAATGAGTAGAGGGGACAATGTGATGATAATGTACCAAAGATGAAGTGCAGGGCGGCCAGAATGCCCTTTTTGGTGAACGGAAAATTGGTCATCAGGATATTTCGAGTTTTTCGTTCCAACTCTAAAAGCTTAGCTTTCTTTTGAAAAAAGCTTCTTCAGACTAAATGCAGTCAATTGGTAATAAATTCTTTTATTCTGTAGTCTTCTAAAAATGTTGTAAGCTGAAAAGTGGTTCGCTTCCAATAAAACTCGCGCCCCTTTGTGTTAACTTTGTTTATACTAAGCCTAATTAGTTGCAATTAGTATTAATCCAAAGATCTCATCGAGCTGAAAAACAAAGCAAAAGAAAGCTAAGCTTTTAGAGTTGCTTGAAAAAAATTAGAACGAAAAACTCGAAATATCCTGGTGACCAATTTTCGGAGACCAATTTTCCGAAAACCCTCGGTGACCAATTTTCCGGTGACCGATTTTCCGGGACTCCCCCTTTTTTACCAATATTTTGAAAATTTGCCATTACATTTGCTCCACACTTGCCATTATTTTTCTATTTCTTAGGACTTTTCTCATTTTTTGAGGAAAAAAATATGAGGATTTCCGAAAAGTGTTCCTCGTACAATTTGAAGTTTCTGGTTACAAATCTCAAACAAATAAGAGCCAAAAATTCAAAATAGTTTTTTTTTCAAATTCGTTAAGAAAAAGTGCCATTACACTGCCATTTTTTGGACCCCTCAAATGCCATTTCTTAGAAGTCGTTGCCATTCTTCTCTCTGGTGATCTGGCCGCCCTGCTTAAGTGGCAGCCGGTTCAGGGGAATTGAAAAAAAGGACTTTGTCAAAGAGAAACGCGTTTCCGGCGCCTGTTTTTCCCTTTATCTTCATGGCACTCAAGACGTTGAACGAGTGCGTTGACCTCCGTCATCATCGTCAACAGGTCAGTCTGTGCCGCCATCTCCGAGAATCCTTTGCAGATGGCTTGGATGAACCAGGATCCATGCGCGGTGCATCGCCATGAAATATAGCGGGGAAAGCTGGAATGTGCCACCATGAAGTCGACTGAAAACTAAATGGACTTGGTTTAGCATATTAACAAGAATCAATTTTTCTAACGCCATGCCTAGGCACCCCAGATCAAAATCTAAATAAAATATATCAAAAAAACAAAAATCAGAAACCATCCAAAACCAACGTAAATGAAACTTTTTCACGAAATGGTTTCATTAAAAATATAATCAAAAAATATTACAATTCCTCTGGGGTCACTTTAGAACGCGATTTGGACCGTCTGCGGAGCGCCGTTTCCTTCTTTGACGTGCTTGTGCTTGGCCCCGGTGACGTGCCAAGATCGTGCAGAGCTAAAATGTTTTTAAAAACAAGTTCATTTGCTTAAATTTGCTCGGAATTACTTAAAATATTGACCAAAAAATCCCAAAATATTGACTAAAAACTAGTGATCGACCAGATGAGTCCCAAAAGTGCCACAAAATATTGATTAAAAATGGGTTAAACTTGACCAAAATGTATTTACTTTATGCGTGAAACCCTTTAAAATTTGTCAAACTTATCAGTTCCCTTCTTGACAAGAAAAATTCAAATTTATTCATTTTTCTTGTGAAATTTTTGAAAAAATGCTTAAAGTTTCGGACGGGAAAATCCCGAATTCAATCAACCCCAAACAATTCAAAAACGCCTCGTACGGGATCTTGGCGGTGTGGTGAAATGTTTGGAAGAAAATCGTTGTAAAAAATTGTACTAAAATTTTTTGCACCAAAATCTCAAGAAAACGAAATTCAACCGCCACGCACCGTTCCATACGACACCCGATTGCCGTACTCAGTCAGCGCAAATGTGTGGTCGTTGGCTAAATAGAACAGAAGCGTTATTTCTCTGGAAAATTCCAATACTCCCGAATCAGTTGCGTTTCGGGAGCGCCATTTTTTAAAAAATCCGATACCAGGACAAGCTTATTAGCTCAGAATTGGTGGCCAAAAACCGGAGATCTGAACCTCCACTAAAAAATTTAACTGGCCCTATCGCTCACCACTACACACAACCAAACGGCGGTTCCATCAAAAATTCCATTCTTAGAGGTTAAATTTGTTAGCAAAAGTATGTAAATATTTAATGCAAAAAATTTAAAAATTTTATTCCGTATTTTGCGGCAAATCGGGCAAAATTTGGGTATATGCCAAAAACCACGGCTCAGGCCAGCGGGCCCGATTTTGCTTCTCATTGCATTTGCCTTTGTCCGCCAGCACACTGTTCCTCCGGGCCGCCAAACAGCGCACTTTGCGACGCCGAAAACCGCGCCCACAATTCTTGGAACACTAAGCAAATGAAATGGAAATTATTTTTTGTTAAATTTTCTAAAAGGCATTATTTTTTTGTTAAATTTTACTCTAAAAGTTACTATATTTATTGCATGAATCGAGTTATGACGAAACCCCGCTGTTTTTTGCTCACCCGGGGACCCGAAAATCGGTTGAATTTTTTTTAAATTAAGGAAAAGCGATTTTTGAATAACAAAAGCCGGGTATAATAAGAAAAAGCGCCAAAATCATAGATTTAAAATCATGGATGCTGTCAGATCAATAAAATATTGACAGATTCGTGATCAGCACTCTTGAAACCCCCATATAGCTTATGTACAGGTGATCAAATTGATGATCTCTCTCTATCTCTAATCAGTTTCAAAATAGACATGCACAGGAGAGATCAGCAAACACTGTACCATCGGCTTCTCCAGTGCCATGCACATCCGTGGCAACACTGTCGGCTCGAAGTCCAAGCCGTCCCACCCCCGCCGTCGATGCCACCACGTAGCTGAAAATCAATCGATCTTTTTTATTGTTTAAAAAATTCAAAAATCGAGAAAAATTGTCTCGACTCGGACAAGTCGGGACGCTTGAAAGCCACCAATTTGGGCAGAGCAGAAATTCAAGCAGTTAGCGCGCAAAAATGGCACTTAAAAAACGCACGCATTTGTCTGTTGCACACTTTCGCTGCTCCATCGGCTGCAGCAGCACGCCGCCCGCAGTTTCATTGGTGCTGCACATGCGCATTGCTGCCCGTTTGCCCGCATTGCTCACTATCCGCAATTTAAAAAAACTCAATTATCCAAAACAACAGAATGGAAAATCTTGCAAAAATCAGTTGAACTCAATCAAATACATTTTTGAATTTTGAAAGTAAATTCGTTGATTGATTGTGAACTTTTTGATCTTCAAGAGTGCATTTTTGGTCAAGAAAAAGTTCATTCGAAAAGGTGAACAAAAATGATCATTATAAACATTCAATTTTTTAAGTTTCGGGTTCGGGAAAAAATTTTGTTACGGTTGTGAGTTTCGGGTGTTAGCCGAGTTTGCCTGCCCCTGGTTCGAATCCAGACCGTCCAAACTGACCTCCCCTGCAGTAGTTGAAAAAAAACTAAAAGAAAAATCAATATTACGGGAATACATTTCAAATGACATACAGCTTGGGTTTGCCGATCAAGAATCTGCAATTGTCCGCGTTTAATTGCCCCAGATTTCGTCATATCGCCCATGGGATAGGACGAAAATCATGGTACTAAATGATTAAAAGCATCTAACATTAATTTTATATCATATTTAGGTTAAACCACGGACCCGAATTCAAACATTTTTTTTAAATTCATGATTTTTCAAAATGAATTTGCTTAAAAGGATTTAAAAGCAATAAGAAATTCGATTTCTTGTTGTTTTGTGAAATTCCATCCCATTTCATTATGATTTTCTAGTTTAACTTTTTTTGGTTAGATATTTATTGAAATTTTTGACACAAGATCAAGACAAAGTTACATGTAGAAGTGGGTTTAAGATTTTACTTTAATAAATTCCTGTTCTTCAAATCAAATGTTTGGTTGGGTTTGACCCCGTTTTTAATGCAAGCAAGGGTGGCCATTGGCAAACCCCAAGGGAAAATCATAGACATTTTTTGGGCGTCTACATATTCAAATTTATGCCAAATTAAATCTCCCAACACACATAAGATATCAATTATTTTTTACTACACAATTTACGATTTTTACCTCTATCTTTACTTTTGAAGAAATAACATTTGGAAAAGAGAGAGGCAGATGCCAAGAGTAATAGAGCCAATCAACGCATCCTATCAAACAATTGTTACTACTTTTCATTAGGGTTGCACGGGACCGGGACCAGTACTGAAATGATCAATTTTTCAAATTTTGGTACTGAAATTTTGGTCCCAGTTTTCCAAGATTCCTTTAAAATCCCACTATAAAAATCCCGGTTTTACAAAATGATTTTTTTTCTTGTTTTTGTCCAGTGGACCCGGTTTTTTTGATCGGGGCCAAATTTAGTCCCGGTCCCGTGCAACCCAACTTTTCTAAAGTCTCAGAAATTATTGTGTTGGTTATATTGTATTAATCCGAATAAGATATGTATTTAAGTTTTGATAAATTTTGGAATTGTCTGACCGAATTGGTTGGACTTAAATTAAATCCCAAACACTTAGGAAGCGCTTCAACCAAACATTCAATATGCACAACGTATTCACTTTAACCAGTCCAAATTATTACCTGTGAGCCTTTTCATGATCCTTGAATTTGGAGAACCGGCGGGGCCGATTTTGCTTCGCATTGCATTTGCCTTTGTCCGCCCGAGCACTGTTCATGCCGGCCGCGAAACAGCGCACTTTGCGGCGCCGAAAACCGGCCCACAATGCTTGGAACACTAAGCAAATGAAATGGAAATTATTTTTTTGTTAAATTTTCTAAAAGGCATTATTTTTTTGTTAAATTTTACTCTAAAAGTTACTATATTTATTGCATGCATCGAGTTATGACGAAACCCCGCTGTTTTTTGCTCACCGTGGGACCCGAAAATCGGTTGTATTTTTGTCGGGACACTTGAAAGCGCACCAATTTGGGCAGAGCAGAAATTCAAGCAGTTCGCGCGCAAAATGGCAATTAAAAAACTCACGCATTTGTCCATTGCGCACTTTCTCTGCTCCATCGGCTGCAGCAGCACGCCGCCCGCAGTTTCATTGGTGCTGCACATGCGCGTTGCTGCCCATTTGCCCGCATTGCTCATCCAATGTGTTGAAAAAATTTTGTCAAAAAATTACATTTATTTTCATTTTTAAGTAACATTATGCCAAATATTCAAAAATGTTAAGCATTTTATTGAAGTCATTGGCTCTTCAAAAAACCATAAAATCAACTCCAAAAGACTACAAAGCTCCTAAAAACCAGCATCATTTTCAAAAATGTTAAAACATCAGATCGGAGCCCTGCATTAACATGCCAAAATTCTTTCCGCGCCGTCTGACGACTCCCCCCCCCCTTTTTATCAATTTTTGGTATTTACTTCTGCTGTTTCATTGCGATTTGCGAATATGTCATATCCCAGTCCTGCGAGCAACTTTTTGATGTTTTTGACATCAACATCTGAACCGGGTCGAGCAGGCAATCGGCGGTTTGTGAACTTGTCATTAGCGATGATCAATGCGAGGCCACGGGGGGACGATGAGTTCGAATAGACCTGTAAAAATTTATTGCATAGATTTAAAAAACCGGGTATTTACAACGTGAAAACCCGGGCGTGACGGTGCCAACAGGCGTTCTGTCTCTAGTGACAAATTCTTGCCCACTAAGTAAATTGTCAAATTTTTGAAAAAATCTTTTGATAAAATTCTAGAATACATGTACCTCACCAAATTGGACAAATTCATTCAACTCAACTCTAAGACTAACGCACGAATCTGATAATAAAAGTGCAAAACAAAAGCTAAGCCTAGGCGTAAAGTACCCAAAAAAAGTATCAAAAATCCCGTAAAATCGCAGGTACATTCATGTACCGACAAAAAACTACTAAAACCCCAAAAAGTGCCACAAAATATTGATTATAAATGGGTTAAAATCAGAGTGCGTAACTGTCCTTATTTATAAGATTTGTCCTTATTTGAGGGGTGCCAATCTTATAAATTAAAAAGGTCCTTATTTGAGGTCTCCGTCCTTATTTTTTGATTTTGTGAAGATTTTCATAATATTTAGACCCAATATTCAAAATGAGAAAATTTCGATGCGAATTTTTTAATTATATTTAAAGCCACCCTCCTCACAAACGAAAAATTGGGCGAAATTCTGCCGTTTTTGGTCTAATTTTCTTAACAAACATTATTAAAGTTTTCAAAAAAAAGTACCATATTTTTAAATTTGGTTGAAAATCTTAATGAATTGAGTCGAAAATTCAAAATTTTCTCAGCGGCCCCCATTGGCACCGCCGACCTCCCCCCCTCCGAAATAAAGCAGAATTCTTAAAACGGAAAACAAACCTCTAAAAAAACAAACAGCATTTCTGCATCTTTTTTATAATTTTCTAACAATTTTCATTTAAATGCAATCATCTTACCTTTCTGCTGTCAAGATTTGGCGGCATTCCGACCGCGCTTCGAAGTTTCACGACCAAGTTTTCGAAACAGCCATCCTGCAGATGGCGAACACTAGTGTAAAAAGAAGCCGACCTCGATCGCGAACGAGATCGCTGAACAGAATTTGCAAATTTTAATTTCAAAAACCGTTTTAATTGCAATGAAAAAATGGATTATTCAAATCTATTACAATATTAGCCAAATTCAGAATGCATGTTTACTAGGGTAAAAATATGCGTAGAGCACAAATCCGCGCTCGAATTTTGCGAATGTTGAATCCAGAACCCGAATTCGAACAATTTTTCGAAATTTCAGACACGTGAAAAATAATTTATGCATGAACCCAAATAGGTTGAAATCTTCAAAAAAATGCACTAAAACATTTGTAATAATGATAAAACAAAACAATTCAATCGTTAAGGGGGTCGAAATGTGCAAAAAATTGGTCAAACAATAAAAAAAGTTGCATTTTGAACTTTAGAAAATTGTTCGAATTCGGGTTCGGATTGGATTCGTGTTCTACGCTATTTTTACCCTAGAAAACATGCAATTAAAATTTTAAACATCTAAAATCGCCGGGACCGCAGCAATTCCATACTATTGCCTATTTTTTTCAAAATCATTGCTGTTAAATCATTAGATGATGCCTAATTTTAAAAAAAATCAAATTTCTGCTAAAAGTTAGCCAATCCTTTACTTGCTGAGCTGCTCTCCCTCTGTCCATTTGACGGCGCCCTTTTTCAGCTGTTTTTCGCACTGGTCTTCCACTCATTTTTGTTGAACAATTGTGTGCAATATTCTTAATTAATTTTGAACATTTAAATGTGGGGGGCAACTCCGACAATTAATTTTTTCCCCCTTTTACAGTCGAAATTGATGGAGATGCTTACAGATTTCCTTTATATGAAACGGAAGAAAACATTACCAAATATGGACATAAATATGGATGAAAAATTGTAAAATATGGATCAAATATGGGGGGTAAAATTGCAAAATATGGACGAAATATGGATAAAAAATTAAAAATATAGCAAAAAAATGGGCAAGATTTTCAAATAGAAGTTATAAGAGCAATAAAAAAATTTATATGCAAATTAAAGGCATTTCAGAGAAATTTTTGAAAATAAGCAGAATTTTAAAATTTCATTTTTTTGGGGCAGAATTTTTGTCGCAAATGTCAATTTTTAGGGGTCAAAAGCGCAAAATAACAACGAATATGCAAAAGTAATGATTGAATTCCTGCTTTTTGAACAATTCAAAAACCGTTTAAATTCGAATTTTATTTTCTTTGACGAATTCATATAAAGCGCATCCAATATTGACGATTAGGAAGTGATTGATGAGTATGCATCATATGTAAATGTTTTGACCAAAAGAGTTTTTATGTTGGTGCCCAATTTCGGTGTTTAATTCATCATTTTGGCTCCGCTAATTTGAATTGGAGCCATTTTCTATGGCTTCAAGCGGTGTTTAAGTTTTGCTTTCAAACCGAAACATTTCATCAAAACAGAAAATTAAAAGATAATTCGGTATCTCAGAGAGAATTGTTCACAACGGATCAGGCCCCAATAAGGCTTCCGAAACAAAAAAAGATTCTGCTACTGTACTATTATAATCTATTTTGAACAGATCAGATCATGCATAGCCTGTGGGCCTCATAATTGACATTTTTGTCATTAAGTTGGCAAAACAAAGGCAATGCTGCGGGTACGTTTTTAACTCGTTGCAGCAAATAGCAAAAGCGATAGTTGTACAAAACAAAAATGGGTGGAGAGAGGGTAGGATAGTGAGTGATTTTCTGGTCCTCTTGCTGAATGCGCAGAACAGAACCAAAATGCGCTTACCGAAAATGTGTTTGTGCCATTGTTGCTGATTCGTGAGTTGATTGATGAACACCGATGGCATTGCCACTGCTGACGCTGGCGCCGTCATCTTTCAGCCAAAGGAAGCCCTTTTTGTGCAGCGTCTGATCAGAATGTCGTCCTGCTCCAACTCGTCCTCCATACTCATACTTAGAGCAGAAAGCACTGCGTCCGTGTCATTGTGCAGCTGCAACTGTTGTGCTTCAAAATGATTTTGCGCCTTAACGCTGCAGGCGAAGAAAGCTTAAAAAATATTTTTTCTTAAAAAAACTATTTGATTTTCAAAAAATTATTGGGTCAATATCTGCAAGATTCATGAACAAAAAGCTTTCAGAACAAAACATTTCTGAACAAAACACTTTCAGTCCGATCGTTCATAAAAAAATTCGGATGATCATTTGTGAAAAAAAATTCAAATCAGAACATTTGTGAACAAAATTCGGATCAGATCATTCGTGAAAAAAAAAATTCAAATCAGAACATTTGTGAACAAAATTTGGATCAGATCATTCGTGAAAAAAAAGTTTTCAGATCACTTCGTTCGTGAACGAAATTCAGATCACATCATTCGTGAACAAAAAGTTTTCAGATCAAAACATTTCTGAACAAAACACTTTCAGTCCGATCGTTCATGAAAAAATTCGGATCAGATCATTCGTAAACCAAAATTCAGACCAGATCATTCGTGAACAAAATTCGGATCAGATCATTCGTGAACAAAATTCGGATCAGATCATTCGTGAACAAAATTCGGATCAGATCATTCGTGAATAAAAAATTCAGATACGATCATTCGTGAAAAAATTCAAATCAGAACATTTGTGAACAAACCCGTTTAGTCCAATCATTCGACCTGCCCCCCGCCCCACCTCAATGATCTCCTGCAACTGTTTGCTGCTGGTTTTGCACTGCAGGCGCTGCTGCACAAACGGTTTCGTGTGTTTGATGCTAACCGATGCCGCACTGGTCGGATGGGGAGGAGGGCAAAAAGCTGACAAAATTTTAAATTAATATTGTTGCAGAGGTCCACCGCACCAACCCTTTTGCGCAACTACGGCTCCACGACGAAGGCATTCGACTGTTCAGCGTGGTCGGCACAAAGCTGCTGCACACCACGGCACCACAATTGGCAGGCCTCCTTCGTGTTCACTGAGAAGGGCAATAAAAATATAGGTAATGAACAATTAAAAAAAGCGAGTCGCATTCTTGAATTGCAATTCTTTCTCGGAGCAATTTAAAGTAAGGGCTTGCCCCTGACCCTTTGGGGGTGGGGAATGCCGTGGCAAAACCTCCGACCAAAAACCTTTTGCAGATTTCCACAGTTTGTTCGGGATTCGCGTACAGAAATTTTAGGTACTGGTGCAAAAAATTTGATTTTGATCAAGAGAATCGGAACAGACCAACGGGCTCATATGATCACCACCCAAAAATTGATTGATCGATCAAGAAAGCAAAGCAATGATCAGAAATTTAAAATGAATTTCCTACAAAGAATAAGATGGCGCTGACTAGCAAGGGATGCCATCACAAAACTCAAAAACACCGGCAAATCAATTCAAAAACCCTGGCACGGAATCAAAAAGCAGGAAAATGCCCTGTTTGCAAGGCAAAAGCTCCTTTTGAACCAGATCTGATCTGATCACATTTGAGACATGTGCCCCAAGGACATTTTGGAATTTTAAATCGTTTCAAAACGGCATTGCCGCTGCACGACGACGATCAATCGATCGATGTTCCTTTGCGATCAATCGATCGATGTTCTTCTTTCAACCTGAGTCGCTTTGACGAGTCGCAGGTCCAGCATTTGCAATTTGGCACACAGAATGGCGATTTGGCACATTTGCTACTGGGCATTGCGGCGCTGGTCGTTCTGCCTGCATTCGACAACCATCCGTTGGGCATGAAAAGGCCAACAAGCGTGGACGATGGACCTGATGAAAATGAATTAAATTTTTCTCAATTTCAATCGATATTTTTCTTGTGGGCGCCATTAGAGCCCGGACAAACCGATTGTCGAGTTCGGGATCCTACTAAATCGCAAGCCCAAGTCCGGGCTCTAAAATAAACACTAATACAAAAAAAAAAGAATAAAAATATTTTTTATAAAAAGGACCGACCATTCGCATCGCCACTAGGCATATGTTGACCAATTCAGCCTTGGCGAAAGGCGATGTCGAACGTCTTCGACACGAAACTTTGCACACCTTAAAATTAAATAAAAATTGATTTTTATAACTTAAATTCGATCAATATGAAGGACTAAACTAACGATACAAAAATATATTTGGGCCATTCAAAATTATGATATGCTAAGTGAGAGCGATTTTCAAATAACAAATCGGGGGGACTAATTATGTAATAAAGTTAAAATAGATTTTATTTAAAGCCAAAATCACCAAATGTTTGAGATGAGGGGAGGTAGTGTTCGGCACGGTAAAATTTACCGCGGTAAAAACCGGTAAAAATCGGTAAAAATTCACGGTAAATTTACCGGTTTTACCGTTACCGTTACCGGAAAATGCCATTTGCCGAACACTAAGGGGAGGTGAGGGGGGGGGGGAGACGCAACAAATTTTTTCATTTTTTGCGTAACACACATTATTTATTTATATGTGAAAGGCACCAACATCGACTTCCAATTTGCATTGGCATTGGGGGAATGGGCGGTGGCAGGTCAACGAGAGAGTGTGGGCGTACACTGGCAGAGAAATGATGACAAATAATGTTGGGTGGGGGGGGGGCGGACAGGGCGATGCCATTTATCTCTATATTCATTCATTCACCCCCCCCCCCCCGTCCATCCCCCAAGGGGTCCATTGCTTTTGAAGAATATGTGTATACATCAATCAATATTGATCGAAATAAAATGGTTGGACTTGGGCACACAACGATGTGTGATATGATGATGGAGACCATAAACTTTTTAAAGAAAAAGAACAACCAAAACATTAAGAGCAAAGGTCTAACTTAATCGAATAAAACAAGATGCCATTCAAAAGCTTTAAATGAAAAGAATCATTTAAAACACGCAATCGATAGTTTTATTGAAATAACTTTTTTACAAATTTTCTAATTGATTATTGATTAGCTTTGGCTTAATAGAGCTTTCGAATGGCACTTCGGTTATGGTGCCCCTAACCGAACTGTATGTATAATAACACTTTTTTAGAGAGGGAGCTTTTTGGTCAAAATTTCTGGAGCATAGTTAAATGGACAAAATGCCAACTCGCAAATTGAGACAAAAGGCCTACTCAGATAAAATGGGTTAAAAGGCCGACAATTCCATTGGATTATTTATTCTACCATTTCAGGCGAAAAAAAAGCGGCGCTATAAACTATTCCCTAAAAACATTTTTTGCTAAAATGACATTTTTTTTATGCTTAATATAAATTTTGTTTGTTAAGATTATTTATTATTAATAAAAAACATCAAAAACAACACAAAGATTTAATTGCCTCCGGCGGTTCCAGCACCGGCTGCGATATTTTGGTAATAAATAAATGGAAATATTAATTTCAAAAATCCAAAACAAAAATTTTTGGATATTTTTTTCAAAAAATTAATTTTAACAAAATTTAAACAATTTTTCCTTTTTTTGGGTTTTAGCTCGCCGACTCATAGCAAAAAATGCTGGTTGGTTGGTTGGGGAATTTTAGTGCATAATTATTTAGTAATTGCCTTTTTATTGACAGACTTTTAAATGCAATTTTGGAAATTTGAACGATTTTAAATTTAAATTTGTTGTTTTATTTTCTATAAATTGTAAGATTTGAAGCGCTACTTTGTTGGCATTTCAAAGTTTACTTCCTGGAATATTTTCCCCCGAATTTCTTTGTCCAGAATGCCGCGGCGGCACTGCGGGGCTACGCCGCACGCTGGCGACGGCACAGTTCAGTCGGGCGGCCACGCCGGCACTGCCAAATGTTTGCAGTGCACCCGCGCTTGCGCACGTCTCCCAGTCCGTGCGCACGCTGCTCCTGCGCTATGCACGCTCCTTCAAAACTTCGGCCGTCCTGGTGGCCATCAGCCAACTCGTTCAAGTGCTGTGCTTCTTGCGCTTGTTCAGCCAATCTTTTTCTTGCATTGTTAAAAATTGACCCCTTTTTTTGAAGGAGTTTTACTTTTTATTTTACAGAAAATTTATCCCCCATTTTTTCGGTGGGTTTGGGGGCAAACATTTTTTATTTCAGAAAAGCTTAGCATTTATATATAAGACTATTTTTTGTCAATTTTCTTTGGACAAAATGATTAAAAGTGCCCCAAAATTTTATGGCATAATTTTTTGTTTAATCGGAAACAATTGAACAATAAATAAATTGGGTCGATCAACCTGAAAGTTTGGTAAGCTTTTTGTCAAAGCAACCGATGCAAATCAAACATTTTTGGGCACCATTTGAAATTAAATAATTTATTAAAAAATGTTTAACAAATTTAGTTAAAAATGGCTTTTTGCTGAGCGTCAAAATGGCGGTCAGTGCACATTTTTCGGACGAAAGAACGCAGTTGGGCCTTCATGCACTCCAACGACTTGAGGACGCTATTGCGCTGTCACTGCGCGAGGCGTTGTGAGTGTTTTATTTTTTTATGAAAATTTACCAGGATTTTTTGGTCGGTAAAAACCGATAAATTCGCAGTCGATGACCGTGGCAAGCGTTGGCCAGATGCCGTTGTTCAGCGTGTTCGACAAGCTGATGGAAAACACACAGCAACACACCAACCAGGCCGAAAAAAGTGTCTGAATTATTAACTGAATTTTTAAAAATAAATTAATTTAATTTAAAGTAATTAAATAAAACAATAGATATTTATATTCTGACTCTATTCATTTATTATAAATTTTGGCGGGTGAGCCAAAAAACACCGAATTTTAACTATTTTTTGTTTGAAGGACGCATGTGGTGAAGAGTTGAGGGCGGGCAAAACAAACCGCACCTGCACAAAGATGAACATTATTTGCGGGCCAAAGAGGTGGGCGCGGTCAAAAAGTGGTCTTTTTTTTAATTTTATTTTTAATGGCGTTTTGTCGTTGTTTTACACTTTTTAAATGGATTTTACGTTTGTTTTGAAATTGAACGCTCCTTTTTCTGGCGTTTTATTTAAATTAAAAAGTTGGCTTTTTTGTCGTCACAATAAATTGTTTTTTTTTATTGCGTCGCTTTTGCAGTTACGCCAAGAGCAAGAGTTGTTTCCAATGGCCGGCACTTTGCCTCAATTCGGTGCCAACGGCGGCGCCGGCGGCGGCGGCATGGCATTTCTGAGCAGCAGCGGCAGCAGCAAAGTCCAGCTGATGTTCCGGAAGCGCTTCAAGGAGATGGAGAAGAGGCGCAAAGCTGAGGAGGAGGCGCTTCATCGAGTAGGCGAAAAACAACACAATTGGGCAAAAAATGATTTTTTTTTGGATATCCCCTGCGGGATCATCGCTAAAATATGGCTTGATATTGAAGCTAGGGTTGGCGCACCCTGACGTTCGGGGAAGCAAAAGTTGGGGTTAAAAGGTCGGGAAATTAAAAATGTCAAGTATCGGGGTGGGAGATTGGCCTAAAATGGTCGGGAATCGGGGTTTTCGGGGCTGGTGTGCCATCTAGAGACCGGAAAACCAGACCAAACAAATATTTGGTCCAAATATTTGTTTATTTGGTATTTGGTCAAATCCAACCCAAATATAAGTATTTGTACAAATATCAAACAATGCTGAGTTTTCCTAGCGAATACAGAATGGCTAAAAAGTTCCCGGAATTTTTCCAATTTCGAGGAGGCGGGGCGGGGGGGGGGGCAAACCGAATCGAGCCGAAGCTTTCGGTTTTAACTGAACCGAAAAAATGTCGGTTTTTGGTTCGGTTCGGTTTGAAACCGACAGCCTTTGTCAAGCGAATGCTAACCAATTCTTTTTTTCTCAAAAAAGTTATAATTAAAACATTTTGAATTCGAGTTCGTGGTTTAACCTAAATATGATATAAAATCAATGTTAAATCGTTTTTAATCGTTTAGTACCGCCTAACCCATGGGTGATATGACGAAATTGTGGGCAACGATGGGCAATCTGTACAAGTCAAACGCGGACAATTGCAGATTCTTGATCGACCCAAGCTCGTATGTCATTTGAAATGTATTCCCGTAATATTGATTTTTCTTTTAGTTTTTTCTCAACTGCTGCAGGGGAGGTCAGTTTCGGACGGACTGGATTCGAACCAGGGGCAGGCGAACTCGGCTAACACCCGGACCCTTAAAATTTTTACCGATTTTTAATCAATATTTTGTGGCACTTTTGGGACTCATCTGGTCGATCACTAGTTTTTAGTCAATATTTTGGGATTTTTTGGTCAATATTTTAAGTAATTCCGAGCAAATTTAAGCAAATGAACTTGTTTTTAAAAACATTTTAGCTCTGCACGATCTTGGCACGTCACCGGGGCCAAGCACAAGCACGTCAAAGAAGGAAACGGCGCTCCGCAGACGGTCCAAATCGCGTTCTAAAGTGACCCCAGAGGAATTGTAATATTTTTTGATTATGTTTTTAATTAAACCATTTCTGAAAAGTTTCATTTACGTTGCTTTTGGGTGGTTTTTGATTTTTGTTTTTTCTTGTAAATTTTATTTAGATTTTGATCTGAGGTGCCTAGGCATGGCGTTAGAAAAATTAATTCTTTTTAATATGCTAAACCAAGTCCATTTAGTTTTCATCAGTCGATAAATGTCGACTTCATGGTGGCACATTCCAGCTTTCCCCACTTTCGGTGTTGCCGAATGCGAAAATTGAGATAAATGTATTTTTTTATTTTTCAAAAATGAAAAGAATTGATTTAAGGCTTGCACCAAATATTGGCAACGTTCGGAGGACTATGACTATTAATGGCATAAACAACTTGTGTTCGTTCAGCATTGGGTGAGATTGATTGATTGTACATTTTTAGTAGAGAGAACAGTTTTCAGTATAAATTTTGGCTTGAATTTCCAAAAATCACATTTATTTCTAATTGTATCGACGATGCCTTTTTGTCATTTAAAAATAGGCCAATTTTGTTAAAGAAGGCGCCGCCATTGGAAATGTTTCACGAGATCTCGCGACTCAGTTTTTTGTATGAGCCAACTCTAATTTTTGATTTTGTTAATTTTAAATATAATTTACTATAAATAAAAATTACATTAGGTGCAAGTCGCATTTGGCCGCCAAAATTGCGAATTTTGAGACGGGCACATGGTTTTGGCCGTGATTAGTTTTTTTCTTTGGCGGATGGGCCGAAAATGATTTTATATTTCATGGTTGGCTTCATTTTTTACACCAGATTTGCATTTTATTAAGTTTTTAAAATTTATCCGATTTAATGTAATACAGGCTGGAATGCACATAATCTGAGCGGCAATTGAAAATCGCCGTTTGAAAAAGTGCCAAACGCGTCCGAATGTACCGGCGGCTTTGGGCTGGCATTGGCGTACTGAAACGGTCAGCGCCAATTGTTTTAAATGTAAAAATAAACAATAAAATGAAATTTTTAGCGAATTTCGATCAACGTGGTTCGAAGTCGGTTGGTCAAAATGGAGAAAAGTTTCGCAGCAAAATTTCACATTTGACGGAACCCGAAGTCGGAGAATGCTATCCAAATTGTGATGAACAAATTTAAATCTTTTTATTTTTGTCTAAAATTTGAATTTTAAACCAGGAACATTTGTTTTCTCAACGCTAACATAATTAATTACAAATGCTTTCTTTTTGAAAAATTTATCGCGTTATCGGGGTGCGTAAATGGACTCAAATCCGGGCGAGCGTTTTGACCGAAACCAAAGAAGTGAAGAAATGGGGTAAATTAACAAATAGGAAAAGCAAACTTTGGCATTTTTTTTGTTTTGGCGCACTTTTCTCGTAAGTGCCAATAGTGGGAAAAGGAAACAATTTCTGATTTCTTAAAGAAAAACTAAAACAATTTTTATTACTCTTGTCGTCTGACTCTCTCCTGTCTCTTTTTTTAGCACACTATTTCTTCGCAGAATAAAATGTTCAAGAAAGGATTTATTTGAAAAATGAAAATTTTTTATTGAAACGGTTTAAGTCTAACATTTAAGTCAGACAATTCCAAAATTTGTTATAATAACCACCGCAATGAGTTGTGATTATGAATCATCAACAAATAAATTACTTATGAAAACTGAAATGGAATGATTTAGCCCCTTTAATTGGACATTCATTTTTTCGTGCTCCATTCGTCCTGGCCAAACTTAAGTGCCACGGCATCAAATGCACCAATTTTGTGCCTTTCAGGCCTTAAAGAGCACTCGAGTGCCCCGAATTCTCGGCAATAACAAATCAAACATTACAAAAACTTTTCGGTTGGCATTGTGTGTGTGGCCGGCCGTACTTTGATGACCGAAAATATTTTCCCGATCAATTACTGATCAGTCAAGACAATGACAAATCAAATCAAAACGGAACGCCATACTGACTGACTGATCAGTCAACACCATTTTGAGGAATTGATCAAAGCTGCTGATCAGCTTCTTCGATCGTACCAGAGGAGACAACAAGATGCTGACTTTGTTGGAGCGTGGACGACAATGACACGAAGGAGGACGACGACACGTTGACCGCCTTGAAAAGCTGGCAACGGCAACATGGCGTCGGAAATTGGGAATTATTGTTGTTGTTGTTGTTCCGATGTTTTCGAACAGAATTTATGGGAAATTGGAGGCATCATAATAAAATTATTCTTCTGATTTAAAAAGAATAATTATTAAAAATGAAGAAACAAAATGCTTTTCGTTTTACAATTTGCCATTTTTACGCAATTTGTTGCGCAAATAAAAAGTGAAAAATTTAAAGTTTGTGGCGATTCGTTCTGACAATTTGGGGAATAGAATAATCGGAAAAATTGTCGAGAATGATCGGAATGTTCGCGGCAGAGGCGACAATAATGGCGATCGACGCGGGGGGTTCAATGATCGTGAAGTTTAGGGGGGATTTTTTTGGCGGTGTCTTCAACTCAAAACTCTTTGGCCTACACGCGCCGCTTTTTGCAAAAGAAAAGTTTAAAAAATGAGAAAAAAACGAAAACTTTGTAATTGCTTAAAATTTTATTTATATTCCCCATTTTGAACCCCACAAAAGCGTTGATAGGCTCGGCATTTTAAAGTAAACCCCCCGCGGCGTTGGGTTACACTAAGCCGGTGGATTTTAGAAGGAAAAAAATTGGAACAAATCCCTGTCAACGGGGCTAACGGATACAAATAGATTTGTGCAAAGTTTTAAAGCATCAGGTAAGGCCAAATTTCAGTCCCACAAACGGACATTTCAGTCTCAGTCCGGATCGCGTTCAACTCCAAAAGTCCTAATTTGCGGTTGACAAAACAAAAATGCGGCGGTAGGCGCATGTGTATGACGTGTGCAACAACAACAGGCAGCGCACGAAAAAGTGTTCATGTTCACGACGGACGGACGGGCGGGCGGACAATTTTCACCCGCCCCATGCGCGCGTCGTAGATAAACAGACGCGCGCGCGCGCATGTACGTGCCCATTATGTTGGGCGGGGGTGGGGGGGGGGTTTGGTTTGGGTGGGGCTGCATATGTAAATAAATATGGGTGCGTGCGTGCACAAAGTGTGTTTTGCGTTTTCGCTGTAGGGGCGGCACAAAAGAAAAAATCAAAATTTTTTATGAAAATTTAAGCGCCCCGAGGCTTCGGGGGCCGGTATGCCTGGATTCACACGGTTGAAAAGCCCCCAGCACCACCAAAAATGTCGGGAGTTAAGCGCATAAAATAATTCATTAAGCATTTTATTGGGCATCGGTGCCGAAAATGGAACAGTTTAATGCTTCTCTGGCTGAACATTGTCCGAAACCCAGCACTGTCCTTGGCACCGATTTAGGCAATAAAAAATCGCGAGAATTTTCCCTGCTCGTCGTAACTCGGTGGCAGGCTCGGGAAAATTGATCATAATGAGAGCCGATTTTAAAAGACAAAAAAAAGAAGCAAATTTTCCCAAGTCGAGATTCTTGAGCAGTACTCGGAACATCAAACCCTATTTGAAACAGAATAAATCAATAATCAGAAACACATTTTGATGAAGGAGGAGAAAACCAAGATTCGAGGCTCGAGAAGGTGTAAATAACATTAATTGGATTAATAATAAGGCAAATACATCAAAATGCAAGTTTTAAGTTTTGGGAAAGACAAAGCAGTCCGGGAAGTTTAGTGGACTTGGCATAGAGCCCAAATCGGGAAGGGATCCAGATGGAGACTTTTGGTATATGGAATCTTGACAGAGGTCTATGCCCGATCATTATTTTATGCCATTTTCGGTATTGATCAGACACGGCCGGATTTACGGATGCCATCATTGGCGGGTTCAGCGCCCAAAGGGTTTCTTCAACTTGAAAGCCAAAACTCCCCCCCCCCCCCGTAAAACCCCGGGACGTCGAATTGCATGTGAAGAGCATTCATAAATAACACAAATTAATTCCTTCGCCTACAAAAAAAGCACCACCACCGCCGGAGGGGCTGACCACAGCGCCCCAATTTGGAAACACAACAAACCTCGTGGCATGGCGCCACCGTCTCCCCCCCCCCCACTCCCGGAAAATACGACACCAGAAAATGCGACACCGAAAATGCGACACCAAGGTGGAAAATGCGACACTGGAATATACGACACTAGAAAATGCGACAACAGAAAATGCGACACTAAGATAATGTTTTTAAAAATTGAAAAACTTTTTAAACTTAATATGAAAACCCCACCACAACACGTCAAGCAGATACGGAGGGCGGGGGCCACTATTTTTTGCCTAAGTCTAAGCCTAGGGTGGCTTAGGCCTAAGCCTAATTAACCCCTAAGTCTCAAACTTTTCCCCAGAGTTATTCTAGCCGGCTTTGGTGTTACTTAAAAAATCGGGTTTTCCTTAATTTTCAAAAATTATAACCGATTCAAAAATTTAGTGTCGCATATTCCAGTGTCGAATTTTCTAATGTCGCATTTTCTGTCGGTGTCGCATTTTTTCCGGTGTCGCATTTTCCGTTGTCGCATTTTCTGGTGTCGCATTTTCCGGGAGCCCTCCCCCCCTCCCCCCCCCCCCCAATTTCATATGTTATCAGCAAAAAGCGCTACCAAACTGACCCCCCCCCTCCCCTCCCCTCAACCTTCTTCAACGCGTACGCACTCAAAATCAACTCACTGTCCTGTTCCTGTTTCTGTTTGGATGACATTTACGCACAATTTGGGAGAGGAGAAGGACGGGAATTTGTGTTGCAATTTTGCCAAAACTAAAAAAATTCGTTTGTTTCCAATGAGTCACGAGAATTTAGTCTGTTAAAAGAGATGTAGGTAATTATTTAAAAATTTTGGCTTTAATTAGAGCGCCGATTGAGACCGAGATGATTTTGGAAAAAGCCGGGGGGACCAACAAAATTGAATTTCAGTACAAAAATGGAAATTCCAGTCCCAGTACCGGTGTCCCGGCCACCTGGTCTTTATCTAAGCGGGTGCCACTGGCACCTTAGCGATTATAGGCTGGAATGTAGGGCAGCAGGCAAGCTGTCAACACAACAAAATCACACATATTATTGTCGTTGTTGGGTACAAAAAACAGTCAGTCTCTCTGCCCATTTATAGGCAAAAAATTACAAAAAAATTTTTGCTTACAAATTAACACCGGAGGGGACGGAGTGCGAATAGGGGACGAAATGACTTCCAACGGGAGTAATTTTGATTTGTCTATTTAGATTTTATTTTGTTATATTAACTATTTATTTATTTTTCTGTCTTTTTATGCTATTTTAAATTTATTAGCGTTTTCTTTCATTAGAATGTTTGCCCACAATTTGCTCGTTTGTATAGAACAGAATGTTATACTTGATCTGTAAATGATCTGACCTGGCATCCAAACCCCAGATCAGATCATTTTTTCAATCAGATAAGCCCCGACACCAAAACTTTACAATTTGAAAGGCCAGAAAATGGTTTTCTGCTGCTGGCCAGCAATTTGATTATTACCGAATGCCAAAAATCACAGTTTTTTTCAATTAAAATATGCATTTGTTTTTACTCGCGCGACTTTTTTAGTGATTTTTTGAGAAGCGGTAGACTTTGGCGGCATAAAAAATGGTCAATTTTTACACGGGGGGGGGACTTACAAAAACGACGGGCTTTGAAGAAGGCATATAAAATGGCGCCAATTCAAATTAGCGGCGCCAAAATGAAGCCAACCACCGGTAAACCCTCTGCTGCGCCTCCGTTTTCCGTTCGTCAACCGCTTCCCCTTAAATGCAGGGCTTCGATATGCCCTTCGTTACAGAATTTCCTTTTTTTGGGATACCCCAAGACCAAATTAGTGAATGCATTTTTCTCAATATTTTTTGAATAAATTTGATTGCAAATCTCTTGACAAAAACAACAATATTTATAAAAAAATTAGGCTGCGTCTGTCGGCACGAACTCTCAAATTCAATTGCATTCTGAATGCCATGAGATACACAAACTGCTGGTTGGAAAGACAATTCTCTTAAAAAAAGATCATTTCGAGCAAAATACAAATGTAATCTGGAGAAAAATGTGATCTGCTTTGTTTGAGCACGAAAATCTTTATTTTTATAGCTGGTGCCCTTTCTTTTTGCTTTTGACTTATCGCAACCCTGCTTCATTAGAAGAGCTAGGACAATCCGTTAGTGCTTTTTATTAATTTTCGAAAATTTCAACCGATCAAAAACCATCTTAACTTTTCAATCTTTATCTTCTCGCCAAACATTTTTATCAGGATGCCTATAACTTTTTTAACTTTACCAAATCAAAACAAACAAGATGCCATTCGAAAGCTCTAAGCTTTTAAAAGCTATGCTAAGCCAAAAAAGTTATTTCAGTAAAACTACGAACCCCGATGTTGGGTGTTTTTTCAACTTGGTTTTAAAACGAATTGAACCGCTTTGCCTTTTTTAAATGATCATTCTTATTTAGGTATAGTTTTCGAATAGCACTTGTTTGAATTGACTGTTTAAAAATGAGTTTCAAAATTGCTGGTACTGAAGTGGGCGGCACTGAACTGATCCGCGCCGCTGTTTTACATTTATTGATTTATTGTTTACATGAATGCAGAGAAATAGTCATTTCTAAATGTCTGTTCCTCACTTTGTTTTTATTGTTGGATGCATACACGGAGACATACCGTACATACATAAAAACATTTCCTTATTTTGTCTTCTTTATTCAACGACCTCATTCTGTTTTTTTGTTTGTTTGTCCATTCCCTGATTTTTATACGAGCCATAAATGATGTTTTTAACTTTATTTGGACCTTCTTGAGCCTATTTTATAATCCATATTTTTCCATATTTTGCGATTTTTATCCATCAAACTTTTTGTTCACGAATTGTTCACGAATGATCTGATCTGAATTTGTTCACGAATGATCTGAGTTGAAAACGTACCCGCAGCATTGCCTTTGTTTTGCCAACTTATGACAAAAATGTCAATTATGAGGCCCACAGGCTATGCATGATCTGATCTGTTCAAAATAGATTATAATAGTACAGTAGCAGAATCTTTTTTTGTTTCGGAAGCCTTATTGGGGCCTGATCCGTTGCCTGAACAATTCTCTCTGAGATACCGAATTATCTTTTAATTTTCTGTTTTGATGAAATGTTTCGGTTTGAAAGCAAAACTTAAACACCGCTTGAAGCCATAGAAAATGGCTCCAATTCAAATTAGCGGAGCCAAAATGATGAATTAAACACCGAAATTGGGCACCAACATAAAAACTCTTTTGGTCAAAACATTTACATATGATGCATACTCATCAATCACTTCCTAATCGTCAATATTGGATGCGCTTTATATGAATTCGTCAAAGAAAATAAAATTCGAATTTAAACGGTTTTTGAATTGTTCAAAAAGCAGGAATTCAATCATTACTTTTGCATATTCGTTGTTATTTTGCGCTTTTGACCCCTAAAAATTGACATTTGCGACAAAAATTCTGCCCCAAAAAAATGAAATTTTAAAATTCTGCTTATTTTCAAAAATTTCTCTGAAATGCCTTTAATTTGCATATAAATTTTTTTATTGCTCTTATAACTTCTATTTGAAAATCTTGCCCATTTTTTTGCTATATTTTTAATTTTTTATCCATATTTCGTCCATATTTTGCAATTTTACCCCCCATATTTGATCCATATTTTACAATTTTTCATCCATATTTATGTCCATATTTGGTAATGTTTTCTTCCGTTTCATATAAAGGAAATCTGTAAGCATCTCCATCAATTTCGACTGTAAAAGGGGGAAAAAATTAATTGTCGGAGTTGCCCCCCACATTTAAATGTTCAAAATTAATTAAGAATATTGCACACAATTGTTCAACAAAAATGAGTGGAAGACCAGTGCGAAAAACAGCTGAAAAAGGGCGCCGTCAAATGGACAGAGGGAGAGCAGCTCAGCAAGTAAAGGATTGGCTAACTTTTTAGCAGAAAGATGATTTTTTTTTAAAATTAGGCATCATCTAATTTAACAGCAATGATTTTGAAAAAAATAGGCAATAGTATGGAATTGCTGCGGTCCCGGCGATTTTAGATGTTTAAAATTTTAATTGCATGTTTTCTAGGGTAAAAATAGCGTAGAACACGAATCCAATCCGAACCCGAATTCGAACAATTTTCTAAAGTTCAAAATGCAACTCTTTTTATTGTTTGACCAATTTTTTGCACATTTCGACCCCCTTAACGATTGAATTGTTTTGTTTTATCATTATTACAAATGTTTTAGTGCATTTTTTTGAAGATTTCAACCTATTTGGGTTCATGCATAAATTATTTTTCACGTGTCTGAAATTTCGAAAAATTGTTCGAATTCGGGTTCTGGATTCAACATTCGCAAAATTCGGCGCGGATTTGTGCTCTACGCATATTTTTACCCTAGTAAACATGCATTCTGAATTTGGCTAATATTGTAATAGATTTGAATAATCCATTTTTTCATTGCAATTAAAACGGTTTTTGAAATTAAAATTTGCAAATTCTGTTCAGCGATCTCGTTCGCGATCGAGGTCGGCTTCTTTTTACACTAGTGTTCGCCATCTGCAGGATGGCTGTTTCGAAAACTTGGTCGTGAAACTTCGAAGCGCGGTCGGAATGCCGCCAAATCTTGACAGCAGAAAGGTAAGATGATTGCATTTAAATGAAAATTGTTAGAAAATTATAAAAAAGATGCAGAAATGCTGTTTGTTTTTTTAGAGGTTTGTTTTCCGTTTTAAGAATTCTGCTTTATTTCGGAGGGGGGGAGGTCGGCGGTGCCAATGGGGGCCGCTGAGAAAATTTTGAATTTTCGACTCAATTCATTAAGATTTTCAACCAAATTTAAAAATATGGTACTTTTTTTTGAAAACTTTAATAATGTTTGTTAAGAAAATTAGACCAAAAACGGCAGAATTTCGCCCAATTTTTCGTTTGTGAGGAGGGTGGCTTTAAATATAATTAAAAAATTCGCATCGAAATTTTCTCGTTTTGAATATTGGGTCTAAATATTATGAAAATCTTCACAAAATCGAAAAATAAGGACGGAGACCTCAAATAAGGACCTTTTTAATTTATAAGATTGGCACCCCTCAAACTTTTTTTGGGTACTTTACGCCTAGGCTTAGCTTTTGTTTTGCACTTTTATTATCAGATTCGTGCGTTAGTCTTAGAGTTGAGTTGAATGAATTTGTCCAATTTGGTGAGGTACATGTATTCTAGAATTTTATCAAAAGATTTTTTCAAAAATTTGACAATTTACTTAGTGGGCAAGAATTTGTCACTAGAGACAGAACGCCTGTTGGCACCGTCACGCCCGGGTTTTCACGTTGTAAATACCCGGTTTTTTAAATCTATGCAATAAATTTTTACAGGTCTATTCGAACTCATCGTCCCCCCGTGGCCTCGCATTGATCATCGCTAATGACAAGTTCACAAACCGCCGATTGCCTGCTCGACCCGGTTCAGATGTTGATGTCAAAAACATCAAAAAGTTGCTCGCAGGACTGGGATATGACATATTCGCAAATCGCAATGAAACAGCAGAAGTAAATACCAAAAATTGATAAAAAGGGGGGGGGAGTCGTCAGACGGCGCGGAAAGAATTATGGCATGTTAATGCAGGGCTCCGATCTGATGTTTTAACATTTTTGAAAATGATGCTGGTTTTTAGGAGCTTTGTAGTCTTTTGGAGTTGATTTTATGGTTTTTTGAAGAGCCAATGACTTCAATAAAATGCTTAATATTTTTGAATATTTGGCATAATGTTACTTAAAAATGAAAATAAATGTAATTTTTTGACAAAATTTTTTCAACACATGGATTTTGTGTATTCAGTTTGATAAATCTCCAACAAACAAAAATTTCTTACTTTATAAATTCAAGAAAATGCTTTTTTCACGTTCTGATGATGCGCCTGAAAATTTAAAATTAATGAAAATATTCGCGTTATTGATTAATTTATTAATTCAGCAAATGATGACGACTATAAAAAAGTTCTCCAAATTCAAGGATCATGAAAAGGCTCACAGGTAATAATTTGGGCTGGTTAAAGTGAATACGGTCTGCATATTGAATGTTTGGTTGAAGCGCTTCTTAAGTGTTTGGGATTTAATTTAAGTCCAACCTTTCGGTCAAACAATTCCAAAATTTATCAAACTTCGGTGGAGTCCAAATACATACCTTATAGATTAATACAAGCCAATCAACACAGCAATTTCTGAGACTTTATGAAAAGTTGGGTTGCACGGAACCGGAACTTTTGGAAAAAAACCGGGACCAAATTTGGTCCCGGTCAAAAAAAACCGGGGCCACTGGACAAAAACAAGAAAAAAAATTATTTTGTAAAACCGGGACTTTTATAGTGGGATTTTAAAAGAATTTTGAAAAACCGGGACCAAAATTTCAGTACCAAAATTTGAAAAATTGATCATTTCAGTACTGGTCCCGGTCCCGTGCAACCCTAATGAAAAGTAGTAACAATTGTTTGATAGGATGCGTTGATTGGCTCTATTAATCTTGGCATCTGCCTCTCTCTTTTCCAAATGTTATTTCTTCAAAAGTAAAGATTGAGGTAAAAATCGTAAATTGTGTCGAAAAAAAAATTGATATCTTATGTATGTTGGGAGATTTAATTTGGCATTATATTTGTATATGTAGACGCCCAAAAAATGTCTATGATTTTCCCTTGGGGTTTGCCAATGGCCACCCTTGCTTGCATTAAAAACGGGGTCAAACCCAACCAAACATTTGATTTGAAGAACAGGAATTTATTAAAGTAAAATCTTAAACCCACTTCTACATGTAACTTTGATCTTGATCTTGTGTCAAAAATTTCAATAAATATCTATCAAAAAAAGTTAAACTAGAAAATCATAATGAAATGGGATGGAATTTCACAAAACAACAAGAAATCGAATTGCTTATTGCTTTTAAATCCTTTTAAGCAAATTCAATTTTGAAAAATCATGAATTTTAAAAAAATATTTGAATTCGGGTCCGTGGTTTAACCTAAATATGATATAAAATTAATGTTAGATGCTTTTAATCATCTTTGATCTTGATCTTATTTTCGTAAAAATTTTAATAAATATCTAATTAAAAAAAGTTAAACTGAAAATCATAATGAAAATGGAATAGAATGTCACAAAACAACAAGAAACCGAATGTCTTATTGCTTTTAAATCCTTTTAAGCAAATTTAATTTTGAAAAATTATGAATTTTTGAAAAAATGTTTGAATTCGGGTCCGTGGTTTGAACCTAAATATGATATAAAATTAATGTTAAATTAATCGTTTAGTACCATGATTTTCGTCCTATCGCATGGGCGATATGACGAAATTATGGGCAGCGATGGGCAATCGGTTAATGTCCACGATTTCGTGGGACAATTAAACGCGGACAATTGCAGATTCTTGATCGGCAAACCCAAGCTCGTATGTCATTTGAAATGTATTCCCGTAATATTGATTTTTCTTTTAGTTTTTTCTCAACTGCTGCAGGGGAGGTCAGTTTCGGACGGACTGGATTCGAACCAGGGGCAGGCAAACTCGGCTAACACCCGGACCCTTAAAATTTTTACCGATTTTTAATCAATATTTTGTGGCACTTTTGGGACTCATCTGGTCGATCACTAGTTTTTAGTCAATATTTTGGGATTTTTTGGTCAGTAATTCCCTCGGTTTTAGTCAATATAAACCGATCCCTAGATATGCAAATGTTAGCAAAATGAACTTGTTTTTAAAAACATTTTAGCTCTGCACGATCTTGGCACGTCACCGGGGCCAAGCACAAGCACGTCAAAGAAGGAAACGGCGCTCCGCAGACGGTCCAAATCGCGTTCTAAAGTGACCACAGAGGAATTGTAATATCTTTTGATTATGTTTTTAATTAAACTATTTCTGAAAAGTTTCATTTACGTTGCTTTTGGGTGGTTTTTGATTTTTGTTTTTTCTTGTAAATTTTATTTAGATTTTGATCTGAGGTGCCTAGGCATGGCGTTAGAAAAATTAATTCTTTTTAATATGCTAAACCAAGTCCATTTAGTTTTCATCAGTCGATAAATGTCGACTTCATGGTGGCACATTCCAGCTTTCCCCACTATATTTCATGGCGATGCACCGCGAACGGATCCTGGTTCATCCAAGCCATCTGCAAAGTATTCTCGGAGAAGGCGGCACAGACTGACCTGTTGACGATGATGACGGAGGTCAACGCACTCGTTCAGCGTCTGGAGTGCCATGAAGATAAAAGGGAAAAACAGGCGCCGGAAACGCGTTTCTCATTGACAAAGTCCTTTTTTTTTAATCCTCCTGAACCGGCTGCCACTTAAGCAGGGCGGCCAGATCACCAGGGAGAAAAATGGCAACGACTTCTAAGAAATGGCATTTGAGGGGTCCAAAAAATGGCAGTGTAATGGCACTTTTTCTTAACGAATTTGAAAAAAAAACTATTTTGAATTTTTGGCTCTTATTTGTTTGAGATTTGTAACCAGAAACTTCAAATTGTACGAGGAACACTTTTCGGAAATCCTCATATTTTTTTCCTCAAAAAATGAGAAAAGTCCTAAGAAATAGAAAAATAATGGCAAGTGTGGAGCAAATGTAATGGCAAATTTTCAAAATATTGGTAAAAAAGGGGGAGTCCCGGAAAATCGGTCACCGGAAAATTGGTCACCGAGGGTTTTCGGAAAATTGGTCTCCGAAAATTGGTCACCAGGATATTTCGAGTTTTTCGTTCTAATTTTTTTCAAGCAACTCTAAAAGCTTAGCTTTCTTTTGCTTTGTTTTTCAGCTCGATGAGATCTTTGGATTAATACTAATTGCAACTAATTAGGCTTAGTATAAACAAAGTTAACACAAAGGGGCGCGAGTTTTATTGGAAGCGAACCACTTTTCAGCTTACAACATTTTTAGAAGACTACAGAATAAAAGAATTTATTACCAATTGACTGCATTTAGTCTGAAGAAGCTTTTTTCAAAAGAAAGCTAAGCTTTTAGAGTTGGAACGAAAAACTCGAAATATCCTGATGACCAATTTTCCGTTCACCAAAAAGGGCATTCTGGCCGCCCTGCACTTCATCTTTGGTACATTATCATCACATTGTCCCCTCTACTCATTTTCTGCAAGTTGCTGTGCATTCTGATACTCCATCACTTCTTTCGTCAAGTGCCCATTCCTTATTCAATTCAATTTTCTTGAGTTTTCCCGAAATTGCTAAAACAAACTTCAGGATCTGAAAATTATTTACAATTATATTTAAAATTCTGGCACGCAAAACTGGGTTCTTTTTTGTAAGAAACAACAATTTTTTATTGTTAGAGTCCATCACTCGTTTTGTTTTTTTCAAAAAATGTCAAAATAAACACTAAAACTTTAAAAATGGCAAAGGCATTCTTCGCCTCAAAATCAAAAATTGCTCGGAATAAAGTTATCATTCGCCGATTGGCCACCGTCGGCGTGCTAATGCCACAAAATGCAATACAAAGAGCCCCGAGGGGTGAGTGCAAAATGTTTGACAATGGTGAATTGACGGGCATTTGGGGCTGAATGGTACCAAAAATGCAGACCACCAACGGATAACACTTAGTTTGGCAGAAATTTGCTGCTTGCGGGTTGACACCCCACCGCTTTTCGGCATAGCAAAATAAGCAACAAAAAAAAACGGTGCATCACTTAGTGCATGCAAATTTTAAAAGGTTTTTAAAAGCTACATATTGTTATTGCAAAACTAACCAATTAGAGAGTTCTCAAAAAGCCTATAAAACTATGAAAAACTCCGATTTTGGATTAAAAACGAATTACTCTTGGCTTCTTTTCCAAATGTTCTTCACATTTTGAGTTTTCAAATGACATTTTGTTTGTTTGATTTAGTTGAGTTTAAAAAACTTTCAAAATTTGCTGGCGCCCTAATGAATCAGTTAGTTTTCACTGATCAAAGGTCAACAAAAGAGGGCTTTTGAAATATCAATTTTGTTTGATTTACTTTCCTAATGACTGAGTTGTGACTAAGGCTGTCGGTAGTGTGCTAAAAGGAGCGAGTAGGCGACGAGAGTAATTTGGAAGTCAATGCACCCTATCTGAAAATTGTTTTACTGTTTCTTTAAGAAATCAGAAATTCAAAGGCGCGTTGACTTACCATAAGTCCAAAAGGTACTTTTTGGTCCATCACACACTCTATGTTGTGATGAAGACAAATTTTGGAATTGTCTGACCGAAAGGTTAGACTCAAAACGGGGAATTATTTCACGAATTTTGATTTCATACAAAAAATTCTTGAAAAGAAATAGTGTGCTAAAAGGAGAGAAAGAGAGAGTAGGCGACGAGAGTAATTTGGAAGTCAACGCACCCTATCTAAAAATTGTTTTACTGTTTCTTTAAGAAAGCAGAAATTCAAAGGCGCGTTGACTTACCATAAGTACAAACGGTGCTTTATGGTCCATCACACACACTGGTTGTGATGAAGACAAATTTTGGAATTGTCTGACTGAAAGGTTAGACTCAAAACGGGGAATTATTTCACGAATTTTGATTTCATATAAAAAATTCTTGAAAAGAAATAGTGTGCTAAAAGGAGAGAAAGAGAGAGTAGGCGACGAGAGTAATTTGGAAGTCAACGCACCCTATCTGAAAGTTGTTTTACTGTTTCTTTAAGAAATCAGAAATTCAAAGGCGCGTTGACTTACCATAAGTCCAAAAGGTACTTTATGGTCCATCACACACTCTGTTTGTTATGAAGACAAATTTTGAAATTGTCTGACCGAAAGGTTAGACTTAAAACCGGGAATTATTTCACGAAATTTAATTTCATACAAAAAAATTCTTGAAAAAAATAGTGTGCTAAAAGGAGAGAAAGAGAGAGTAGGCGACGAGAGTAATTTGGAAGTCAACGCACCCTATCTGAAAGTTGTTTTACTGTTTCTTTAAGAAATCAGAAATTCAAAGGCGCGTTGACTTACCATAAGTACAAACGGTGCTTTATGGTCCATCACACACACTGGTTGTGATGAAGACAAATTTTGGAATTGTCTGACTGAAAGGTTAGACTCAAAACGGGGAATTATTTCACGAATTTTGATTTCATATAAAAAATTCTTGAAAAGAAATAGTGTGCTAAAAGGAGAGAAAGAGAGAGTAGGCGACGAGAGTAATTTGGAAGTCAACGCACCCTATCTGAAAGTTGTTTTACTGTTTCTTTAAGAAATCAGAAATTCAAAGGCGCGTTGACTTACCATAAGTCCAAAAGGTACTTTTTGGTCCATCACACACTCTATGTTGTGATGAAGACAAATTTTGGAATTGTCTGACCGAAAGGTTAGACTCAAAACGGGGAATTATTTCACGAATTTTGATTTCATATAAAAAATTCTTGAAAAAAATAGTGTGCTAAAAGGAGAGAAAGAGAGAGTAGGCGACGAGAGTAATTTGGAAGTCAACGCACCCTATCTGAAAGTTGTTTTACTGTTTCTTTAAGAAATCAGAAATTCAAAGGCGCGTTGACTTACCATAAGTCCAAAAGGTACTTTATGGTCCATCACACACTCTGTTTGTTATGAAGACAAATTTTGAAATTGTCTGACCGAAAGGTTAGACTTAAAACCGGGAATTATTTCACGAAATTTAATTTCATACAAAAAAATTCTTGAAAAAAATAGTGTGCTAAAAGGAGAGAAAGAGAGAGTAGGCGACGAGAGTAATTTGGAAGTCAACGCACCCTATCTGAAAGTTGTTTTACTGTTTCTTTAAGAAATCAGAAATTCAAAGGCGCGTTGACTTACCATAAGTCCAAAAGGTACTTTATGGTCCATCACACACTCTGTTTGTTATGAAGACAAATTTTGAAATTGTCTGACCGAAAGGTTAGACTTAAAACCGGGAATTATTTCACGAAATTTAATTTCATACAAAAAATTCTTGAAAAAAATAGTGTGCTAAAAGGAGAGAAAGAGAGAGTAGGCGACGAGAGTAATTTTGAAGTCAACGCACCCTATCTGAAAATTTTTTACTGTTTCTTTAAGAAATCAGAAATTCAAAGGCGCGTTGACTTACCATAAGTCCAAAAGGTACTTTTTGGTCCATCACACACTCTATGTTGTGATGAAGACAAATTTTGAAATTGTCTGACCGAAAGGTTAGACTCAAAACGGGGAATTATTTCACGAATTTTGATTTCATACAAAAAATTCTTGAAAAGAAATAGTGTGCTAAAAGGAGAGAAAGAGAGAGTAGGCGACGAGAGTAATTTGGAAGTCAACGCACCCTATCTAAAAATTGTTTTACTGTTTCTTTAAGAAAGCAGAAATTCAAAGGCGCGTTGACTTACCATAAGTCCAAAAGGTACTTTTTGGTCCATCACACACTCTATGTTGTGATGAAGACAAATTTTGGAATTGTCTGACCGAAAGGTTAGACTCAAAACGGGAAATGATTTCACGAATTTTGATTTCATACAAAAAATTCTTGAAAAGAAATAGTGTGCTAAAAGGAGAGAAAGAGAGAGTAGGCGACGAGAGTAATTTGGAAGTCAACGCACCCTATCTAAAAATTGTTTTACTGTTTCTTTAAGAAAGCAGAAATTCAAAGGCGCGTTGACTTACCATAAGTACAAACGGTGCTTTATGGTCCATCACACACACTGGTTGTGATGAAGACAAATTTTGGAATTGTCTGACTGAAAGGTTAGACTCAAAACGGGAATTATTTCACGAATTTTGATTTCATATAAAAAATTCTTGAAAAGAAATAGTGTGCTAAAAGGAGAGAAAGAGAGAGTAGGCGACGAGAGTAATTTGGAAGTCAACGCACCCTATCTAAAAATTGTTTTACTGTTTCTTTAAGAAAGCAGAAATTCAAAGGCGCGTTGACTTACCATAAGTACAAAAGGTACTTTTTGGTCCATCACACACTCTATGTTGTGATGAAGACAAATTTTGGAATTGTCTGACCGAAAGGTTAGACTCAAAACGGGGAATTATTTCACGAATTTTGATTTCATATAAAAAATTCTTGAAAAGAAATAGTGTGCTAAAAGGAGAGAAAGAGAGAGTAGGCGACGAGAGTAATTTGGAAGTCAACGCACCCTATCTAAAAATTGTTTTACTGTTTCTTTAAGAAAGCAGAAATTCAAAGGCGCGTTGACTTACCATAAGTACAAAAGGTACTTTTTGGTCCATCACACACTCTATGTTGTGATGAAGACAAATTTTGGAATTGTCTGACCGAAAGGTTAGACTCAAAACGGGGAATTATTTCACGAATTTTGATTTCATACAAAAAATTCTTAAAAGAAATAGTGTGCTAAAAGGAGAGAAAGAGAGAGTAGGCGACGAGAGTAATTTGGAAGTCAACGCACCCTATCTAAAAATTGTTTTACTATTTCTTTAAGAAAGCAGAAATTCAAAGGCGCGTTGACTTACCATAAGTGCAAAAGGTACTTTTTGGTCCATCACACACTCTATGTTGTGATGAAGACAAATTTTGGAATTGTCTGACCGAAAGGTTAGACGACTCAAAACGGGAATTTCACGAAATTTGATTTCATACAAAAAATTCTTGAAAAGAAATAGTGTGCTAAAAGGAGAGAAAGAGAGAGTAGGCGACGAGAGTAATTTGGAAGTCAACGCACCCTATCTGAAAATTGTTTTACTGTTTCTTTAAGAAATTATCAGAAATTCAGGCGCGTTGACTTACCATAAGTCCAAACGGTACTTTATGGTCCATCACACACTCTGGGTGATGAAGACAAATTTTGGAATTGTCTGACTGAAAGGTTAGACTCAAAACGGGGAATTATTTCACGAATTTTGATTTCATACAAAAAATTCTTGAAAAGAAATAGTGTGCTAAAAGGAGAGAAAGAGAGAGTAGGCGACGAGAGTAATTTGGAAGTCAACGCACCCTATCTGAAAGTTGTTTTACTGTTTCTTTAAGAAATCAGAAATTCAAAGGCGCGTTGACTTACCATAAGTCCAAAAGGTACTTTATGGTCCATCACACACTCTGTTTGTTATGAAGACAAATTTTGGAATTGTCTGACCGAAAGGTTAGACTCAAAACGGGGAATTATTTCACGAATTTTGATTTCATACAAAAAATTCTTGAAAAGAAATAGTGTGCTAAAAGGAGAGAAAGAGAGAGTAGGCGACGAGAGTAATTTGGAAGTCAACGCACCCTATCTGAAAGTTGTTTTACTGTTTCTTTAAGAAATCAGAAATTCAAAGGCGCGTTGACTTACCATAAGTCCAAAAGGTACTTTATGGTCCATCACACACACTGGTTGTGATGAAGACAAATTTTGGAATTGTCTGACTGAAAGGTTAGACTCAAAACGGGAAATGATTTCACGAATTTTGATTTCATACAAAAAATTCTTGAAAAGAAATAGTGTGCTAAAAGGAGAGAAAGAGAGAGTAGGCGACGAGAGTAATTTGGAAGTCAACGCACCCTATCTGAAAGTTGTTTTACTGTTTCTTTAAGAAATCAGAAATTCAAAGGCGCGTTGACTTACCATAAGTCCAAAAGGTACTTTATGGTCCATCACACACTCTGTTTGTTATGAAGACAAATTTTGGAATTGTCTGACCGAAAGGTTAGACTCAAAACGGGGAATTATTTCACGAATTTTGATTTCATACAAAAAATTCTTGAAAAGAAATAGTGTGCTAAAAGGAGAGAAAGAGAGAGTAGGCGACGAGAGTAATTTGGAAGTCAACGCACCCTATCTGAAAATTGTTTTACTGTTTCTTTAAGAAATCAGAAATTCAAAGGCGCATTTGACTTTCCATAAGTCCAAAAGGTACTTTTTGGTCCATCACACACTCTATGTTGTGATGAAGACAAATTTTGGAATTGTCTGACCGAAAGGTTAGACTCAAAACGGGGAATTATTTCACGAAATTTGATTTCATACAAAAAATTCTTGAAAAGAAATAGTGTGCTAAAAGGAGAGAAAGAGAGAGTAGGCGACGAGAGTAATTTGGAAGTCAACGCACCCTATCTGAAAATTGTTTTACTGTTTCTTTAAGAAATTAGAAATTCAAAGGCGCGTTGACTTACCATAAGTACAAAAGGTGCTTTATGGTCCATCACACACTCTATGTTGTGATGAAGACAAATTTTGAAATTGTCTGACCGAAAGGTTAGACTTAAAACCGGGAATTATTTCGCGAAATTTAATTTCATACAAAAAATTCTTGAAAAGAAATAGTGTGCTAAAAGGAGAGAAAGAGAGAGTAGGCGACGAGAGTAATTTGGAAGTCAACGCACCCTATCTGAAAATTGTTTTACTGTTTCTTTAAGAAATCAGAAATTCAAAGGCGCGTTGACTTACCATAAGTCCAAAAGGTACTTTTTGGTCCATCACACACTCTATGTTGTGATGAAGACAAATTTTGAAATTGTCTGACCGAAAGGTTAGACTTAAAACCGGGAATTATTTCACGAATTTTAATTTCATATAAAAAATTCTTGAAAAGAAATAGTGTGCTAAAAGGAGAGAAAGAGAGAGTAGGCGACGAGAGTAATTTGGAAGTCAACGCACCCTATCTAAAAATTGTTTTACTGTTTCTTTAAGAAAGCAGAAATTCAAAGGCGCGTTGACTTACCATAAGTACAAACGGTGCTTTATGGTCCATCACACACTCTGGTTGTTATGAAGACAAATTTTGGAATTGTCTGACCGAAAGGTTAGACTCAAAACGGGGAATTATTTCACGAATTTTGATTTCATACAAAAAATTCTTGAAAAGAAATAGTGTGCTAAAAGGAGAGAAAGAGAGAGTAGGCGACGAGAGTAATTTGGAAGTCAACGCACCCTATCTGAAAGTTGTTTTACTGTTTCTTTAAGAAATCAGAAATTCAAAGGCGCGTTGACTTACCATAAGTCCAAAAGGTACTTTATGGTCCATCACACACTCTGTTTGTTATGAAGACAAATTTTGAAATTGTCTGACCGAAAGGTTAGACTTAAAACCGGGAATTATTTCACGAATTTTGATTTCATATAAAAAATTCTTGAAAAGAAATAGTGTGCTAAAAGGAGAGAAAGAGAGAGTAGGCGACGAGAGTAATTTGGAAGTCAACGCACCCTATCTGAAAATTGTTTTACTGTTTCTTTAAGAAATTAGAAATTCAAAGGCGCGTTGACTTTCCATAAGTCCAAAAGGTACTTTATGGTCCATCACGCACTCTGGTTGTGATGAAGACAAATTTTGGAATTGTCTGACCGAAAGGTTAGACTTAAAACCGGGAATTATTTCACGAAATTTAATTTCATACAAAAAAATTCGTGAACATTTTATTCTGTGAAGAAATAGTGTGCTAAAAGGAGAGAAAGAGAGAGTAGGCGACGAGAGTAATTTGGAAGTCAACGCACCCTATCTGAAAGTTATTTTACTGTTTCTTTAAGAAATTAGAAATTCAAAGGCGCATTGACTTTCCATAAGTCCAAAAGGAACTTTATGGTCCATCACGCACTCTGGTTGTGATGAAGACAAATTTTGGAATTGTCTGACCGAAAGGTTAGACTTAAAACCGGGAATTATTTCACGAAATTTAATTTCATACAAAAAAATTCTTGAAAAGAAATAGTGTGCTAAAAGGAGAGAAAGAGAGAGTAGGCGACGAGAGTAATTTGGAAGTCAACGCACCCTATCTGAAAATTGTTTTACTGTTTCTTTAAGAAATTAGAAATTCAAAGGCGCGTTGACTTTCCATAAGTCCAAAAGGTACTTTATGGTCCATCACGCACTCTGGTTGTGATGAAGACAAATTTTGGAATTGTCTGACCGAAAGGTTAGACTCAAAACGGGGAATTATTTCACGAAATTTGATTTCATACAAAAAATTCTTGAAAAGAAATAGTGTGCTAAAAGGAGAGAAAGAGAGAGTAGGCGACGAGAGTAATTTGGAAGTCAACGCACCCTATCTGAAAATTGTTTTACTGTTTCTTTAAGAAATTAGAAATTCAAAGGCGCGTTGACTTTCCATAAGTCCAAAAGGAACTTTATGGTCCATCACGCACTCTGGTTGTGATGAAGACAAATTTTGGAATTGTCTGACCGAAAGGTTAGACTCAAAACGGGGAATTATTTCACGAAATTTGATTTCATACAAAAAATTCTTGAAAAGAAATAGTGTGCTAAAAGGAGAGAAAGAGAGAGTAGGCGACGAGAGTAATTTGGAAGTCAACGCACCCTATCTGAAAATTGTTTTACTGTTTCTTTAAGAAATTAGAAATTCAAAGGCGCGTTGACTTTCCATAAGTCCAAAAGGTACTTTTTGGTCCATCACACACTCTATGTTGTGATGAAGACAAATTTTGGAATTGTCTGACCGAAAGGTTAGACTTAAAACCGGGAATTATTTCACGAAATTTAATTTCATACAAAAAAATTCTTGAAAAGAAATAGTGTGCTAAAAGGAGAGAAAGAGAGAGTAGGCGACGAGAGTAATTTGGAAGTCAACGCACCCTATCTGAAAATTGTTTTACTGTTTCTTTAAGAAATTAGAAATTCAAAGGCGCATTTGACTTTCCATAAGTCCAAAAGGTACTTTTTGGTCCATCACACACTCTATGTTGTGATGAAGACAAATTTTGGAATTCAGTAAAGTGACATTAGATTGCAAAATCTCAAAAAAATAAATGTTGTTTTAAAATTACAGTGAATGCCTTCAATTATCCTTAGGATACAACACAGGGGAGAAAAATTGATTATTTTGACAAGTTTGAGGAGCCATAACTTTCTTCTTAGTGTTTTTCCGCAAGAAATTTTTTTGGATTCTTACTAAGCTCGAAGAGAAGAATCCAAAGGTATATAATTCATCAGGTTTGGCGCCATGCCGGATTTTGTAGAATTGCAAATTCAGTAAAGTGACATTAGATTGCAAAATCTCAAAAAAATAAATGTTGTTTTAAAACTACAGTGAATGCCTTCAATTATCCTTAGGATACAACACAGGGGGAAAAAATTGATTATTTTGACAAGTTTGAGGAGCCATAACTTTCTTCATAGTGTTTCCCCGCAAGAAATTTTTTTGGATTCTTACTAAGCTCGAAGAGAGGAATCCAAAGGTATATAATTCATCAGGTTTGGCGCCATGCCTGATTTTGTAGAATTGCAAATTCAGTAAAGTGACATTAGATTTCAAAATCTCAAAAAAATAAATGTTGTTTTAAAATTACAGTGAATGCCTTCAATTATCCTTAGGATACAACACAGGGGGAAAATATTGATTATTTTGACAAGTTTGAGGAGCCATAACTTTCTTCATAGTGTTTCCCCGCAAGAAATTTTTTTGGATTCTTACTAAGCTCGAAGAGAGGAATCCAAAGGTATATAATTCATCAGGGTTGGCGCCATGCCTGATTTTGTAGAATTGCTAATTCAGTAAAGTGACATTAGATTTCAAAATCTCAAAAAAATAAATGTTGTTTTAAAACTACAGTGAATGCCTTCAATTATCCTTAGGATACAACACAGGGGGAAAAAATTGATTATTTTGACAAGTTTGAGGAGCCATAACTTTCTTCATAGTGTTTCCCCGCAAGAAATTTTTTTGGATTCTTACTAAGCTCGAAGAGAGGAATCCAAAGGTATATAATTCATCAGGTTTGGCCAAGTTTGAGGAGCCATAACTTTCTTCATAGTGTTTCCCCGCAAGAATTTTTTTGGATTCTTACTCAGCTCGAAGAGAGGAATCCAAAGGTATATAATTCATCAGGTTTGGCGCCATGCCTGATTTTGTAGAATTGCTAATTCAGTAAAGTGACATTAGATTTCAAAATCTCAAAAAAATAAATGTTGTTTTAAAATTACAGTGAATGCCTTCAATTATCCTTAGGATACAACACAGGGGGAAAAAATTGATTATTTTGGCCAAGTTTGAGGAGCCATAACTTTCTTCATAGTGTTTCCCCGCAAGAAATTTTTTTGGATTCTTACTCAGCCCGAAGAGAGGAATCCAAAGGTATATAGTTCATCAGGTTCGGCGTCATGCCTGATTTTGTAGAATTGCAAATTCAGTAAAGTGACATTATATTGCAAAATCTCAAAAAAATAAATGTTGTTTTAAAATTACAGTGAATGCCTTCAATTATCCTTAGGATACAACACAGGGGAGAAAAATTGATTATTTTGACAAGTTTGAGGAGCCATAACTTTCTTCGTAGTTTTTCCTCGCAAGAAATTTTTTTGGATTCTTACTAAGCTCGAAGAGAGGAATCCAAAGGTATATAATTCATCAGGTTTGGCGCCATGCCTGATTTTGTAGAATTGCAAATTCAGTAAAGTGACATTAGATTGCAAAATCTCAAAAAAATAAATGTTGTTTTAAAACTACAGTGAATGCCTTCAATTATCCTTAGGATACAACACAGGGGGAAAAAATTGATTATTTTGACAAGTTTGAGGAGCCATAACTTTCTTCATAGTGTTTCCCCGCAAGAAATTTTTTGGATTCTTACTCAGCCCGAAGAGAGGAATCCAAAGGTATATAGTTCATCAGGTTTGGCGTCATGCCTGATTTTGTAGAATTGCAAATTCAGTAAAGTGACATTAGATTGCAAAATCTCAAAAAAATAAATGTTGTTTTAAAATTACAGTGAATGCCTTCAATTATCCTTAGGATACAACACAGGGGAGAAAAATTGATTATTTTGACAAGTTTGAGGAGCCATAACTTTCTTCGTAGTTTTACCTCGCAAGAAATTTTTTTGGATTCTTACTAAGCTCGAAGAGAGGAATCCAAAGGTATATAATTCATCAGGTTTGGCGCCATGCCTGATTTTGTAGAATTGCAAATTCAGTAAAGTGACATTAGATTGCAAAATCTCAAAAAAATAAATGTTGTTTTAAAATTACAGTGAATGCCTTCAATTATCCTTAGGATACAACACAGGTGAGAAAAATTGATTATTTTGACAAGTTTGAGGAGCCATAACTTTCTTCGTAGTTTTACCTCGCAAGAAATTTTTTTGGATTCTTACTAAGCTCGAAGAGAGGAATCCAAAGGTATATAATTCATCAGGTTTGGCGTCATGCCTGATTTTGTAGAAATGCAAATTCAGTAAAGTGACATTAGATTGCAAAATCTCAAAAAAATAAATGTTGTTTTAAAACTACAGTGAATGCCTTCAATTATCCTTAAGATACAACACAGGGGAGAAAAATTGATTATTTTGACAAGTTTGAGGAGCCATAACTTTCTTCATAGTGTTTTTCCGCAAGAAATTTTTTGGATTCTTACTAAGCTCGAAGAGAGGAATCCAAAGGTATATAATTCATCAGGTTTGGCGCCATGCCGGATTTTGTAGAATTGCAAATTCAGTAAAGTGACATTAGATTTCAAAATCTCAAAAAAATAAATTTTGTTTTAAAATTACAGTGAATGCTTTCAATTATCCTTAGGATACAACACAGGGGAGAAAAATTGATTATTTTGACAAGTTTGAGGAGCCATAACTTTCTTCATAGTGTTTTTCCGCAAGAAATTTTTTTGGATTCTTACTAAGCTCGAAGAGAGGAATCCAAAGGTATATAATTCATCAGGTTTGGCGCCATGCCTGATTTTGTAGAATTGCAAATTCAGTAAAGTGACATTAGATTGCAAAATCTCAAAAAAATAAATGTTGTTTTAAAATTACAGTGAATGCCTTCAATTATCCTTAGGATACAACACAGGGGAGAAAAATTGATTATTTTGACAAGTTTGAGGAGCCATAACTTTCTTCGTAGTTTTTCCTCGCAAGAAATTTTTTTGGATTCTTACTCAGCCCGAAGAGAGGAATCCAAAGGTATATAATTCATCAGGTTTGGCGCCATGCCTGATTTTGTAGAATTGCAAATTCAGTAAAGTGACATTAGATTGCAAAATCTCAAAAAAATAAATGTTGTTTTAAAATTACAGTGAATGCTTTCAATTATCCTTAGGATACAACACAGGGGAGAAAAATTGATTATTTTGACAAGTTTGAGGAGCCATAACTTTCTTCGTAGTTTTTCCTCGCAAGAAATTTTTTTGGATTCTTACTAAGCTCGAAGAGAGGAATCCAAAGGTATATAATTCATCAGGTTTGGCGCCATGCCTGATTTTGTAGAATTGCAAATTCAGTAAAGTGACATTAGATTGCAAAATCTCAAAAAAATAAATGTTGTTTTAAAACTACAGTGAATGCCTTCAATTATCCTTAGGATACAACACAGGGGGAAAAAATTGATTATTTTGACAAGTTTGAGGAGCCATAACTTTCTTCATAGTGTTTCCCCGCAAGAAATTTTTTTGGATTCTTACTAAGCTCGAAGAGAGGAATCCAAAGGTATATAATTCATCAGGTTTGGCGCCATGCCTGATTTTGTAGAATTGCAAATTCAGTAAAGTGACATTAGATTTCAAAATCTCAAAAAAATAAATGTTGTTTTAAAATTACAGTGAATGCCTTCAATTATCCTTAGGATACAACACAGGGGAGAAAAATTGATTATTTTGACAAGTTTGAGGAGCCATAACTTTCTTCGTAGTTTTTCCTCGCAAGAAATTTTTTTGGATTCTTACTCAGCCCGAAGAGAGGAATCCAAAGGTATATAATTCATCAGGTTTGGCGTCCATGCCTGATTGTAGAATTGCAAATTCAGTAAAGTGACATTAGATTGCAAAATCTCAAAAAAATAAATGTTGTTTTAAAACTTACAGTGAATGCCTTCAATTATCCTTAGGATACAACACAGGGGAGAAAAATTGATTACTTTGACAAGTTTGAGGAGCCATAACTTTCTTCGTAGTTTTTCCTCGCAAGAAATTTTTTTGGATTCTTACTCAGCTCGAAGAGAGGAATCCAAAGGTATATAATTCATCAGGTTTGGCGCCATGCCTGATTTTGTAGAATTGCAAATTCAGTAAAGTGACATTAGATTGCAAAATCTCAAAAAAATAAATGTTGTTTTAAAACTACAGTGAATGCCTTCAATTATCCTTAGGATACAACACAGGGGTGAAAAATTGATTATTTTGACAAGTTTGAGGAGCCATAACTTTCTTCATAGTGTTTCCCCGCAAGAAATTTTTTTGGATTCTTACTAAGCTCGAAGAGAGGAATCCAAAGGTATATAATTCATCAGGTTTGGCGCCATGCCTGATTTTGTAGAATTGCAAATTCAGTAAAGTGACATTAGATTGCAAAATCTCAAAAAAATAAATGTTGTTTTAAAACTACAGTGAATGCCTTCAATTATCCTTAGGATACAACACAGGGGAGAAAAATTGATTATTTTGACAAGTTTGAGGAGCCATAACTTTCTTCGTAGTTTTTCCTCGCAAGAAATTTTTTTGGATTCTTACTCAGCCCGAAGAGAGGAATCCAAAGGTATATAATTCATCAGGTTTGGCGCCATGCCTGATTTTGTAGAATTGCAAATTCAGTAAAGTGACATTAGATTGCAAAATCTCAAAAAAATAAATGTTGTTTTAAAATTACAGTGAATGCCTTCAATTATCCTTAGGATACAACACAGGGGAGAAAAATTGATTATTTTGACAAGTTTGAGGAGCCATAACTTTCTTCATAGTGTTTCCCCGCAAGAAATTTTTTTGGATTCTTACTAAGCTCGAAGAGAGGAATCCAAAGGTATATAATTCATCAGGTTTGGCGCCATGCCTGATTTTGTAGAATTGCAAATTCAGTAAAGTGACATTAGATTGCAAAATCTCAAAAAAATAAATGTTGTTTTAAAATTACAGTGAATGCCTTCAATTATCCTTAGGATACAACACAGGGGAGAAAAATTGATTATTTTGACAAGTTTGAGGAGCCATAACTTTCTTCTTCATAGTGTTCTCGCAAGAAATTTTTTTGGATTCTTACTAAGCTCGAAGAGAGGAATCCAAAGGTATATAATTCATCAGGTTTGGCGCCATGCCTGATTTTGTAGAATTGCAAATTCAGTAAAGTGACATTAGATTGCAAAATCTCAAAAAAATAAATGTTGTTTTAAAATTACAGTGAATGCCTTCAATTATCCTTAGGATACAACACAGGGGAGAAAAATTGATTATTTTGACAAGTTTGAGGAGCCATAACTTTCTTCGTAGTTTTTCCTCGCAAGAAATTTTTTTGGATTCTTACTAAGCTCGAAGAGAGGAATCCAAAGGTATATAATTCATCAGGTTTGGCGCCATGCCTGATTTTGTAGAATTGCAAATTCAGTAAAGTGACATTAGATTGCAAAATCTCAAAAAAATAAATGTTTTAAAATTACAGTGAATGCCTTCAATTATTCTTAGGATACAACACAGGGGAGAAAAATTGATTACTTTGACAAATTTGAGGAGCCATAACTTTCTTCATAGTGTTTCCCCGCAAGAATTTTTTTGGATTCTTACTAAGCTCGAAGAGAGGAATCCAAAGGTATATAATTCATCAGGTTTGGCGCCATGCCTGATTTTGTAGAATTGCAAATTCAGTAAAGTGACATTAGATTGCAAAATCTCAAAAAAATAAATGTTGTTTTAAAATTACAGTGAATGCCTTCAATTATCCTTAGGATACAACACAGGGGGGAAAAATTGATTATTTTGACAAGTTTGAGGAGCCATAACTTTCTTCATAGTGTTTCCCCGCAAGAAATTTTTTTGGATTCTTACTAAGCTCGAAGAGAGGAATCCAAAGGTATATAATTCATCAGGTTTGGCCAAGTTTGAGGAGCCATAACTTTCTTCATAGTGTTTCCCCGCAAGAATTTTTTTGGATTCTTACTCAGCTCGAAGAGAGGAATCCTAAAACAAAATTTATTTTTTTGAGATTTTGAAATCTAATGTCACTTTACTGAATTTGCAATTCTACAAAATCAGGCATGGCGCCAAACCTGATGAATTATATACCTTTGGATTCCTCTCTTCGAGCTTAGTAAGAATCCAAAAAAATTTCTTGCGAGGTAAAACTACGAAGAAAGTTATGGCTCCTCAAACTTGTCAAAATAATCAATTTTTCTCCCCTGTGTTGTATCCTAAGGATAATTGAAGGCATTCACTGTAATTTTAAAACAACATTTATTTTTTTGAGATTTTGCAATCTAATGTCACTTTACTGAATTTGCATTCTACAAAATCAGGCATGACGCCAAACCTGATGAATTATATACCTTTGGATTCCTCTCTTCGAGCTTAGTAAGAATCCAAAAAAATTTCTTGCGGAAAAACACTATGAAGAAAGTTATGGCTCCTCAAACTTCTCAAAATAATCAATTTTTCTCCCCTGTGTTGTATCCTAAGGATAATTGAAAGCATTCACTGTAATTTTAAAACAACATTTATTTTTTTGAGATTTTGCAATCTAATGTCACTTTACTGAATTTGCAATTCTACAAAATCAGGCATGGCGCCAAACCTGATGAATTATATACCTTTGGATTCCTCTCTTCGGGCTGAGTAAGAATCCAAAAAAATTTCTTGCGGAAAAACACTATGAAGAAAGTTATGGCTCCTCAAACTTCTCAAAATAATCAATTTTTCTCCCCTGTGTTGTATCCTAAGGATAATTGAAGGCATTCACTGTAATTTTAAAACAACATTTATTTTTTTGAGATTTTGCAATCTAATGTCACTTTACTGAATTTGCAATTCTACAAAATCAGGCATGACGCCAAACCTGATGAATTATATACCTTTGGATTCCTCTCTTCGAGCTTAGTAAGAATCCAAAAAAATTTCTTGCGAGGTAAAACTACGAAGAAAGTTATGGCTCCTCAAACTTGTCAAAATAATCAATTTTTCTCCCCTGTGTTGTATCCTAAGGATAATTGAAGGCATTCACTGTAATTTTAAAACAACATTTATTTTTTTGAGATTTTGCAATCTAATGTCACTTTACTGAATTTGCAATTCTACAAAATCAGGCATGACGCCAAACCTGATGAACTATATACCTTTGGATTCCTCTCTTCGGGCTGAGTAAGAATCCAAAAAATTTCTTGCGGGGAAACACTATGAAGAAAGTTATGGCTCCTCAAACTTGTCAAAATAATCAATTTTTCTCCCCTGTGTTGTATCCTAAGGATAATTGAAAGCATTCACTGTAATTTTAAAACAAAATTTATTTTTTTGAGATTTTGCAATCTAATGTCACTTTACTGAATTTGCAATTCTACAAAATCAGGCATGGCGCCAAACCTGATGAATTATATACCTTTGGATTCTTCTCTTCGAGCTTAGTAAGAATCCAAAAAAATTTCTTGCGGAAAAACACTAAGAAGAAAGTTATGACTCCTCAAACTTCTCAAAATAATCAATTTTTCTCCCCTGTGTTGTATCCTAAGGATAATTGAAAGCATTCACTGTAATTTTAAAACAAAATTTATTTTTTTGAGATTTTGAAATCTAATGTCACTTTACTGAATTTGCAATTCTACAAAATCAGGCATGGCGCCAAACCTGATGAATTATATACCTTTGGATTCCTCTCTTCGAGCTTAGTAAGAATCCAAAAAAATTTCTTGCGGAAAAACACTATGAAGAAAGTTATGGCTCCTCAAACTTCTCAAAATAATCAATTTTTCTCCCCTGTGTTGTATCCTAAGGATAATTGAAGGCATTCACTGTAATTTTAAAACAACATTTATTTTTTTGAGATTTTGAAATCTAATGTCACTTTACTGAATTTGCAATTCTACAAAATCAGGCATGGCGCCAAACCTGATGAATTATAAGAAAAAAATTTCTTGCGGAAAAACACTAAGAAGAAAGTTATGACTCCTCAAACTTCTCAAAATAATCAATTTTTCTCCCCTGTGTTGTATCCTAAGGATAATTGAAGGCATTCACTGTAATTTTAAAACAACATTTATTTTTTTGAGATTTTGCAATCTAATGTCACTTTACTGAATTTGCAATTCTACAAAATCAGGCATGGCGCCAAACCTGATGAATTATATACCTTTGGATTCCTCTCTTCGAGCTGAGTAAGAATCCAAAAAAATTTCTTGCGAGGAAAAACTACGAAGAAAGTTATGGCTCCTCAAACTTGTCAAAATAATCAATTTTTCTCCTCTGTGTTGTATCCTAAGGATAATTGAAGGCATTCACTGTAATTTTAAAACAACATTTATTTTTTTGAGATTTTGCAATCTAATGTCACTTTACTGAATTTGCAATTCTACAAAATCAGGCATGGCGCCAAACCTGATGAATTATATACCTTTGGATTCCTCTCTTCGAGCTTAGTAAGAATCCAAAAAAATTTCTTGCGGGGAAACACTATGAAGAAAGTTATGGCTCCTCAAACTTGTCAAAATAATCAATTTTTCTCCTCTGTGTTGTATCCTAAGGATAATTGAAGGCATTCACTGTAATTTTAAAACAACATTTATTTTTTTGAGATTTTGCAATCTAATGTCACTTTACTGAATTTGCAATTCTACAAAATCAGGCATGGCGCCAAACCTGATGAATTATATACCTTTGGATTCCTCTCTTCGAGCTTAGTAAGAATCCAAAAAAATTTCTTGCGGCGGGGAAAACACTATGAAGATTATGGCTCCTCAAACTTGTCAAAATAATCAATTTTTCTCCCCTGTGTTGTATCCTAAGGATAATTGAAGGCATTCACTGTAATTTTAAAACAACATTTATTTTTTTGAGATTTTGCAATCTAATGTCACTTTACTGAATTTGCAATTCTACAAAATCAGGCATGGCGCCAAACCTGATGAATTATATACCTTTGGATTCCTCTCTTCGGGCTGAGTAAGAATCCAAAAAAATTTCTTGCGAGGAAAAACTACGAAGAAAGTTATGGCTCCTCAAACTTGTCAAAATAATCAATTTTTCTCCTCTGTGTTGTATCCTAAGGATAATTGAAGGCATTCACTGTAATTTTAAAACAACATTTATTTTTTTGAGATTTTGAAATCTAATGTCACTTTACTGAATTTGCAATTCTACAAAATCAGGCATGGCGCCAAACCTGATGAATTATATACCTTTGGATTCCTCTCTTCGAGCTTAGTAAGAATCCAAAAAAATTTCTTGCGGAAAAACACTAAGAAGAAAGTTATGACTCCTCAAACTTCTCAAAATAATCAATTTTTCTCCCCTGTGTTGTATCCTAAGGATAATTGAAGGCATTCACTGTAATTTTAAAACAACATTTATTTTTTTGAGATTTTGAAATCTAATGTCACTTTACTGAATTTGCAATTCTACAAAATCAGGCATGACGCCAAACCTGATGAATTATATACCTTTGGATTCCTCTCTTCGAGCTTAGTAAGAATCCAAAAAAATTTCTTGCGGGGAAACACTATGAAGAAAGTTATGGCTCCTCAAACTTGTCAAAATAATCAATTTTTCTCCCCTGTGTTGTATCCTAAGGATAATTGAAGGCATTCACTGTAGTTTTAAAACAACATTTATTTTTTTGAGATTTTGCAATCTAATGTCACTTTACTGAATTTGCAATTCTGCAAAATCAGGCATGGCGCCAAACCTGATGAATTATATACCTTTGGATTCCTCTCTTCGAGCTTAGTAAGAATCCAAAAAAATTTCTTGCGGGGAAACACTATGAAGAAAGTTATGGCTCCTCAAACTTGTCAAAATAATCAATTTTTCACCCCTGTGTTGTATCCTAAGGATAATTGAAGGCATTCACTGTAGTTTTAAAACAACATTTATTTTTTTGAGAAACGGGAAAAAGTGCCAATAGGAGGAAAGTGTCATTGGGAATAAAAAACGGGAAAAGTACCAAAAGAGGATCCAAAAGAAGGAAAATGCAAATGAGAAAAATGTTAAATTGAAAAAGTGCTAAAGACGAAAAGTGAAAAGGGTTCAAATGCTAAAAAGTGCAAAAAGGAAGAACTTAGACTGGAACACTAAGAGAAATAAGAAGAAAGAATAAAATTAATAGCTCGCCTCTTAAATCTTCGTTTGAAAGAAATTAATAAGCCTTACAAAATTTTATTTGAAAACAATAAATTTGTTGAAAAAATATTAATTGGCATAATACACATATACATATATTTAGATCAAAGTAAAATCCTAGACATTACGGCAGATGGGTTTCGACCCAGCCAAGGCTTAATTGGAATCGCAGGATTCCGAGATATCCAAGAAAAGATCAAGTATATTTTTATATTTACAAAATGTGTTAATCATATTTTTGTAGTAAAAATATTCGCAGCAGTTTGGCAAATATTCACACAGGGTTTGAACACGTACGTGCCTCGTTAAAAGAGAGGTATTTGGAACAAATTCTGCGTAGTTTGCCGAAAGAAGATGAAGGGGTAAATTTACTAGTATAATATATTAAATTAAATTCATACATAAAAAATGAAAAATATTCATAATTATTAGACCGGATTTATATGCATTGCATATTTTGTATGCTCATATGCTTTGAAGAATACGGCCTAAAAATAGCCTTTTCGCGTTAATTGGGACTTTTTTGGACCACGTTTAAAATGCATATTTCGGGGGTACGAGCATATTTCGGTCATTTAGTGCATATTTTGGCATTTTTGGAAAATTTTCTTAAGAAAAACTGAAAAATACACCTCTAAAGATTGAATTTTTCTTGAACCAAAAATGGAGCCTCTAAGGCAATTTTTCAGAAAACATTGAAAGTATTTTAATTGAAATTCTGAGATGCCAAAATGAAGTCAACTTTTTTGTGAATAAAACTGCCATTTTTCGGGGGTACGAGCATATTTTGTCATTTTTGGACAAATTTCTTGTGAAAAAACTGAAAAATACACCTCTTAAGATTGGATTTTTCTTGAACGAAAAGTGGACCCCCTAAAAACTGGCAATTTTCAAAAATTTTTTTCGCTAATTTGGGCGATTTAAAAAAAAATCACTTTCGGAAAATTTTAAAAAATGACAAACTTAACATTCGAAAACATTGAAGTATTTTAATTTAAATTGTGAGATGCCAAAATAAAGTCAACTTTTTTTGTGAATCTGCCATTTTTCGGTGCATATTCTGCCATTTTTGTGCATTAAATCAGGTCTCTAATACTTATCATACATATACTCTAACAATGGTATTCTTACATAATCGAAATTAGCAATCACTCGCTTTTTTATATGTTAATTTTTTTAAAGATTATTGTCCATGGACACTTTAATGGCCGAGGACGCCGTGTAATGTATAAAAGAGTAGTTGACAGTTTCAAAATTGTACGGCTTGGAATTGGGAAAAAAATTCAAATCGAACGATATGAAGCCATTGGGACATTAACAAAATATGATCAAAAAGTGAAGGATTGGTTGAACACAGTTTTTGGTTATTCTTTAATTTTGAAATTTTTATAAATATTGGATTTAAGGAGATGATGGCGAAGAAAAAAAATGGACAAAGATTGACCTTGAGGAAAGAATGCAAGAATTGACAAACCACCTTCAAGAACATTACAAAGGACTTTTGGGCCAAATGAGAGGTATATAAATAAATAAGAAAAATATGTACATTTCGGGCATTATTATAGGCTACGTCTTGACTTCCATATCCGACGCACATGGACCAAGCTTGTACTTCCTAAATGATCCAACCTTCAAAAAAAGGAATCCATAGACATAACAGAAATCGTTAAATGCTAATAAAAGGTAAAATATAACAAATTCAAGGTGGAGGAGGGTAAATGATTGTCCGAGGATGATTTTCCTTAATTTAAATATAAAGGCAGCCTCACAATGTTTTTAACTATTTTAATTGAAATTAGACTAAATTTTACAAATCGTTTTTAGTCCCCCCCCCACCGCCGGTAAACTACAAGTCCCGCTTTTGTGCCTTGGTTTCTTCGTTTTTTCTTTTAAGATCACGATCCCTGCTGCTGAATGATTTCCTTCAAATGTCATTTGCAGAATGGTCGGCATGCTCATCATTTAGAGGGCTATAAAAAATTATGTTTAATTAAAGTTCACTTTTTTGATTATTGAATCACAAGTCAGACTGCTTATTAATCACAATGAAATTTCGGTAGCTCAAAATAATTTTTCGTAACTTTTGTTGTTTGATGTGAGTTTTTTTAGTTAATTAAAAATTTTGAAACCAAAAATCAGAAGCTACTAGGTCGTCTGGTAAAAAAGTTACTTTTTCATCAAAAAATTTTTATGACGTAAACTAAGTTGTAGAAAAAAAAAATTGAAATTTTGATATGTTATTCGCCTATTCAAGTACTACAACTTTACTCTTTGAATGATCCCGATTGCTCCTCTTATTGGTGAGATAAAAATTCTCAAAGTCGGTTGGGTCAAAAATCCCGAAAACGGTTTTTCGGTTTGAAGCGGTTTAACGTGCAGCTAGCCAAGTGCTACCAGCGGCATAGATGGCCAGGGGGGGGGGGGGGTCAGACCCCCCTCCCCCTCTCCACACCCCTCACTTAAAAAGTAATTGAAAAAATCGCGCGAAAAAAACACGAATGGCTCTCAGTTGGCCTGCCATTTGAGCGCCGGCGCTCTGGTGTACAACCTCGCACGCGAATCTTGGCCGACCCTACCCCTACCCCCCCCCCTAACATCGCACCTCGCAGCGCTCAAGCCACCCCCCCCCCCGTTGGCGCCATCTATGACCAGCGGTGTAAATGGAGAGTGGCGGATTCCGTACCGCACAAAAAATCAGATTTTTCCATAACTTAGTTTCTGTCATAAATTTTTTGATGAAAAAGGTAACTTTTTTACCAGACGACTTAGTATTTGATGAAATTAATCAGTTAATCGCATATATGGATGATCGACCTATCCTAAAATCCGGCCTTCTTAACAACATTATTTATTACCCAATTCTGTCGATTTCGAATCTCAAGCATGAGCTTGAATTTATTTTGTCCGCATACCGCTCCAACCATCCGTCAATGATCATCGGCTGCTGCTGGTAGTCATGACCACTTTTTGGGATGGTCCGTCGATGGATTGCTAAGCAATCCGTCTCTGTGTTGGTCATCCACAGCTGTTCATTGGTGTGACTGTTGTACAGAGCAGCAGGGAAGAGTGAGCTGGATGAAAAATGCTCAAATTAAAAAAAAGGTTAAAGTTATTTGAGGTAATATTAACGGGCGCCCAACTAGGCGCTAAAGAAACAATTTCATAAAAAAGGAACAAACGTCTTATTATTTATATTAACCGGAACCGAAAAAGAAGCCGTACAGAGATGCCGATATCCGCATTCTTAATTTGGTCCAGAATTTTAATCCACTGAACATTGTGGAATCTTTGATTGAGAAATTATATTATTGTTAGGTTTTTTTGTTTTTTCCTTTATTTTTCGCTTTGACGCCTAGTTGTCTCGGCGCCCGTCGGCAGCGCCCAGTTGAACCCCACAGACGCTAACATACCAGGGATGCCATTTTATCACCGATTTTTGAAAGAAAGTAAAAAGCAAATGAAAAATTGTAAAAATAAAAATAAAAATCTAAATATTTTTTAAATTACCATCAAAGTTCGTAAAAAGAGAGAAAAAAATCATTTACACAGTCGGGGGTTCGAACCCACAGCACCAGGCATCACCACATCACTCACCTTTACACCATAAAAAAAATTAAAAAGATTTAACTCAAGAAAGATGAACCGTCGTAGACAAAATAAAATCATCCCACTCAGTTTAACCACTGAGCCACGTGAAATCATAATGAATCCTTGGGAAATTTCAAATGGAAAAATTGAAGAATACGTATACCTCACCAAATCCCACAAATTATATATCAATCGACTCCTCTCTAAGCCTAACGCACGAATCTGAAAGAATTTTTTGGCGGAAACCACTTTGAAGAAAGTTATGAGCCCGGGACTGAAGTGTCTTTTTGGCTGGGAACTCAGTTGTCCATTGATTAAAAATGGGCTAAATCACTTACATAGGCTTTAAAAACTAGAACTTGTCTATAGAAAATAAAAATTGAAAATTTAAAGCGGTTTTTGAACCGGTTTAAATTTTTTTAAATTAAAGAAAAACAATTTTTTTAAATTATTTTATCATTATTACTTTTTCTTCATTCTACATACATTTATAATGTATAACCAAATTAGGGGTTCATTAGGCTTAGGCCTAACCCTGGCCCGGGGCGCGTTAGGCTTAGGCCTAAGCCACCCTGGCTCGGGGCGCGTTAGGCTTAGGCCTAAGCCACCATGGCTCTGGGCGCGTTAGGCTAGGCATGCTCCGTTGCGTGTTTTAAGCCCTATATAAGTGGCCCATTTTTTTAATCAATGGACAACTGAGTCCCCAGTCAAAAAGACACATCAGTCCCGGGCTCATAACTTGCTTCAAAGTGGTTTCCGCCAAAAAATTCTTTCAGATTCGTGCGTTAAGCTTAGAGAGGAGTCGATTGTTATATAATTTATGCGAAATGGTGAGGTACACGTATTCTTCAATTTTACCTTTCAAATATATTACCCAAACAAGTTCAATTCTTCAATTTTTACACTTTCTATCTTGGCCTGTTCTGTTCCTGTTCCAAGGATTTTAAATCTGTTCCTGTTCTGTTCTAAATCCTAGAATAGAACAGAAACAGGAACAGAACAGGCCAAGCTGGAACAGGAAAACACTGGTTGGCTATCTTTTTGTAACAACCTCAAGAGCGCTTCTACAGTCTCCTCTGGCCAAATATGGATGCTTATTGTGAAGCTGACCGGGCTTGTCGTTTCCGCCAAGAATCGCTAAAGTAAAGAGTAATGCAAAACATAGGGGGGACCCTTTATTGAAGTATGGGCGTTTAAATGATCTGCTCCGGCAAAAAGGGCCAAATTTTTGTATTGTAGGTAATTTAACTATTTTTTGAAGCCAAGTTCACCAAAAACAGTAAATCATAGAAAAGTTTCGAAAAAGAAGAAAACAGAAGAATATTTGGTTTTAGTCCGGCTTATGCGTCCAATAAACTTTTATGAGTTCAATGATTTTTTTGGTATCAAAAATAAATAAAATAGATTCTTCTCATTGCAATCTTTCGAAATTTTTAGGTCTTGGGTCCCGAAAGAAGAAATATGACATAATTACCCTGTTTAAAACATAAGTAGGTATTTATGTTTTTTTAGATTAGACAATACACGCCTAAAATTTAACTTTTTTTGCGAAAAATTGCTTAACAAAAATGCAATAAAAAGGAAAAAATACACCCCTAAAATGGACCTTTTTGGTCGATTCCCCCCCCCCCGAAAATTTTTCCTGGCTACGCCCCTGATGGGGCATCATCCACTGGTATGGCTGTCGGTTTCTGGGACTTCCCCGGTTAACCAAAACCGAATTTTTCGGTTGAAACCGTCAGCCCTATACACAGATCATAAATCAGCCATAAAGTTTACGTATTTTTGTGGAGTATAACTTTGTAGCGCAATTGAAATAGTAAAATCTATTGGCAAAACAATAAATCAGCTGAAGATGACTCGAGACCGACCTCCTGGATCTCGTTGATGAATTGCCTGCAAATGTTTGTATGATCCTCGAATTTGAAGAACAAAAATTTTGGCGACAGCGATGCTTCATTACCACCACCATCACTATTTACTGCCGTCTGATGATGATGTAACCAGTTGAGCAGGAATCGGGCAACTCGATCGTCGTTGACCTCCCCTAACAGATCTTCGCGCGCTTGAACAATAACTGATTGTATCACTTCCAGCTGTTGGAGAAGTACTGCTTGAACTTGAGGAGAGACCAGCATGCGATGTGTGATGGTCAAAATGTAAGTGGATGTGCAGTCCCCGTCGGTCTTGCACAATGGCGACAGAACACGCTCAATGGCCAATGCGTTCAGGTTGGCATCGATGAAATCCCAAAAATCACAGTCATCTAACAGCACGCAGATGCTGTTGTTGTGACCATTACCAGTAGGGTTGGACAAAACCGGGTAATCTGGAACCAGTATGGGAAAATTTTGGATAAAAATTATCCGGGTTTGAACGATGACAGCTAAATTATGCTGGATCCGGAACCGGTATCCGGCTGTTTTTGAGCTATCCGGTATCCGGGGGACCCGGATAATATCCGGGTTTGTCCAACCCTAATTACCAGAACAAAACTGATGCCGTTTGAGAAGCGGTAGCAGTGCATTGGACAGCAAAACGAGCACTCGGTGGTCCAAGTAGCTGTATTTAAAAATAATAAAATCTTCAAAAAATAGTTTTCTCGACCCAGAAATTTTACGCAAATTTTATGAAAAGCCCTGTTTAAAGCTTTTTTGGGGGGGGGCTGACGGTGCCGAGAAGCTACGGGAAATTTTATTTGGAAGAATTGAACGATTTGTTAAGAAAATTCTAGAAATTGCCAAAAATTGTGTGAATTCCCTTTGGAAAAAATTAAAATTTACCAAACAGTGAGAATTCCCACCCCCTCAACTGCATACGCCACCGAAAGTGCACCATCTTGCATTTGAAATCCAGGACACACAAATATTCCCATTTTTCACAAAGGTATTCGGTCGGCAGGATGAAATTTCATATACGCGACATTTCATATACTAAACAAAAAAAAGGACATTTCATATACTAACCCAAATACGACATTTCATATACGCGATACTTCATGTACGCGACATTTCATATACTAAGCAAAAAAACGACACTTCATATACGCGCTCCGGACCCCTTCAAATGCTTTCATTTTTAACTCACATGTGGTGAGATGTACAAAATGTTGAATGTAAATAAAAAACTTAGAAATAATGCATTTAGACGAAAAATACAAGCAATTTGAACACGATTAAGTATTTTTTTGTTTTGATAAAAATACGAGTACTGTTTCAAACTGAACTCTAGCCGGCCTAATATGGTTAGGAAAGCCGACTTGTAACCAGGCAGGCTTTTTCTAAGATTAAATATCATTTTTTTGCTTCGTATATGAAATTTTGCGTATATGAAATGTCGCGTATATGAAGTGTCGTATTTTGGGTTAGTATATGAAATGTCGTTTTTTGCTTAGTATATGAAATGTCGCGTATATGAAGTGTCGCGTATATGAAATGTTGGCGCCCCATTCGGTCATAAATTGCAAAAAAATGGGCTATTTTTTTTTTAATAAAATTTCATCAATTTTTGGCAAAATGATGTCTTAATAAATGGAAAGGAGTGTATTTTTCAAATCCGGATATAAAAAGACGGGCCCGAGTATCCGTATTTTCCCGTTCAACTCAATCAATTTATTCCAAGATTTTCACCCGTATGAATGAAATCGGGAGTATTCCGTTCAAAATTATTCGTGTTTGAATAATTATACATGCAAATAATGTAGTAAAAAACCTCAACAAAATTTCTGTTGGTTGCTCCAACCCGACAATGTTCTTAGGCAACGGTGCATAAGGCAACGGCATTTCTTTATAATCCCGAATAGCTTTGGGAAAAGCTTCAGAAAAAGTGATCCTAAATTTTGATCCCAGTCGAAGCAGAAGCGCGCCGCGCTCGTGCAGGCGCGCGTGCGCGAGTGCCGAAAATCGGCGATTGACCAAATTTGGTCCTCGCCTATCGGGACATGCCCATTCGTCCCGTCGGATCAGGCTAAACACATCAGCCCACACTTCTGAAGGTAGGTAGCGAGGTCTAAAGTTGTTCGGGTTGATTGTTCAATCCCAGAAATATGAATTAATGCATAATTAATAATTGCAAAATTTGAGCAAAAGGAAAGAATTATTTTTCGTCCCATATTTTCGATGCTCTCCATTCTATTCCTATTTTAGCATTATATTTTAAATTTTTAACCCTTTTTGGTAAAATTGAAGAATATCAAAAACTTTTGTTTTTCCTGAATTTATATATCAATCGACTCCTCTCGTCGAGACAAAAATTTTGATTGGGAAACCACTTTGAAGCAAGTTATGAGGCCGGGACTGAAGTTTCTTTTTGCGTGGGGACTCAGTTGTCCTCCCCGAATCACCTCCACGCCCCTAAAAGTGAACCCCCTTTCTCCGCAGACAACGTAAACAGTGATACCAAATTTAAAAAGCCAATACCCCTTTTTTATCAGTAGACAACTGAGTCCCCACGCAAAAAGAAACTTCAGTCCCGGCCTCGTTATTTGAGCTAAAAATTTATATCCGGGGGGTTCAGGGGTGCTGATCACGAATCTGACCTACGATTTCTATATTGATATATAAATTCTGGAAAAACAAAAGTTTTTGATATTCTTCAATTTTTCCTCATTTTTCGATTTACCAGTCGTATACCGAAGAAAGTCGTCCCTCCATAACCCATTTATTTTGTTCAGATTTTCACAAAATTTTCACTATTTCTTTTATTTCTCACCTACCTTTTATTTTTATTGTTGTCGTCTATCATCAGCAGCAATAATAAATAATTATCAATATAAAATATGAGGGTATATTAATTGTTATTAGCGAGCCTGTGTTTACTATGAAGAAAGTAGCTCAAAAACAACCTTTTCACTTTAAAATTTTTTTTTATCTGGAGATTTTAGTCACTATAAATCACTATTTTGGCATTTTTTGAGAATAACTCACTATTTCGCCTTAATCCTATATTAATAGGGCTTTGCGTTGTAGGTTTTAACTTTTGCGAACATGTTATCATGAGAGAAGCCCAAAAATAGCATTCATTTCGAAAAATTTTCGAATTAGGGCGACTTTTTAGTCAATATAATCATCAATATTTCGGGTTTTTTGAAAAAAAATCAATATTTTGCCATTTTTCCGAAATAAATCAATATTTCGACCTTTTTTGGGCAAATTTCTTAAGAAAATGTAACAAAAACGGAACACCCCTAAAAATCAAAAAAAAAAAATGACTTTTTCTTGGACCAAAAATGCACCCCTAAAGATCGATATTTTCCGAAAAAATTTTGTTTTGACCTTTTTTATAAAATTTTCTAATGGAAAAAATATTACTTTTACATTGTTAGAGGAGGAAACTAATAAAGAGTAAGCAATTTTGAAGGTTTTTACGAATAAATTGACTGGTTTAAAATCAATATTTTGATCAATATTTGGGCATTTTGGAGGGTTTTAGTCAATATTTCGAGTTTTTTAGTCCCTACAACGCAAAGCCCTATATATTAAATTTGAGTCTCGAAAAAGTGTTGTGCAGTGAAAGGAAAGGCGATGAAAGGGCGACTAGCCCCAAACATTTTGGGAGGTCAATAATGGCAAGGGAAAGAGAGAGCCTTCAAGGCTTAACGCGAAATCGGATCGATGCTAAGGGGCCCGCAGGCGCCAGCACAAGTGATGGTTGGTGGAGTGAATGTTAGTGGGGTGAATAGAGAAAAGGGATGGCCCCCGGGGGGGAGGGGCAAGGGGCACCAGCAAAAGCACAGCTGGGAAAGCCTGAGGGTGGGGAACAGGGATGGGAGCCGACGACCTAAAAAAATTTCGGAAATCGGAATTCCGGGGTCTTAAAATTTTTCGGAAATCTGAATTGCGGGGTCTTAAAATTTTTCGGAAAGTCGGAAATCGGAATTCCGACCATCCCCACTGGGGAGAAGAAGCGGCAGATGCACGGCCACTCTCACAAGGCCATTCAGCGCACCATTTGGACTTCACCAAATTCCCCGCCCTCCTCCCAACCGGTTTATGAGTGTCCTGCTGCTGGGCCCTATACCAAATGTCACTTTTAACTTTGAAGATTTTCGCTTTAACTTTGAAAAAGTTAAAAGTTTTTCGTACCAATTGTGCTTTTCAAGTTAAAAGTTAAAAGCAAAAACTTCAAAGTTAAGGGTGACTGCGTACCAATTGTTACCTTTAATTCACATTACTTTTAAAAGTTACTTTTAACTTTGAATTTAGAGAAAGCTCAAATAGAGACTTTTTGATCACATATATTTTTTTCAGAATTTTTGAACCATTATTTATTCAGCAAAAAAATACTAGCCAAAGTAGTTATTTTTCCGACAATCCTCGGGAATTGGGGTCCCGCGTCTCGGTTAATTTTTTTTAAATTTGGATTTTAAAATTTAAATGCATTTTTTTCTAGGGTGAAAATATGTGTAGAACACGAATCCGATCTCGGATTTTACGAATTTTAAAAACCGAACCCGAATTCGGTATTGGGGCGTTTTTCTTTGACCAGCCCAAGGGTTTAGGGGGGTGTGATTAGGTGTTTCACACCTTATCAATTTTTTTTTGGAGTGGCAGGTGGCGATTCGTGGGGGTGGAGAGCTTGATCTTACCGACCAGGGGAGAATTTTGCCGTAAACCCAGGTGTTTTAGGTTTAGGAGGGTTTAATTTAAAAAGTTTATGATTAATAATTGATGCAATTCAGTTTTGAAAATAATTATTGATAAAATTAATTAGAGTTCCTTCAACCCTTGGGCATTGGGTGATGGAAAGGGGGAGGGAATTTGTTTCCCCCGCGGATTTGGTGTTGGGGAGGTTCATTGATTGACCAATGGTGGAGGAGACGATGCCACATTCAAATTTGACCTGAAGAAGGGGGAGAGGCAAAAATATGAGTTGTGAGAATGCAACGTGTAACAGAAAAAGGACGTTCATTGGAACACTATAACTAGGGCCACGATTTATATGGACAAAAAATCTCGAAATATGGCCATAAAATATGGATGAAAAATTGCAAAATATGGACCAAATATGGGCAAAAACTCAAAATATGGACGAAATATGGATAAAAAAATTTTCAAAGGGTGTATTTTTCGTTTTTATTGCATTTTTGTTAAGGAATTTTTGAAAATCACGAAATATGGATAAAAATATGGAAAATATGGATTATAAAATGGGCTCTTGAAGCCCCAACCAAAGTTAAAAACACTATTTATGGCATTTATACGCTGTTCCGAGTACGCAAAAAAATATGGATTTCCATATAAATCGTGGCCCTAACTATAACTTAACAATGGAAATAGCTATTAAATATGGCATTGAGCTTTGGCGTTATGTCAATTCAAAAATTACAGCAGAAATCGAGTTGGCCACACATCGAAAACAAGAACTTTTGATTAAAAACACCGATTTGCCTAATTTTTTGCAGAGAGCTCAGAAACAAAATGGCCAACATTTTTTAACATGTGAAATTTTGATTCTAACGCCCAATTTTTTTTTAGCCCCTTGAAGTTTAAAAAATTGAAATTTAGCCTAAAATGAGTGAACAAATCAAAAAAAGTGGTACCAATCGATTCCTCTCGTCGAGCTGAGTACGAATCAGCAAAAATTTCTTGCCGGAAAGACCTATGAAGAAAGTTGCTACAAAATAAAGTTGGCAGAAATTGCACTCAAATCTCAAAAAAATTCAAAATTTAAATTTTTGTTTTGTTGACATAACGCCAACGCTCAATGCCATTATTCCTCGTTAAATTATAGTGCAAATACACAAAAAACATCGATTACACTCAAGCGGGGTTGAACTTGCACCACCCGGATACCGTAATTTATGCATTTTTTTGAAATCCACATCACCACGCTCGCAAATCTGCTATTTCCAAATCTATTGGGGCGTAAGTTATAGTGTGGAATGTTCGTTTCTCCATTTACCTCATTTTCTCCCAATCCCCTTTTCCCCAATTTATATTTTGCCTTGTCCATTAATTTTCTCAAAATTTCATTCTTTATTTTGTCACAAAACCATTCTCGATGATTTAAAAATACATACATTTCATTTTCTCCCAAACCTTTTTCCCACAATTTTTTCGACCATTAATTTTCAAAATTTCAAATCATTTTTTTTTCGTCACATTTAAAAAAAAATGTACTATCATGCTTAAAAACTCACATTGGTCGGGCCACCGTTGCGTGCCCTCGTGTGGCCAATGCCAAACTCCTTCAACAGACTTTGCTCGGGTGAACTTTTTTTTTTTTCATTATTTTGGTTTAAAAAAAAGATAAATTTTGCAAATTGCAATAAAACATTTGTGTGCGGGTTCGTCCCCAACCAGAGGTGGTTTTGGTCCCAAACATTTTCACATATACACAAAAACTTTGTCTCTGGACCGCCAAAAATATGACAAATTATTGCTTACAATAATTGAAGTAAATAGCGTGTAACATTAGCCTAAGCCTAAAGTTCTGCGAGATTTAAGCTTAAGCCTAAAAATGCGGAATTCTGCTGGTTTTAGTGTCAAAAGCGGCTTAGGCCTAAGCCTAAGCCTAAAAGGTGCCCATGGATTCCATAGAGCTGAATTTGTTGTTAACACATTTTGAGGAAACGCTCTCAAATAACCAAAAAAACTGCTATTTTTTTGAATAAAAAATTTGTGACCGGGCGTATTTAGCATTTTTTATGGGGTGAGGGGCACCCCGAGGTGTATTTTTGGGTTTTAATTGCGTTTTTCTTAAGCGATTTTTTCCAAACAAAAAAAAAATCGTTTTTAGAGAGCGGGGCGATAGCATTTCTTAAGGAGTTTTTTCAAAAAAAAATTTTCTCAATTTTACAAGGGATGGCACATACCGGTTGTGTCCCCCTCCTAAATAGTCCTTGACCCTTTAGCAGACTTAAACGCTGCTACTAGGGTTGGACAAAACCGGATATTATCCGGGTCCCCCGGATACCGGATAGTTCAAAAACACCCGGATATCCGTCCGGATACCGGATAATTTGGCTGGGCTTGGTCCAAGACCCGGATAATTTTACCCCAAAAATTTCCAAAAACACCCGGATACCGGTCCCGGATAACCCGGGTTTGTCCAACCCTAGCTGCTACCTTAACTAAATAAGCAATTTTAGTGTTCAAAAATGTGCCGACTTCACGTCCGTCCTTTGCCAGCGATTCGTCGGCGTCGTCGTCGAGCGCGGACCCCCCCCCCCCCCCGCCCCCCGCCCTGCCATCAGGGCCGTATCCAGAAAAATTTTTTTTGGGGGGGGGCCAAGCAAAAAAGTCGATTCTTAGGGGTGCATTTTTCCGTTTTTATTGCATTTTTCTTTGGCAATTTTTTGCTAGGATTTTCAGAAATTTTTTAACATTTTTGTTGAAATTTCTAAAAATTTTGTCAATTTTCAATTTTTTCAAAAATGAAATTTTTTTTTCCAAATTAAAACATTTTTGGGGGGGGGGGGGGAAGGGGTCTTGGCCCCCTTGCCCTCCCCCACCTCTTGTGTACGGGCTTGAATGCCATACAAATATGGCACTTGGGCTGACTGACTGTCCGTCTTTTTTGAAAATTTCTATTCCATGCGCAGCTCCATGCCCAAATTCGTCCCGTTGTTGCGGACCTGGAACGTGCCGTGTGCGCCTCCGGCAAGCGTTCCCGACTGGTGCTGATCGGCTCCATTGCCTCTGGCATGGCATTCGACGAGTCCGCCGACATCAACTTGGCCTTTTTTTATGCTGGTGACACACAGCAACAGCGGGAACAATTTATGCTTTATAAATGTCATTGAATGCTATTTCTGGGCTTCTCTCATTAGTGCTGCACGAGAGTCTCGGTCTCGAGTCTCGACTCGAGAAATTTCTCGGGGTTTTTGGGTCTCGGTCTCGAGTCTCGGTAAATTTTGGGTCTCGTGCAGCACTATCTCTCGTCAAACCCTATTCACAACAACAACAACAACAACAAAAAGGGTTAAAACCTAAAAATCTCGCCTCTACAAATCACCTTTTGTTTTTAATACAAAATTAATTAACTTATCCAAAAGTCCTCTCGCCCGACATCGTCTCGCACCAAACTCTCGGCGGTGCCATCTTTTCGCCCGTAATGCTTTCGCCGGCCATCTTCACCCATGGTTACTTGATGGTCAGCATTTTCTCGCCCTCATTCCTTTCTTGACAACAAAAGTGTTTGGTTTACCTAAGAAAATAAAATTCCACAAAAACTATTACTTTGCGTGTACCGTAATTAGTAGCTCACCCTCTATTTGAAGCCCCATTCTAACTGTAGCCCTTCCCCACCTCTCGAGGGGGGGGGGGGGAAATAGAAGCCCATGGGCTATAATAATGAAATACGGTATTTTGACTTAATCATCTTCATATCCCTCCCAGGGATATTCCCGGAATATGGGTACCTCGCGGATCATCCCAAACTCATCACCAATCAAACTTGCTTCAACCTTAACCGATTCAAAAATTCTTAAAACCATTCGAAGGAGCTTGAAGAGTTGAAGCTAACTTTAACTTAAAGCTTTGCGATTGGACAAGTATCAAAAAAGTTATGGCCATAACAAGGCTTAGAATGGATTTAATGATATACAATTTGTTCAATTTGCGGGAGGTACCCATATTCCGCAATTTTCCCAATGTGCATTATATTTTAACATTCATACATTGTGCATTAATTGCCTTTACTTTTCTATTTTTCGGTAAGTTTTGTGATGATTGAAACAAGTTTGTGCTGAAAAGAAAAGTTTTCTAAACAAAAAAAAACATTTAAGCAAATCACTGCTTTCATGCCTTCCGTCACAATCAAAGCTACAACCCGGACAAAAAACTTGAGGCTTTGTTGAAGAGCAGGGCTGCATTTTGCCCCGGAAACGTGGGAGCACGTTTTCCACGTTTTGGGCTTTTTTGCCACGTTTTTACCCCGTTTCAGTCTTAAATTCGATTTTTTACCATTTAATCCCAATTTAATGTATATATTTTAAAAATTAGTAAACATTTCGCCAAAAAAGCGACAAAAGGCTTTAAAAAATTTCCACGGTTTTTCCACGTTTTTGAAAAAATTTTCCACGTTTTTTCCACGGTTTTGAACTCGTTTTCCACGTTTTTGGGTTTTGGACATGGCAACCCTGTTGAAGAGCACCGATTATACGCACATATTCAACCTTGAATGTCTGTTGGGAAATGTCGGCTGTCAGACATACCGGTGCAAAAATGGTCCGGTCGATGGGCGGGCGGGCGGGATGGAATAAAATTTGGAAAAAATTAATTTATGCATTTCCAATTTATGCAAAATCGAATATTATTTTTTTTTTTGTCAAAAAACACGAAAATGTTTTGCAAATTCAAACGTTACAATTCAAAAGCATTCGTGGTTGTAGAATACGAATCTGAGCTCCGTTTGGCCAATTCCGAACAGCGTACCTCCGAATTCGAACAATTTTCGAAAAATTTAAATCAAAGATCAAATTTGGCTTCAAAATCATTCAACAACGCGCGAATTTGAGCACTATTTGCACTTTCGTTGTAATTTTGTGCTTTTAAATTAGGGCTGTCATCCCGCGTGCGGGGTTGAGAATTGCGGGGTCGGGGTCTTTCGGGGGCGGGACTGTCGGGGTCGGGGTCTTTCGGGGGCGGGACTGTCGGGGTCGGGGTCTTTCGGGGGCGGGACTGTCGGGGTCGGGGTCTTTCGGGGGCGGGACTGTCGGGGTCGGGGTCTTTCGGGGGCGGGACTGTCGGGGTCGGGGTCTTTCGGGGGCGGGACTGTCGGGGTCGGGGTCGGGGTTACCCAAATCGGTCGGGTTCGGGGTCGGAGTTGCGGGGTTTTTTTAAATTTTTCTTCAAAATTTTAGAGGTCAAATTTTTGTTTTTTTTGAATATTTCCGAAATTCATTGACATTAGAGCTGATAATTTTTTAAATTTTGCTTTTATTTTGAAGAGAAGGTAAGGGCATCTAGTGATGTAACCGATCCCAAACAGCTGTCCGAAAACCGGAATTCCTGACCCAAAAATGCCCGGAAAATTCATTGAAAATAATTTTTATTTTGTCAAACAAGTTTTTTGAGAATTTTTATTCACTTTTGAGTGGGGGGCGGGGGGGAGGGGTCGGCGGTGCCGATAGGCGCCGCCGAGAAATTTTTTGAATTTTTGACTCAATTTTTGTTAAGGGATTTGCAACCAAAATTTAAAAATGCTGTGAATTTTGTTAAGAAATTTGGCTAATAATTTAAAGACCGGAATGTTGGACCCAAACAAAATTTGGTCAATAATATTGGTAAAAAATTTTGTACAAAACAACCTAAAAATGTTTTGATTTTGGGTTTTGGTCAGGACTCTTTTAGAAACCATAATAAAATGCCCAAATTTCCGATTTTCTTAAAATTTTTAATAAAAGTTTTATTCAAAGCATTTTTCTGACCAGTTATCATAAATCCATGAATATATTAAATCAGGGTAGCCACCTGTCAACCCAAAAATCAGGAATACCGGCTGAAAAATCTGAAAAAAAATCAGAAATTTTTTTAGGTGTGTAAATATATGAATTTAATGCCAAAACTTTTTTATTGCTAAGAAAAATTGTGTAAAATTTCGATAATTTTGCCGATTTTTGAATTCTCAGAAATCCAATTTCTTTTTGCGAATTCTGCTTTATTAGTAGGTGGCGGTCGGCGGTGCCGATATTTTTGGTTTTTGGTTTTGGTCCGGACTCTAGTTTTAATGCATTTTTTTGTTAAGAAATTTTCAAAAATAACTTTTTTTTGCGAATTCTGCTTAACTTTTGGTGGGGGGTCGGCGGTGCCGATAGGCGCCGCCGAGAAAATTTTGAATTTTTGACTAGATTTGTGTTTAGAGATTTGCTACCAAATTAAGAAACGCGGTAATTTTTTAAAGCTTTTTATGGCGATAAAAAATGGAAGCTTTAGTGAATTTAATTAGGAAAAATATGCTTAAAATTTGCAAAAAAAAATCACCATTTTATAAGGTTTACTGGGTGATGTTTTTTAAGAATCAGTAAAAAGGAGTCTCTAATTATCAATTTAAATGAAGAAAAATTCATTTCACTGGGGAGACTAGAACTTAACAATACAGACAAAGCGACAGGAATTTAACCACTGCGCCATACGCACACTGTATTCAGAAAGTTGACAAAGTATTAAAGGATTTCTAATTCATTGTGTATTTTCAAATCTTTCAAAGCACATAATTCTTTAATGATTTCTCATAAAAAATTCCATCTTTACCAGTGCAAAAAAGTCTCATTTTCCGAGACTAAAAACCCGAGAGTCGAGACCGAGACCGAGACCCAAAAAAACCGAGAAATTTCTCGGTTCGAGACTCGAGACCGAGACTCTCGAACAGCTCTAATAATTACCAATCTTACAAAACAAAAGGGTCCTTCCTCCCTCAACATTTGACAAAATTAAGAATTTTAAAAATATCGGTGAGTTCTCCAACCAAAAAAATGAATTTCAAAGTTAAATTCAATCCAAAACTATTTTTAAAAAATCGAAAATATTCCAGTGACATCTTAATTGTTTGATTTGGTTGAGTTTAAAAAAAGTTATAGGCTTTGAATTGCTGGCACTGAAGTGTCCCGGCACTGAAGTGTCCCGGTACTGAAGTGTCCCGGCACTAAAGTGTCCCGGCACTGAAGTGTGGGCACTGAAATGATGTGTACCAGGGATGGGCGGAATTCCGACTTCCGACATTTTTTGGGCTCGGAATTCCGAGTTCCGACTTCCGAAAATTTTTGACAATGCGGAATTCCGAGTTCCGACTTCCGAAATTTTAAGGAAAAAATCGGAACTTTTTTCGGAAGTGTTACCCAAATTTTTGCAAAAAATGACAATTTGTGTCGATTTTGAACACAATGCCAAATTAAATTTAAAAAATCCTTAATTTAATATCTTTTGCAAAGCGCGCATTTCCAATACGTATATGTCTCAGTGGTTAAGCAGTTTCGTGACTTATGTTGGGTTCTATTAACCCAAGAGAAAACTCATTATATGTTTTTAATTTAATTCTTTTTATTGATTCTTAGTCATCGCTCAAAAACCCTTATAAAATGGTGATTTTTTTTTGAAATTTTGGGCACATTTCCTAATTAAATTCACTAATTAATTTTTTCCCCCGGTAGAGCCTATCGGCACCGCCGGAACTCTCCTATTCCCTAAAAACTTGAAAAAATTACCTTATTTATAAAATTTTGGTTGCAAATCCCTTAACAGATCGAGACAAAAATTCGAAATTTTCTCGGCGGCGCCTATCGGCACCGCCGACCCCCTCCCCCCCCCCACCTTCTCAAAAATCCTGTATTCCTGACTAATTTTCTTTAAAAAACCATACCCAAAAATAAAGCCTCTAAAAATTTTACCTTTTTAAAAAATTCTTTTCAGCGGCGACGCTAGTCACCCAACAAAAACCTTTAATAAAAAGCCATAAAATTTTCAATTTCAGGAATTTTTGAACCTAAAATTAAAAAATGTTCAAAAACTTTTTTTTTTGCAATCAAACAAGTCAATTGTTGAATTTAATTGTTAAATGTTTGTTGTTTTATTGTTTTTGGTTCGTAAATTGATTTATTCAAGTCAAGGCAACATATATAAGAAAATTTTTAAAACTTCCGAGTTCCGACTTCCGAATTCCGAGTTCCGACATTTTTTGGGCTCGGAATTCCGAGTTCCGACTTCCGAAAATTTTTTAAGGCCCGGAATTCCGAGTTCCGACTTCCGAAAAATTTTTAGGCCCCGGAATTCCGACTTCCGAGTTCCGAAATTTTCTGAGGTCGTCGGCGCCCATCCCTGATGTGTACCGTGATAAATATGTTATTTAATTATTGCCGAGCAATTTTATATTAAATTAAAGGCTTAAAAAATTTTCCACGTTTTGAAAAAAATTTCCACGTTTTTGGGTTTTGCCGATAACATCCTTGATCGCATCTCTAACATGTCTCTTTAATTGTCGTTATTTCTCACCTTTTTTTTTAGTAATATTTTGTCCATCGCGTACTCTCGCACCTGAGAGCTTATCGTAGCCCCAAAAAATCGAACATCATTTTAAAAAAATAGCTTAAGAAAAGTGTAACGGAAAATACTAAAAAAATCGGGTTTTTTGTTTTGCTGTCAATAATTTTTTTCGTTTCCTTTCGTAAAATGAAATTTTAACAACGACAACAACAACAACAACAGAAATTTCCAACCAGAATTCAAAATTTCAAAAAACAAGATCTTATGCCCCTAATTGGAACAATTGCAAATTTTAGAGTTTTTGGCAAACGTCGCACAAATTGTTTATTCATTTTCAGTCATTATTTATATTACATCTAATTCAAATAAATTAGCATTTAGTCATTTGTACAAAAATAAATTATTATTGTACAATTTGGTTATGACGACGCAGCCGTTGATGCATGGAGCTCATTAAGTCTAAATATTAAACATTTGGATGTTTTTTTCGTAAATACATTTTTAAGTTTCAAAAAAAATTGAAAAAAGCGATTTTTAGGGGGACATTTTCCGATTCCATTTACGGCGGCGTTCATTTCAGTGCCCACACTTCAGAGACGCACACTTCAGTGCCGGGACACTTTAGTGCTGGGACACTTCAGTACCGAGACACTTCAGTGCCGGGACACTTCAGTGCCAGCAATTAAAAGCATATAACTTTTTTTAAACTCAACCAAATCAAACAATCAAGATGTCATTTGAAGGCTCTAAATAATAAGTATCACATAAAAAAAAGCCAAGGTGGTTCACTTTGTTTTTTTTTAAGAAGTTCAACTTGAAAAACACCCAAAATCGGGGCTTTTTATCAGTTTTTGCAATAACTTTTTTACGAATTTTTTAATTGATTAGCGTTGGCTTAACAATAGCTTTTAAAAGCTTAGAGCTTTCCAATGACATCTTGATTATTTAATTTGCTTGAGTTTAAAAAAAGGTATATGCTTTTAATTGCTGGCACTGAAGTGTCCCGGCACTGAAGTGTGCGTCTCTGAAGTGTGGGCACTGAAATGATGTGTACCGTTCCATTTATTAGCAAATGCCGAAATAAGCACAAGAAGTTCAACAAAAGGCAAAATAAGTACTTCTAAAGGTCCAAAAGTGCCAAAATAGGCATTTATAGGCACCAAAAATTAGAGCCCGGTCAAGACGAGATCTCGTCTCGAAATCTCGAAAAATCTCGACGAGATCTCGAGAAATCTCGTCTCGACATCTCGTCTCGAATAAAACTGAATTTTCGAGATTTTTCGAGATCCGAGATTTTTTCGAGAATCTCGTCTCGAGTCTCGCTCGAAAGAAGCTCGAGATTCTCGATCTCGACTTCAAAAATTTTTCACAAAAACAATGCTTTTCTTAACAAAGATTGCCAATTTTTGTAAAAAATTCCCCCGGCGGCGCCTGTCGGCACCGCCGGACATACTCCCTTTTGGCTGCAAAATCTCTTAACAAATTGAGTTGAAAATTCAAAATGTTCTCGGCGGTGCCGATTCGGCACCGCCGAACCTCCTCTCACTCCCAAAGTGAATAAAAATTCTCAATTTGTAAAATTTCTTAAAAAAATGTTTAAAAAATTCGAACAATTTCTCACCGGCTATTTCATACCCCACTATGGGTCAAGCCCAGAAGCGAAACGCCAAAATTTAAGCAATTTCTCTATTGATTCAAAAAAATAGCCATGCGGGAGACAGCATATGGTCAGACACTATATCTATCCCCCACCGTTGAATTTTCTTTTGATTTTCAAAACCTTGGAACACAGGCTAACACTTATATTTCGTGATCAAATTTTGCAGACATGCTTCTAGTGCTCCCTTCTTACCCGTACAAAATTTGGTGGAGTTTCTGAGAATTTTGGAAAAAAAAAATTATATTTTAATTAAAATCTCGAGTCTCGACTGTTCCGGCTCGAGATTTTTCGAGATCCGAGATTTTTTGAGAATCTCGTCTCGACATCTCGTCTCGACTAAAATGAGCTTCACAAGATTTTTCGAGATCCGAGATTTTTTCGAGAATCTCGTCTCGAGTCTCGCTCGAAGCTCAAGTCCGGGCTCTACCAAAAATGTAGTCTAAATTGACAAAAATTTCGTGCAAAAAAGGATGTTTTTGGGAGTCCTATGCGCAAAAAAGTAGGCATTTGTCTAAAAATGCCATCCCTAATAATAATTTTTGAATATTTTTTTAATTACTTTATTTTAATAATCTTGGCAATTTTTAATTAAATTTTTAAAATTTTTTAAAAAATATTATAAAAATTGCAACTTACGTATTGCTGAGCTTTTCTGCATTTGTATACGACGAGCTCATCTGAGTGCTATTCAAAAATTTATTTGAATTTGAATCGTTTTGATAAATCGGAGGCAATTCTTTCAAATTTTTTTCGAATCCATTTTTAATTGTTAGGCCGACAACCCAAAAAGTGCAATTGGCGACAAAACTTTAAAAGTTGGCGTTTTATTTCACTTTTTTAAACACATAAATAAATTATTTTAAAACCTTTTTTTATAAAAGTATCAATTAATTTTTATTTAAAAAAATAGTAATTTGACAGATAATTAAAACATTTTATATCATTTTTGTTTATTTTAACAAGCTTTGATAATGGAGCTTTTCATTTATCTTTATAAATAAATTGTTTTTTAATATTTTTATTTATCTTTATGCAGAAAATAAATTGTTTTTTAATATAAATTTTCGAATACTTTTCAATTTATTATTATCATTAAATTAAATGGAAATTGAATTCTTATTTAAAATAGTTTATATTTTACTTTGAAATGTTGCAAATTGTCTTTTCTTCCGATTGCGGTATGATTTGGTAATGTGCCAACATTGGCAAAACATTTGTTGCGGTTGCCCATTCAAATAAATTTCGACGAATTTTGCTACGATAAAAACCGCAATTTGTGGCGTGCCGTTGCGCGTCAACATCCGCGCACAAAATGATCGCAAAATGTGCAAATTTTTCGGCATATTTTACTTCCTCAAATATTTGTGCCCATTTTTGGCCATTTTCCGATAAAATTTGATTCGCTAAATATATTTTTTTGAAATATTTCAGTATTGTCTTTGAACAAATTCAAACAAAAAATTGGGCTGTCAAAACTTAGAAAATTTTTAGATTTTTTTTTTTGTAAATTTTTGAAAACAAAAAGAATAATAAAAAGTAGAAATTTGAATTATTTATTGAAAAATAATATTTTTTCAATTTTTTAAAAGTTTTAACCGCTGTTTATTTCTTCAACAATTGTACGGAGGGTAAATTTGTTGACGTTAAATGCGGCATTTTGTTCCGGAAATTTTGGCGTGATCACTGTCATTGAATTTTCACCAAACTTTGGGGGCCAACCGTTCACCAAAACGTTCAACGAATCTGTCGACAGTTTGTCAAGCAGTACAGGGTCGACAGGCCAATTCCTGTCAATATAAATATGAATTAAAAATCCTTTTTAACACTAAAAATTTTATTATTTATTATGGAGAGAAAAAAAAATTTTTTAAATCCCAAAAAAGTTCTCTTAATTTAAGGTTGATAAATTTTTGGATATTAATTTAATAAAAATTAAATTTGATATACCTAAGACTAAAAAATTTTCGATTAAAAAAAATAGGGAAATATTTTAAATGTGTTATACATAAATGAATGAAAAAAATGCATCAATTTTTGTTGATTATTTGAAAAATCAAAAAAAAAAACTAAAAATTATTGTTGAAAAGTTTTGCTCTTATAAATCGAGAATTATAATGAAAAATGCATGAAAATTTAATATTAAATTTATATAATTTAATATAATGTGTGATAATAATACCATTTTGAGTAAATTTGGAAGAATTGGTATAATAAATAGGCCAACGGTGCAAATGGAAAAAGTGCACAAATTTTTGTGACCATAACAGACAAAGTTGCGCCATTAAAATAGCCAAATATTCCCGAGTAAATCAAACGATCTTTAGGTGAAAAAGGGGTAAAAAAGCAAATTAAAATCAATTAAATTTTGCCAAAATATTTGTAATAGCCTTTGATTTTGGCATACTTTTTCTTACTTTTGGCCCAAACTTTGATGGACTTTAAAAAATATGCAAACAATTGTTTGTCGTTGACAAGTGATAATTGGAATTTGCCAGATCTATAGCCTGAATATTTAAATAAAAAGTATTTAAAAATTGGTTTTTTTAAACAAAATTTATAACAGTGACCAGGGCACTACCGGGATCCCGGAGGCCCGGCATTTTTACAAATCTCGACCCCGGGATTCCGGGTTTTTTAGGCTACCGGGACCCCGGGGCCTGGCATTTTTACAAATCCCGGACCCCGGGAATCCGGGTTTTTTAGGCTACCGGGACCCCGGGGCCTGGCATTTTTACAAATCCCGGACCCCGGGAATCCGGGTTTTTTAGGCTACCGGGACCCCGGGGCCTGGCATTTTTACAAATCACGGACCCCGGGAATCCGGGTTTTTAGACTAACGGGATCGCGATTTAATGGCATCCTGGCCCCCGGGATTCCGCTCGGGTCGCTTTTGTAATCCCGGTCTTGTGTCTCGGTTTTTCACTTTTGCCGGTTATTAATTTATAAATTCCATTTTATTAATAACTGAATTAAAAATAATATTTTAAATTAAATCGGTAGTTTCCTTATTAACCTATACAAATAAAATTACTTTTATATATAATTTATAATAATTGAACGTACCGGCTAATGAATAAATTCCCTTCACATTGCCAATATCTTTGATCACTTGATCACTTTCCAATTTTGCTGCTGCTGTTCTTCCCGTCAAATATTTGATCGGCACCGGGACCAGCAAAAGGTCGAGTTCAATTTGACCAAATTTAATTTGTATTAATGGCACTTTGCCAGCTATCCAACTTAGTTTGGCACCGAACAGCTCCTAAATTTCAAAAAAAAGACTGAATGTGTCCTGAACCCGGAATTGGCAGCCTATACCGAACCCTACCACCAATAAAATAAGAGGTAAAGTTTCGGGAATTCGAGACCAAATTCTCAAACTTCGAGATTTGCTTTAAACCATAAACTTAAAGCAACGGCAGAAATGTTTTCAGCACTGAATTCCAAATAATGTTTCTACATTTCGATTTTTCAACTTAAATGCTTTTTAGACCTGTACGTTATCCCATTTTTAGGCTTGCAACGAAAATTAAAAATTCTAAAAAATCAAATTTATTCATTTACCTTTCTAAGCGTTGAATACAAAGTTGTATCGTTTTCACCGTAAAATGTGAACAAATTTATTTGGTCCGGCACAACACATAGCAAATCCAAATCTGAACTGTCCAAATTGGAGCCCATCAAATGCGATCCGCTTGTCAACAATAATGGTTCTGTTAAAATAAAATTAATTTAAAAAATGGTTTTCGAATTGCCGCGGCGTGTGGGGGGGGGACAATAATTCCGAGGTACAGGAAAAAAAATTACTCTGAATTTTTTTAGTTTAAATATTTTGAAAATTTTCTATTTTCTAGGAGTGGAGTCCAGGACTCTCGTCAATGTTTTGGGGTTTTGGTAAAAGAGTCCAGGAACTGAAGTGCCCGGGACCTAAATTCCGGGGTCCAGGAGCAGAGACTTTCGACAATGTTTTATTATTTATAAAAATAAAATTATGTAAATTGCATTTGAATTTTTTTTAATTATTAGTTTTAATTATATTAAAATTTACGTTCAAAATTTGCCACTTTTTGCACCCATTTCTTTAGAGCCAAAGCGATTTGCCACTTTATTTGGTCAATCATTGAATTTTTCTCTTCACCAGCACAAAAAAGCGTAATAAATTGAACAATCTGAAAAAACAAAAAATAAATATTTTTAAATGCAATTTATTTTATTTACTCCATTTGACAGGTGATCATCGTTTTGCCGATTTGCTGGATTTGTTCTGATCAAATTGTATTGACTGCTTTCACAAATTATGGGGTTACCTTAACATTCATTTTTTGAATTATTAATAAATTAAAACATATTCAATTGTATTTATTATCATTTTTTAATAATAACTACATAAGGTTAGCTTTTTTAGACACTAAAAAACGCAAAATAAGCGCCTAAAATACTGTCCTATTAGTAACAAAATTAAAAAAAAATTGAAGATTTAAATTAGGTTCAATTTTATTAGGTACTTTAAATTCTATTTTAATTCAATTTAATTACAACATTTTATTTTCAGCATTTAATTTACCAATTTGTTGCTGTGTTAGCATAATGTTCATCGCTCCCACTTTTTTAAGCAACATTTCCCGCGCATTAAAAATAAAATTGAGTTTTTCCAAATTCAAAAGGGTGGCATTTTGTTCATTTTCAGATGGAATTTCTGCAAACTTTTTGGCACATAAAAACGCAACCACGTGATTATGCAATTGAATCAGCACATTTTTGAATGTTTCCATTTTGTAGGAGCCAAATTGAGTGATTCGGATGACGTCATCATCATCATCATTCTGATCGTTGATCAGTGGGAGAATATTTTCAAATTGATCATCCTCAATGTCCTTTCCTACCCGTCGCATTTTGACATTATTCAACATTTCCATGGCTTTTTCCAAACAATCCGTGCTTGTTGATGTTCTAAAATAAATTTTTTGTTTTCACCGAAAATGTCCGGAAAACCCTGAAGCCAATAGCGGACTCAAAATGTACGGAAAATCAGCATTCAGGGCCCAAAAATGTACGAAAACCCGGAAAATTTGCAAATAGTTTTTTAAACTCTACAAATTTTCAAAATACTTATGCAAATAAAATAATTACAACAAAAATTTCCATTTTCTTTAAATGGTTTTTTAAATAATTACTGGTAACTATTCTGGAATTTCTTCTATTTCCTGTTTTGTGGGTTAACGGTCCGAATCCCACTCTGATTGCCGATTCAGTCTCGTACTGAAGCTAAGCCTAAGCCTAAGCCACTCTTGCTTAGGGTTTTTTAGGCTTAGGCCTAAGCCTAAGCTTAGCTTAAATCAAGCTTAGGCTTAGCCTAAGACGTGCAGGGAATTCGGAAATGTACCCAAACGCCGACAATTCGTCCAAATTGCTTTGCACAACAAATAATTTTTCCGCCAAAAATTGCGGCTCCTCCACAAATGTTTTGTCTTTAAATGATTTCCATTTTGCATTTTTTTCAAAATTTGTTGTTTTTGTTTTTAGTTTTGCCTCAATTGTCCGGACAAACATTGAAATGTGCAAATAAACGACGCATTTTTCATCAAATTTATTTTCCAAATATTTTTTATAAAAATTTCCGAGCAGAAAATCTTTCAACAAATCTTAAAAGGATTAATTTATTTATCTTTTATACTAAAATTATTTCAATTAATTCTTATTATAAGCTAATATAGCATTTTTAATGTTTTTTGCCAAATTATGCTGTTGAAATCCCCAAAATAAAATCATTCTAAAAAGGTAAAAAAAGAATCTGCAATTATTTTTTAGCTAAATATTCTGATTTGGTTTGGATAATTTTAAATTAAATTTGCACTAAAAAATTGTTTAGTCCAGTTGTCACAACTCTTTCACTTTTGGTCCGGATCTCGTGACATTTAGACGCATTTTTGTTTTTCAACATGACCTGAAAATTTTTCTATTCCAATTTGTTTCAACATTGTTACACACGTATAATATGTTGGAGAAGAAAAGTCCAATTGTCTTTTTGGTGACGAAGGGTCGAATTCAATTTGTCCTTTTGGTGATGGACTATTGCCCAGTTGTCTTTCTGAGGGTCCTCTAGGGATGTCGACTAATCGTCTTCTAGAACTGTCGCTTAATTGTCCTCTAGGGGGACTAGGGCTGTCGATTAATTGCCCTCGAGTGTTGTCGATCAATTGTCCCTCTGACGAGACTCGTCTCCGAGTGCTGGCGTTCAATTGTCCCTCTGACGAGACTCGTCTCAGTTCAAACGACTTTCCACTATTGCTTCTTCCTTTGGTGCCGAATTTGGCTTTCTTTTTGCCCTTCACATCTTTTGGCATTTTTGTATCTGTCCATATTACTGTATTCGTTTCGGTACTTTCTTTTTTATCATTTTCAAATGTTTTGCTATTATTTTCGGAGACATTTTCTTCATTTTTGATAGTATTATTTTCATTATTATTTGTTTTTATATCAAAATCTTCATCATTCGCATCCACAAAATCATTTTCATCGGATGATGCCGGTGACAAATTTTCTACCGGTGAAAAATATTCGAAATTCTAAAATTTATTTTTAGATTATTTTTTATAATTCAATCAGAAACCTTCTTCAGCAATTCGTCAACCTTTTTAAATCCTTCAGAATCCAAAAGTTCCTTTAACGATCGTTCTAAAAATGGTAAATTCTATTTTTTATTTTTAGAAAATTCATAAAAACTTTGCCTTAATATTTTTAATTTATAATTCACAAAAAATTTATTTCAAAAAAATAATGAAAAGATTAGATTTTCTAAAAAAGTTACCCGTCAAAACCCAAACTAGGTAAATTTTAAAAAAATTAAAAACTTTTTATGATTTATTTAAAAAATTTATTGCAAATATAAAATATATTTAAATAAAAAATTCAGCGTACTATTTTCAGACAACAAAGTTTTAAAACCAATAAACCCAGCATAATGCTCATATTCCAGAAGCTCTTCAATTTTTTCAAAATGCAATTTTGACAGAATGTTGTCCCTTCGGGCGTTGTTTTTTAAGCCTTTCTCGACACATTGTAAAAATTTAAAATTTGTTATGGACAAAAAATTGTCATCAATTTCAACACTTTTTGCCTGTTTATTATTCACTTTTTGTTCATTAATTATTTCTTTGGTGCAAATTGTCAGCGCGCGGAAAAGCGAAACGTCTTCCGGACCATTCTCCCACAATGTCGGTAGATCCTTGTACAAAAATAAATCTTGCAATTTCATAGAGCCCACTGCAGCAAAAGCATGGCCCGGCAGAAGATGCCAAGCCCAACACAAACTTGGCGGGCCCGTCACCGACATGTCGGCCCCGACACTTCAGCCCTGACATGCCGCCCCGACATGCCGCCCAGACATTTCAGCCCCCCGACATTTCAGCCGCTGACATTTCAGCCCCGACATGCCGCCCCCGACATGCCGCCTCTCGACATGCGGCCTCCGACATGCCGCCTCCGACATGCCGCCTCTCGACATGCGGCCTCCGACATGCCGCCCCGACATGCCGCCTTCGATATGCCGCCCTCGACATGCCGCCTTCGATATGCCGCCCCTCGACATGCCGCCCCTCGACATGCCGCCTCCGACATGCCGCCTCCGACATGCCGCCCAGACATTTCAGCCCCCCGACATTTCAGCCGCTGACATTTCAGCCCCGACATGCCGCCCCCGACATGCCGCCTCTCGACATGCGGCCTCCGACATGCCGCCCAGACATTTCAGCCCCCCCCCGACATTTCAGCCGCTGACATTTCAGCCCCGACATGTCACCCTTCGACATGCCGCCCCTCGACATACCGGCCCCGACATGTCGCCCTCAAATGCCGCCCCCAACATGCCCGCCCCTTTCTGGGTCGTTTCCGACATGCCGTCCTAGACACTCGGTCCCCGACATTTTAGCCAAAAATATGAACGTACCGTTTCATTTTGCTGACAATTGACCCAATCCGATGGTTGGCATTGTACCAAAAATGGCTGTTTCAGTTTGGACATTTTTCCTCCATTTTTCTTCACAAATTGGCCAATCGCTTGGCGAATATTTTTTTCATTAAGCCAAAAATCGTTGCTGAAACAATCCCAAAAACAATGCAAATCGGCGAGAATTGCCATTGTATGCAATTTTTCTCCGCGTTGACCTAAAAATTTATTAACATTTTAAAATATTTCAAAGATTTTGTCGGGGTTTTTGTCCTCCCCCCGCCCCACCCAGAACCCCAAAGTTTCCGGCGGGGTCTTTAATTGAAAAAACCCGAACCTTCGACTTTTGGCATTTTTGAAAAAAATGACACGTATTTAGAGCCATTTTTTGTTACCATTTATCACCAAATTGGCACATATTTTGAGGTTTTTAAGCCAAAAAAAAAGAGACAAAAAAATGTTCAGCAAAATTAAATAAAATTTAATATTAAAACAAAAACCTCCTTCAAGCGCTGCTTTCATTTCGTTGTTGTAAAATGTTATGAACCATTCACTGTACAAATATTTGTCCAACAATATTTTTGTTCGCCACTTTCCCAGTTTATTATTTTGTTTGAAAAATTCTTTGTACAGTAAAGTGTTAGAATTGTTCTTTTCGTTTATCAAAGCTTAAAAAAATTTACAAAAATTAATTTAATATAACATAGAGCCCGGATTTTCAAGATTTTGGGCATTTTTCGTGAGAAAAAAAGCAATATTTTAGGCATATTTCCGAAAATTCTTGAAGAAATTCATATTTTTGGCACTTTTTCCCAATTCATGTTTTTAGTCAATATAAATCCGGGCTCTAAATATAACTTTCAGAATTAAAGAAATAAATGATTTAAATATGATTTAAACACTAATTGATTAAATTGTGTTAAACAAATTTAAATAGAAGCAACCGAAAAATCCAAAATTCTCAAAATGAACGTCATATAAAAGTGCCGTCCGTGCAATGCCGAATAGGGCAACAAATTTTTGCCGATTTTCGACAATTTCGCTTTCATTATTTCGTTTGTGAAGCTTACTAAAAATAAAAATATAAAATTGATTTTAATCAAAAATTTTTTAATGATTAAATTGGTTGGGTCAAACTTCGAACATTCACATATTTTTCGGGATCCCCGCATTTTAATGGGGACGAGACGTGTGAAATTGTATATCTATCCCCGATTCTCCATACCCGGATCGTCTATGTTTTTTAAATTTGTCTGAGATCTCTAAAAACTTTATTTTAATTAAATATAAAAAGGCATCAAATTCATTCGGAGTTAAATTAGAAAAAGTTACTCGAAATATTTGACGAGTTTTGGCCTCCGCTTGAAAAAGTGCACCAAATCGCTCAACATCCATTCACGAATTGGTTCCAAATTCATTTCAACACTTTGTCGTATATTTTCGACACTTTTGCATGACACATTTTCGTTTGGAAAAATGCCAAAATTGGTGGCACTCAGCATGTGGGAAAGTTCAAATTTGAATTTCAGAAAATAGCACATGGTCAAGCTTGAGGGAAAATGCATTAAATCACCGATGGCCTCTGGCGTTTTGTCATCAGCGTCAATCAAGGAAAAGATTCTTAAAAAGTGGTGAAATTGAAAACTTTTTAATAATCCCCCCCCACCCCCCCCCCGTTTCGGGAAAGCCGGGGAACGGCCGAAATTTGAAAACGGGGGCAGCGAAAGCGCAAGCAAAAATGCCGTGCCGATAGAATGAGATCTATTTGCGTAATATTTAAAATATGCAATAATCACATTTTCATTTCTTGGCATAGCCATTCGTACGCATTTTGTCCCGTTTTGTTTGAAGTGCCACCGGCGCCGTCGCCATCGGCGTGCCCGTCGGCCACCGGTTGAAATGTGAACATTTTGCACTTTTGCCCCCATCTCATCATATAAATGTGTGTGTAAATTGCAATATTTAAAATATTCAAAAATTGAAAATATAAATAATAATTTACAAACAAATCACTTTGTAAATTTTTGGTGCATCTTGTCGTAGGCACTTTGTCCCGCGTTGTTTGAAGTGCCGCCGGCGCCGGCTTCGGCGTTGTACCCATCGGTTGGTCGAAATGCCCGCATTTTGCACAATTTGCCCACATTTTGCTCAATTGTCCATCTCATCATATAAATGTGTGTGTAAATTGCAATTTTTTGCATAATTATGCGCTGATCAGTCGCCGAATTGTCCAAAAAATAGTCCATGTACAAATTGTCCAGCAGAATGTGCTGTATGCCGTTAATTGGATAGTATACAAAACGGAACGTATTGTACCAGGAACAGATTGCTGGGGGAAAAAAACGTCATGCAATATATTTTTCTGGTTGATTTTAAAATAGAAAATGGCTTGTCATGTTTAATCATTTGTTTAAAAGTCGTTTTGCCATTTTAGAGTGGCTTTTTTGTTTTAATATAAAAATTTTTTATCCCTTTTTAAAAATAGAATAATAAAAGAATTAGTTTAAATAAAAATGGGGTTTTACAGAGCTAATTACTATATCTTTTTAAACAATTGTCGGCCGAATTTAATTGAACAAAGAAAATGGCATTTGTTAATCTAAATTGTAAAAAATAAAATACTCATTTTTAAAGAGGATTTTGGATTTTTAGTTAAAAAGATATCAATTACAAAGAATGCATATAAACAATTTTTGCATTTTCAGATAAATTTCCATTTTAGCTGAAACAAAACTTTATTGAAAAGTTTTGAGAAAATGGCATTCGCAATTTAATATGTGTGTATTTATAAATCAATATTTCGCCATTTTTTCATAATAAATCCATATTTTAGGCATTTTTCTTGAGAAAAATGACATTTTTAGGCGTTTTCGAGCAAATTTTTTGTAGAAATTCAATATTTCAGGCACTTTTCCCAAGCATTTGACTGAATTAGGTCAGTTTTAGCACATTTTTAAATCAATATTTTGGCACTTTTTGGAGTTTTTGGTCAATATTTGGGGGTTTTTTTTTGTAATATTTTAAGTCAATATTGGGCGTTTTTTAGTCAATATAAATCCAGGTCCTACATATTAGATGACGTGTTTTTAAAAAGCTGAAACGAAATGCCAAATTTGAGAATTTTAAAATGAAAAATGAAAAATTTTTATATTACTTTCGATGCCTTTTCCTGGTGCAGCAATTACTGAAACGAAATGCCAAATTTGAGGATTTTAAAATGAAAAATTTTTATATTACTTTTTGCAATGCCTTTTCCTGGTGCAGCAATTACTGAAACAAAAAAATTTGATGATTTTAAAAAGAAAAATTTTTATATTACTTTTTGCAATGCCTGTTCCTGGTGCAGCAATTATTTGGTCAAATTGAAGATGTAGAATTAACAAAAATTGAATTTTCATCATAAAAAATAACAAAAATCTAAAAAATGCTTAAATAATTCTGTTTAATTAATAAATAAATTAATTTAAAAAAATGTAAAAAAGTGGTTTAAATCGATGTTGTGAGGAGGAGTCACATAAGAATTTTTAGTGCTCTTATATAATTAATTAGTGTTTCCGCCGACGCCTCAATATTTTTGAACAATTGCCAAATTTGGTTGTAATTTGTGGCGTTTGTTCTTCACGTGAACCTCACACCATCTTAGGCAAATATGGAGTAGATGGACCAGAGTCAAATCACTCAAAACCAGCCAATTTTTTAAAATAGGTTTTTGCTTAGGGGCTAAAGACGATAAACCTATCCAAAAAAAATTTTGTATTGGCACAAGGCATTTAATCAGAAAATCGTTCAGTGAACTGCATTTTAGCGGGCACGACTTTTAAACCGGTCTGAACTGGTTCAAATTTTGGAAAAAATTACGTTTAAGCAACACCAAAGCCGGATAGAATAACAGGGGGAAAGGTAGAGATTTAGGGGTTCGTTAGGCTTAAGCCTAGGCCTAGGCCTAACGAACCCAAGACCCAGGGTGGCTTAAGCTAAGCCTAACGCATTTCCCCTATCATTCTATTGCGCTTTTGTTACTTAAAAAGTCGGGTTTTCCATAATTTTCAAAATTTCAAAAACCGTTTTACATTTTTAGTTTCTATGAATTCGTAATCAGCTTATTAAATAACATATTTTCAGACATTTTAGAATAAAATTTTTTCCAAAAATGTAAAAGTATAATGCCGAAATATTTCTATAGCATATTCTTTTCTAAATCTAACTGAATGTATAGAAATGGAATGGCATTTGTGGGAATGCCAAATTTGTATAATCAATAAATGCAAAAATTGAACAATGGGAAGGCATATTTGAGCGTCTGGAAACAGCGAGAAGAGACCCGTGATTTAAGGCAAAAAATGCCAATTTAAGGGCTGAAATTGGCGATTTTTTCATAATATATTATTTGTCTCATTTTAATCTTTAAAGTAAATAGGTGGGTGTAGAGGTATCTGCTCAAAAAATTTGCTCCAAACCTAATTTTTGGGGTCAAATTTTGTTTTCCGGAGCCGTATTTAGCCTTGAATTTCGTTCGGAAAATTTTTTTACTTATTTTTAACATTTTTGATAAGCAAATCGCAAAAACTTCGGAAATTTGCGATTTCCTAATTTTTCAAAATTTTTCTCGAATTTTAATAATCACTGACGCATTTTCCAGACACCGCTAAGGGGCTGAAAACGATAAAGCTAGAATGACGCCGTGCCCAGAGCGGAGGAAGGTGCTGGCATTTGTGCCGTTGTAGCAGCAGCTGTTTATACCGCCCGATTGATTTGCCGCTCATTCAAAGCCATTTGATCACGGCTTGTGTTGACAATGTGTCCGTCCGTCCGTCCATTCATTACATATCATTTGAAGTTTCAACATCCGATTTCATCATCATTTCAATTCGCGAAATTCCTTTTTTTCTTAAAGTAATTTTATTTAAACCCTGGGTTTATACATACTATGGTTGTTCACGGTCGGTTAACCGAACCAAAACCGAAAAGCTTTTTTGGCCCAAAAACCGGTGGTCGTAAAACCGGCTTAACCGGAAAACCGGGGTTACCTGTTTTTCGGCCGATAATGTAAATTATTTTTTATCACTTTCGGTGAGATATTTTGAATTCCAAGGACACAACGGGCCAATTTTAGGAAAATGCAAGGTCAGCCAAAATTTGATTTCTCCAACTTAAACACACACTCATGTTTTCCAAAATTTGTTTATTAATAATTTTTTTTGATGGAGAGGGAGGTCCGAGAAAATTTGGGGAATCCATCCATCCCACCCTTTCCTACCTTTCTGTGTCTCAATTTGTTACGAGACTTGCACCGTATTGGAAAAATATTTTTCCAATTTTTAGAAAACGATAATGGCTTTTCACTAGGACTGTCCTTGCCATTCAAGCACGTAAAACATTTCCTGATTTAAACTCGTTGTGTAAGCATTTCATGGCTACTTTATTTTATAATAACAAATTTTGCATTTATTTTAGAATCGTTGAAAGGCGCGGTACCGGTGCCATGCCAATGCCCATGATGGTGATGCCGGCGGTGCTTGCGGCATCCACAGCCATTATGGCCTCATCGATGGCGGTCTCATCGATGCTTAGAATGACGGCGGCCAACCGAAGACAGAAACTCTACGGTATCAGTCAAAACTACGGTATCCGCAGCAGCATCGAGGGCACGAAAAAATAAAATGCCCGACTATTTTGGCATATTTTTAGAAATGCGAAAGAAGAGCCGTAATCTCTCACATTTATTTAATTTATCATTCCCGTCATTTTTATGACAAAAATTATGTTTTTAATTAAATACCGTTTTCCCGCTATTTGAGCCCCATGCTTTAATCCCCACCCCCCAAATTTTTGAAATTTTTACAAAAAAAATTGGCCAAACCCTTGAGATTTTTTAAAATACTTTTTGACGTTGTTTCTCGATTTGTAGGCTCCAAGTTTATACGGATTGGCCGGAGCACCACGATTGGGCGCGCACGATTGGGCGCGGCACAATTGGGCGCGCACGATTGGGCGCCAGCACGTTCGGTGCCGGCACGATTCGGTGCCCGAAGCAAACCAAACAAAATTGGTATCATACAAAAGCTCTCAGTATGCTGAACCTTTAACCAAGCTAAAGCTAACCGGTTCGTCTTTTCAAAAAAAGGTTATAGGTTTAAAACCTATGAAAATTGCCGTTTTTGTCGTGGTGACGTTATAACTTTCTTTGTTTAAGTCGAATCGCTTATCTTTTGACTTAGTAAGCTTCTACCAATTGCATGCTTTCGAATGCTACTAAGAATGTTTGGTTTGGTTGACTTTGAACAAAGTTTTAACGAAAAACTTGTCGGCGCCCAATCGTGCCGCGCCCAATCGTGCGCGCCCAGTCGTGCGCGCCCAATCGTGCGCGCCCAATCGTGCGCGCCCAGTTGCGGGGTACCGGGATTGGCCAACTTTAAGCAGAGATATGAATTTTTTGTCAGTGAATTACTGATTGCCCGAATGCCAATGGCGAAGGAAAAAAAGCAATTGTGGCGTTGTTGTAAAGCATGGCCATGGACGGCAAAAAGAGAACAAAAAAAGCGAATTAATGTTTGGACAAAATAATCTTTGGCGTTATGTCATATGTAAAAAAAGAACTTACAATGGAAATCGCGCTGCCGTGCACTTCCGGAGCCGGTCATTTGGCCACAAGTCTTTTGGGCACGAGTCATTTGGGCACCGAGTCTTTAGGGCACCGAGTCATTTGCGCACTAATTCCGGATTTTTTTTAAAATAATATATTACGAAATAGGGTAATACTGTGGTTTGTAGCCTCCCTAAAAAATAATTTTTGTTTCAAAGTCAATAAAAAAGTATTTCAGGGTATTCAGGTGGTGTAGACTTACGTTTTGCCCAAATGAAAACCCTGAACCCGAAAGTTCTAAACATTCCAATTTGTTCGAATTCGGGTTCGGGTTTGCATTTTGTCTAAACGGAAGTCAGATTCGGACTCTACACCACCTGAATACCCCTAGAAACACTTTTTATTGACTTTGAAACAAAAAATTATTTTTTCAAAACATGGAGCCCACAAACCACAGTATTACCCTATTTCGTAATGTATTATTTTTAAAAAATCCGGAATTAGTGCCCAAATGACTCGGTGCCCTAAAGACTCGGTGCCCAAATGACTCGTGCCCAAATGACTTGTGCCCAAATGACATGGCGCCTGCACTTCGCCTATGTACCATTTCGCCTGAAAAGCTAAAAAGTACCAAGCAATCTATTACCAAAATCAATTCAATCAATTTTGTTATTATTGTTTTGTTGTTAATGGAATGAGTTAATAAAATTTGAAGCTTTTATGCTTTCGCGCATTACCAAAATGCTTATCGTTTGTTAAAGAAAATTTAAAAACTTGAAAGTTAAAAAATTTATTTAAAAATAATCACTGCAAAAATTGGTGTATTTAAAACGCTCCAAATTTTGGTTATTTGGTTAGAGTAAGCTGGGATTACTAGAGGAATGTGCTCAAAATCTGGTTGACAACCGTTAAACTGAGGTATTTTGTTCCAAAAAAACCCCAGGAACAGTTCGCCTCTTTTTCTCCCCCCCCCCCCATTTTGACAATATTTACAAACGGTCTTCTCATATTTAAATCAATGAACGGTTAATCCTTTTTTAGTTGCCGGCATCCTTCAGCCTTAAGCCTGACCGCGCAAGAATTTTTTTTTTGTTTGCCGCACATTGCCCATTGATCATAGAATCATTTGGTCTAGTGATTAAATAATTTCGATTTGGGCGGAGAAAAAGCCGTCTCGATTCTCTCAACTAAAGACGAAGCTTTCTTCGAAATGATTCAGCTGACGTTCACGTTTTTCCTTTTGTTGTTTCTGCTAATGATCATTTTCTTCTTCCAATGGTTGATGTGTTGTTATGCTGCGGCAATGTCGACTCCGATATGTCTAAGGGATTTGGCGTGAATCTAACCGGGGGACCTTTGGCCCGGGGACCCACGGGGTGGCCCAAAAGAGCTGGAGTGGAATAGAACGCGGGCGAAAAATAGCCCCGGAGTGGATTAGGTTTCGCCAGTAGGCCGCAGGCATGCGGAAGGAAGGTGGGGACTAAAATACGGTGGGGCTGAACGTAATGGGTGGAGTGGCTCGCAGATGTGTGATTCTGACACAATGCAAGAGGGTGCGGTCCGTGACACCCAGTACAACGTGGAAGGTAGGGGCCTCCGGCTTTAAAGTTATTCCAAAAAGATATGTAAACCGTACAGTCAAAGCAGAATACACGGGAGGGTGGTCTTCGGCAAATAGATGAGTGAAGTGACATAAACGGTATTTGGAAGCGGTTTGAGGTAGGCGGACCTTTGGTCGGCCGTGCATTGGACGGTGTTCCGTTCTTATCGGAAAAAGTGTGGGGGGAAACGGGGAGGAGGGAAGAATGGAAAAGCCAGTATGAGGGAGGAGGGGGGATTAATTTTGCTAAACGCGACAAACTTAATCAAATATTATTATTTATTTTTTCACATTTTGCTTCACGCCATGATCTTCATCCCATCATTTTGCAGCCAAAAAATCAATAAAAATTGGCATTGTTAAACAAAGAAAGGGCAAAATTTTTATAAATAATCAAACAAAGATGGGGGGGTGGGGGAGGGCAGAATTTTCAAATGCTAAGCGTAATCAATAAAAATTCATCGGGCACACGCAATGAATTTTACAATACGTGAATAAAGTCGGCTCTTCTTCTGGTGCTTTCTTCGATGTGAGCGTTTAAATCATACAAGCCTTTCACCACTATGGCCCTTCTTCCCATCATTGCGTAGGCAAAAAATCAGGCATTGTTCAACAAAGTAAAAATGGGCAAAAATGCCGATATGTAAATAAAATAAAAGATGGGGGGGGACAGAATTTCAAACGCTAAGCGTAATCAATGAAAATTCATTGGGCACGCGCAATGAGTTTTACAATTGTGAGCGGCTGAAGCCTTTAAAAGCTGAAGCTTGTTGCTCAAAAATCATTCTAGCTTAAAAAAATTTATATGCTTAAAACATATTTTTGAATTTTGAAAATTATTAGAATGATGATTTTTGGCTTAAAACTTGTATTTTACGCTGCCTCACAAAATGTCAAAGCCACAAAGTGTCGTCAACTCAGCCAAAACGACGAAATATCAAAAAATCCGAATTTTCCGTTTCGACAAATTGAACCCCGAACTCAAAATCAAACAATTTTTTTTTCGAAAATTCAAAATTCTCAAAATCATTCAAAAAGTATAAATTCAATCGTTAATTGCCTTAGCTTGTTGTAATGTGCTTTATGAATGGGTTGTGACCTAAATAAATTTTTAAAAAAAAAAATCGGGATATAGAATTAGGCAAAATGGAAGCCGGATAGGATTCTACGGCTTAAAAAACCCCTAGAAAATCTTTTTATCGACTTTGAAAAAAATATTTATCTTTTTTTTGACATTTTGTGGTTTATGGCTGAGTTGACATTTCGTAGCTTTTACATTTTGTTGGCGCGTCATTTTTTCTGCAAATAGCCTTTGATGTGAGAAACTCATTTTTCATTGACATTAGTGCAAATTTTTAGTCGAGACCGGCCAACCGAATTTTTCGGGTTTGGGATCCCGGCAAAATCTCGAAAATCCACCGGTTGGGAGCCCGTATAATCCCGAAGATTTCTTTAGAGATCCCGCGGGGTTTCTGTATTGAGAAAAATTTTCCACAAAATTGTTTTATGATTAATTAATAAACGTAGATTAAATACAACATGATCAACATTTACCCTATTTATTCGATCAAAATGACTTTTGTTTCCATTCTGATCCTTGCTGCATTGACTTTGGAAGTGCAGGTTGGTAGTATAATTTTTAATAAATTAGTTGTCATATGATTAAAGCATGGTTCGTTTTCGTCCAAAATAAGTATTTAGAAAATTTTGCAAATTGCAAAATTTTCGAAATTTTTGCGCCATTTTCTTAACAAAAAACGTTAAAAATTCTTAAAAAAAATTTCCAACGACGCCTGCGCCGTCGGACCCACCAACAACAAAATCCAACGCTAAATACGTCGCCGGTCTCGGGTGAACACAAAAGTTGACCCCAAAAATTGGGGGTTTTTAGCGTCCTTGGATTTCGCCAAATGTTCTGCTATGTCCTTGGAAATCAACATCTCTGTCCTTGGGAATTGTCTTAACCCGATAAGAACCCTGATTTAAAGGGAGTAGAAATTTCAGATGCCTTCCATGCTAAGTGTTTTTTGAGTTAAACAATTTTATTGCATAGAATTTGTGGCTTTTGGTAAAATAAAATTATTTTGGCGTTTTTTAAATTTTCTTTAGGAAATACAAAAATCCATCATTATTGAGTTTTTTATATTCTTCAAATATAAGCTCTCAAAAAAATTGCCCTTTGCTTGACCAAAAAAATAATACATCTTTAAATTGTTTATGTTCAAAATATATTCTGACAAAAAATTTAAATTACCTAATTTACTCCAGAAATTGTTGCAATTTCAGTACTTGACTTGTTGTTGTGGCTACCGGTTTGAATCCCCCCACGATGGCTGATTCAGTCCCGTACTGAAGCTAATATTAAGCCTAACTTAGGCCTAAGCCACCATGGGTTGGGGTTTGTTAGACTTAGGCCTAGGCTTTGTTTGCCAATTTTCAGTGTCAGAATTCCACTTCGGACCGATTCAATGCATTTATCCTTGCCATAACATCTGCCAACAGTGACAAACAATCGATAATCATTTCTGATCAGCAATTTGTTGATCAGCATCCAGTCGACTTGGAGTTGACAAAAGCGCGTCAGTTGCAGGAATGGATTGGTCAACTTGCAAAGCAAATTGTTGACGAGCATGGCATTGAGGCTTCAAATTACACTTGCAAGCCAAACGTCAACTTCAATGACGTCATTTTTGATGACGTCATTTTGACCATAGGACAGTCTCAACAACAAATTAAATTGGAGAACTATTTGAAAAAGAAGAAGCAAGAGAAGAAGCCATTTCTGAAATTGCTATTCTCATTTGGGGCGAGCTTGAGTGCCGAAATTGGAGGGCCACCGCATCATAATGAAAACAATTATTTACGTTCACTTTTGACGGCATACGGATGTATTGAGGGGCAATTAGTCGCTGTAGAAAAGAGGTAGTAATGATTATATATTTTTTTGAATTTACATTTTTTTTTTTTAGTGGTTCTAATTTTGGCATCAGAGAATACATCAACATAGGAGAGAGGTAAACCATACATGAATTATATTTAGTTGTTAATTTTTTTTTATTGATTAAATTTAGTATGTATACTTTTGACATTGAAAATGTCATAGAAAGACCACTTTGTAAATTGATCACTCAAAAAGTTATTCTGAAAATGCCTTCGGAGAACGACAATCACAAACCACGACACATTCGTAAACAACTTTTAATTTTTGTTACGCTCAAATTGCAAAAATAATATTAACTGTATAGAAAAAAAACATAAACTTTGCTTAAATGGAACTTTCAATTTGTATATCCAGACTTTCTGGATATCCAGGTAGGTACAGGTGCTCCAACAAAATACCTGGATTCCGGACCTGGAGTCCAAGAAAATCCAGATTTTCTGGATATCCATGTAGGTCCATGTGCTCCAACGAAAATACCTGGATTCCGGACCTGGACTCCAAGAAAATCCAGATTTTCTGGATATCCATGTAGGTCCATGTGCTCCAACGAAAATACCTGGATTCCGGACCTGGACTCCAAGAAAATCCAGATTTTCTGGATATCCAGGTAGGTCCATGTGCTCCAACGAAAATACCTGGATTCCGGACCTGGACTCCAAGAAAATCCAGATTTTCTGGATATCCATGTAGGTCCATGTGCTCCAACGAAAATACCTGGATTCCGGACCTGGAGTCCAAGAAAATCCAGGTGTCCCCTCCGGGGCTCTAATTGCCACTTTTTTCAGAAAGTTTTTCCCTTCTCAACGCTTTGAATGTTCAATTGACTGCCCTTGATGTGATCCAATTTGCAGAATTCATTGGCCGTTTCATCCAATATTATTTTTCGTTTCCATACAATTTTTATGAAAAGATTAATAGTCTAAGCAATGTAAATAAAGAAACAATTGGCCAACACACAGTCAAATATGCACGCATTGCGCACCAACTGATTTTGCACATGCGAAATTGGGGGCCAAAGGAATTGGAAAATTTTTCAAAAAATTACGACGAAAATTTTTTGAGAGAATCAAAGGAATGGGAGGCGTGCGTTGTCAGCATTTTTACACGAAATTTGTTGCGACGAGTGGTCAAAAGTGCATTTTTGAATGAATATTTTGGCGAATTGGACACAAAAGTTACGTTTTATAAAGAACCAACAGATCAAATTTATAAAAAACCAACAGATCAAATTATTATTGATGCAAGCCGATGGTTGCAATATTATGAACATCAGTCTGAACAATGTGTTAAAAAGGAAGAAATCAATGTGAGACCGGCGAAAAATGCCAAAGCCTCCGAAAACGCCAACCTTTTTGCTCACTACGATAATGCAATTCGAATTGACTGGAACATCTGGAATGGTAAGTACAGTAAGCTAATCCTTACAAACAATGTTAAAATCTGCAATTTTAGGGGTTCATTTTTGTCCAAGAAAAACCCATTTTTAGGGGGTGCATTTTTGGATAAGAAAATTGGAAGTTTTTTAACAATTTTTGGAAAAATGCCAAAAGTATGAAGGAGTATCTTCTGCAGTTAGAATTAGTTTAGATATTTATAATAATTATGAAGATGTTGATAAAGTAGTTTTTTTTTTTTTGAAAAATTAAAGAGTGGAGAAAAGGGTATTTTTTTCTTCCAAATTTATAATAGTTTTTGATTTTTTTTATTAATAAGATGAGAAAAAATTAAATATAAGATTTTCATACATTGGCCAATGTAGAGGTAATAGACATACCTAACCCAATTTGTCTCGGGACAGACGGGAGTGGAGGAGAAAGGGCGAAGATGTCCGGAGCCCAATTCCCGATCGAATGAATAGAATGGTGGCCCCAGGGGAAACAAATGAACACGGGAGAGGGGGCGGGACAATCAAATGATGTGAGTGGTGATCGGACGATTATGGGCAGAGTCATATTGATTAAAAAAGCGGCTCTAAATTCAAAAATTTATCGATATGAAATGCTATTTCCGTGCTTCTCTCGACAAGCCCTTATTCGCAAAAAAAAAAAAACTAATGTAAAATCCTTGAAAATCCGATTTCGACTAAAATTATGCTTATTTTGTTATCAATCATTCACTTTTAAGTAGTTAAACAACGTGTTGACGAGCTTATTGAAGCGACAATTCATATGCGTAAGGATAAAGAATTGAGCACATTTTTTCAAAACGACAAATCCGGCTTTGGAAACGCCAAATTTGAACTTGACCTGCTGACTGATGAACAAAAAAAAACATTGAAACTAAATGAATTTCGCCAATTGTTGAACACAAAACAATCTGAATGCATTGAGAACATTAACAAATATGAAATTGAATTGCCACATAAAATAAATCAAAATGAAACTTATTTGAAATTTAACGATTTTATTGCAGCAACTGTCGAAAATTTTGGTGGAAAATTGAAAAAAAATGATGAAGAAGAAAAGTTTGTTTTCGATTTGGATGGAGCTAACAAATTGCTTGACAAACTGTACGAATTTGCAATCAAAAAAATTGTAAAAAAAGGCAAAAAAAATCAAGAATATGCATGCCGGATAGACCAAAACAATTTTGAGACGGAAATCAAAGCGATTATGGGCGAAATTTGTGGCCCAAAAATAGAATGATTTGACCAACTTCCTTTTTACTGATAAACAATTCGTCAAAATCCCTCCAAAAAGTGCCAATAACAAATTGTTGAAATTTGCTAAAGTGTCACAATTATTCAATTTATTATATTCCTTTGCGACACGACTTGAGGCATTGGCCCATGGCAAAAACAGTGACGGAACAATTAACAAAAATAGTGAAAAAAGGAAAAAATTCAGGCTTTTCTTGCCGTCTCAAAATGCTTTATTGTTCGACCCGAGTGGGCAAACAAATTAAGGTAATTTGTACCGGTAAAAAATTATTGCCATTTTAAATATTATAATTTTATTTAGCATATTTGATTTATGGATGGAAATTAAAATGGTCGTTTTGAAAAAAAATCAAAACTCCGTGACTGGAATAGAAATATATAAAAACATAAAGCAAAAAGACGTGGCACGACAAATTTCTCAAGGTTAATTCATAATGATGCAATAGTTTTAAATTTAAATTTAAATTTCAGACAATTACAAAATGTTGAAACTTTTGAATGAACAACAATTTTCAATTTATGAGTCAGCACAAATTTTTCAAAAAATAGATCGCATAATTGATGGCTATGGCCATAATTTTAATTCTCAAATTCCAATCATCGAAAAGTTGACAAATCAAATTGAGAAGGAATATGAGCTCAATTATAAAAGGGGCAGCTATGGCTTTGATAACCTCATTAAAAGGTGTCAATTGGCACGATTATCTCAAAACATCATGGCAAATTTATTGGAAATGCCAAAAGAAAAGAATATGAAAACGGAGTTAAAAAAGAACTTTGATAATTGGAAAATCGAAGTCCAGACGAGAAATAATCAGTTTATTGAGGAAAAATGCGAAACGCAAGTGTTTTAATTATTTCTTAGGGATTTGAATATTATTTGCAATTATTAAACAATTATAATTTGTGAATAGATTTATTTATACTAATTTATTTTTATATGTTGAGCCCGGATTTATGCAACAAATGGTCAACCAAAAATATATTTTGACACCCTTAAAATATTCAAAATTATAAGTGACAAAATAAGCATTTTTAAAATGGTCAAAAAAATGAAGAAAAAGGAAGGAACATTGTAAAAGTGCAATTTTTAAGCTAATTTCATCAAAATTAAAAACAATAAAATTGGATAATGACTTCTCCAATATGACCAATTTAGGCTTAAGCCTTGGGGTTTTTCATTTGTTACCTGCTGCTATATTTTTGTGTTCATTCTTTTAGCGCAAAAAGAGACAAAATTGAACTTTTAATAAGTGTCCGCTATGATTTGGTTGTGAATTTTGTGCACAATTTAAGCAAAGGTGAATAAAAAACCAATTTAAAACAATCAAAATTTTTTCCCCAATTCTTAAGACATTCTTGGTAGGACTGCAGAATTTTTGAGATCAGCTTATTTTGATGAGAAAATTTATCGCAAAAGTAATGAGCAAGACATGCTTCGGACACTAAAGGAATTTACAAATGAAAAACCGGATCGCGTAATAAAAAGAACACGTGAATCGGTCTCCGAAATACAACAAGCATTGGAAGAAGACAAAAATGGTGGCAAATTTAATTTGTTAAAATTATATGAAGGGTTAAAAGGGACGAATGAGCACATTGTTGAAGCAAAAGCTAAGCTTGACGAGGCACGACATCATTTAATTGAACATATAAATGAGAAAATTGAATCACTCGAAACAAAAGTTGAGGTCATTAAGAAGCGCCAATTGAAGGACAACAAATTGCCGCCGCCGGCGGATGAAGCACACAAATCAAAAGTAAAGAATAGAAAAAATGGGTAACCCCGGGTGGGACTCGAACCCACGACCTCCACCCAATCCGTGGCAGCTCTTCCAACTGAGCTACCGGGGCATCCCATTTGCCTTTGATCTTTTGCCCCCGCCATAGGCGTTTTAACTAGAGACCGGACTTGAGCTTGGAGTGAGATCTCGAGGTCGAGATTCTCGAAAAATCTCGGGTCTCGAAAAATCTCGAGCCGAAACAGCCGAGATTCGAGATTTTGAAACCTTTCTTTAAAAAAAGCAGTGTTTTTCATGAAAAATGTTTGGGCTCGAGATCGAGAATCTCGAGCTTCCTTCGAGCGAGATCTCGAGTCGAGATTCTCGAAAAAATCTCGGTCTCGAAAAATCTCGTGAAGCTTATTTTAGTCAAGCGAGATCTCGAGGTCAAGATTTTTTGAGATCCTCGAGACGAGATCTCGTCTCGACCGGTCTCTAGTTTTAACCGTCTACGTCCAACCAGCGGAATTCTCTCTCATCCTTCCTTACATTAAGCATTTATTCAAAGAAACAAAGACAAAACTAAAGAAATTGTTCCGATCTGACGAGCGCAAATTGATGGAAATCAATCAAAAATTGACTAAGGCAAAAGCGATGCTAACAGAAATGGCCCCAGGCGAGGCGCAATCGTCGTCGTCGTCACCGGCAGGCAAAATGGGTGAAGAAGTCGATAAGCTTCAACAAATTATTCATGAGACTGAATCTATTCAAGCGGAGTTGGACACGATGTTGAATTCGTACAACAACACTGAAAGTGTCCAAAACAAGTTGAAATCATCTAATGAACAAAAAGTGCAGGAGACTCTGGCAAAAGCAATTAAAGAAAACGAAGAAACGATAAAATCGTTGAAAGCATCTGTCAAGATGGACATCGGAAAGGCAAACAGTGGAATGAAAAGTATCAAAAAAATGCTAGAAGACATTAAAAGTGATTACGGTAAACGGATTGATGATGCATCATTAGTTGGCTATTTGTAAACACCAAAAGAGCCTAGAGGGCTTTGCGGAATTTTCGCATTTTTGGCTTTTTCACTTTTTTGGGGTTTTCGTTTATTGTTTGTTAGGCCACATATTCGAATGCAGACCGGGGCAATAACGGACTTCAAACTTAATCGATTCAGACATTATTATAGTCCTTCGAATGCTGTTGATGAGACGAAGCTATAGTTAAGCAAAAGCTTTGCGATTGGCCAAGTCTCAAAAAAGTTATGGCCAAAAAACTTAAAAATCGATATTTTTGAACTTTTAATCGGGTAAGTTTGAAGTCAGTTATTGCCCCGGTCTGCATTTGGATATGTGGCCTAACAAACAATATTTTTAAATTTGTTTTCATTACTTTCGTATGTAATTTTTATTTGTGTGTTTAAGTCTTTTTTTTTAATTTTTCGGTATTTTTGAATTTTTATTATTATTATTATTTAACAGGAACAGAACAGTATAAACTGTGCATCGACCAGGCAGGGGTGCCAACAAGCATTATCAAAAATAAGGACATGAAAGATCAAAAATAAAATTTAGGGGTCTGTAAAAGGACAAACATTTAAAACGTTCTTAAATCTCATAAAAAAAATTTATTTTGGATTAAATTTGAAATTGCTATACAGAAATTACGAATCCAAAATTACTGAACATATTTCACCACCAACAATTTGTTTCTCAACATTTCGGGTTCTGCTGGAGAGAAGAAATTGGAAGAATATACTTCTGCCAGATTTTTGCTTCATCTACTCCTTTAGGCCTATTTTAAGCCTCTGGAGCGGGTCGGCTGTGCTGATAGGCGCCGCCGAGAAATTTTTGAATTTTGACAAAAAAATTTGTCTTAAAAACTGCAAAATTTTGCTCTATTTTTTGTGTTGGAGACCCAATCAGCAGGTTCACTTTTACCCTGTTCTGTTCACTGGAACAGGAAAAACACTGATCCAATCAGTTTTATCGATGGCAACTATTGTTTGTTTCTTGGTTACGAATAGTGACGTTCAAATGACAAAATTCCCGGTTAAAAAAAAACATGTTTTGTATAAAATTAACCAATTTTGAATAAATAAAAATAAACTTATCTTTATTACTCATTTTTTTAAATCAACAATACAGTACATAAGCCACAATAATGCATCACCAATCAGTAGAGACGAGATTTATATGATCTAAAAACCCCAAAATATAAAACGGACCAAATCTTCTCATTTTATGCGTAAAAACCAGGGATGGGAATCGCTATCGCTATCGCGCGATAGTTATCGCATATCGCCTTTTTGGGGCATATCGCTATCGCATTTAGTGCGATATCGCGCAATATTACACCCCTAACAATTGGATTTTTAATTTAAAAATAATGTCAAAATGCCAAAAAAAAATTTTGTACATTTTTTTTTGAAAAACTGGCCCATTTCAATAGCAATATTTTAATTCTCGAATATTATATTTTTCATGCTGGCCGATCGTTAGAGATAAGAATATTTCAATTTTTTGTTTTATCAGAATATATAAATGGCAACAATTTGGATTTTTTAGTAGGATTTTCCTACTTTTTGGGGTTTCCCTGCTAAATTCCTGCTTTTGCGTGCTTTTCAAATTTTCTAGTGCCCAAATTTCTAACTTTCATTTTGGCCTTCCAAAAGAAATTTTTTTTATTTTATTTATTTAAAAGAACAATTTTTCTTAATAAAATTGTTAAAATCTTCAAAAAAACGGCCTTTTTTAAGTTTTGATTGCAAATCTCTTCCGGGCCCACTAATGTGCAAATGAAAAAATGATGTTTATTCTCAAAAAAGCCAAAATAATAATTTATATTGACTAAAAAGTCGCTCTAATTCTAAAATTTTTCGAAATGAATGCTATTTTTGGGCTTCTCGCATGATTCCCTGTTCGCCAAAAAAAAATATGATAAAACATGAAATCCGCGCCCTATTGATCAGCGATTGGGATCATAATGGTCATGTTCTGATCGGCTACAATTCTCGTCGAGATTTTTTCGAGATTCTCGATCGAAAAATCTCGATCGGTCCTCAAGTCCTTTCGCTATTAGAAACCATCACCATCTTTGCCTGCGTGAATAGTTCAATCTTTAGATAATATTTCTGGTAACTTTTTTATCAACAATACAGTACATAAGCCACAATAAATCATCACCAATCAGCAGAAAAATGCTATACCACAAAAAGAAATACTATACCTAAACAATTTGAACAAAATCCATGCCAAAAAAATGACTGACAAACGCCGAATGGTTGTCTTCAATAAAGCACATTACAATACCGTACAGGGAGGCCTAAAATGCCCTCTTTTTATGGCAAATGCCATAATTTTGGAAATTTGCCATAATTTTGCCATATTTTAGGGCTTTGTGAAAAATTCTCATTTTTTAAGGCAAAAATGAGAATTCCCGAAAAAGTGCTCTTTGATTCGTAGAATTTGAAGTTTTTGATTGAAAATCTGTTAACAAATTGAGTAAAAAAAAAATCAAAATTTTTAAAAAAAAAAACCATTGGTTTTTTGAAAATTCCTCAAGAAAACTGCCATAAAAATGCCATATTTTGGAGCCGGTTGCCATATTTTACCGCAGTTGAGTTGGCCTCCGTGATACCGTATATGGTCCGCATTTGCCTTCCTCATAAGAGCCCATCGTCTTCTCCCAGTGGCAAGTGTAAGTTTTACCCTTATAAGACATCTGCTCTGTGTCACAAGTATTTTTGTTTTTGCATTTATTGCAAAAGCTCTCCCAACGGTCATGGAATGCTGAATTTTAAAACATTAGCATTAATTTGGACATAAAATTTGTAACTTTTCATTTAGCTTTAATCTTATAAAAATTCGCGTACATACTTTATACATGCTAATTTAATAATACTGTGGTCCTCACATCTGGTCAATCCAAAACTAAAAATTTTCATGAATTTAAATCAGAATTTGCATAATTACGCAATTTAAAAAAATAAATAATTAAAAAGATTAAGGAAAATTTAAACAAAAAAAGTTTTTTTAATTACCATCCGCCGGCAGTTTTAAGCACAAAGTTGTTGAGCAGAATACTGATGCAAAGTGCGACAGATAATAAAATAATTTTGCCCATTTTAATTCAATTTCTGTTACAAATTATTAAATAAATGTTTTGTTGTTTAAAGCACAAATTTGTTAGTCCTTATTGCCAAATATTTTAATATATAAAAGATACGTAAAGCTTTTAACAGCGGCACTTGTTTAAAGTGAATAACGCAAAAATGCATTGATTTAAACAAATAATTTTTGCTTTTATGCACAATTTATGCACTTTTGTGACCACTTTTGGCATTGTGCCATTTGCCATATTATATAAATTTCTTTTTATAAAATAGTAAAGTAACTCTTTTGTTGAGATTTGTTTTTTCATTGACGGAGAATCGCCAATGTTTTGCGGATAACGAGTATTTAAATTTAAAACTATTTATATACATCGGCAATTAAAAGACCAAATTTAATTTAAGATTTTTGGTGTTACTTAAAAAAATCGTTTTTTTTTCCTTAATTTTCTCAAAAACCGCTTAACTTTTTGTGCCTTGGGGTATTGGTATATATGATTTTGGTGATTTTGTTTCTGGGCTCTATGATCAACATTTTGCCGGAACAATCTTCTTCATAACTCTAATGAACTCTTGTAAAAATCACATTTCTTAATATTTTGACATTCTCTAGACAACAGTTTTTAACAATATAAGATTACCCAAATTTTTTACTTTTCCCAAATTGTTAGACGAAATCATAAAATTATTCGCTTTGCATTGGGAAAAAAAGTACCGCTGTTTTTTCATTGCATAAATAAATGAATCAGTACGTAAATCGCGAGGCAATACAAAAAAAAAAAAAAAAATTTTGACGGAATAAATTAAAATAATGTCAGAAAATTGCTTCAAACGATTGGTTTGAACCATTTCCCACGTCAAAATAAAGCCATTAAATGGTGAAAATAAAAATCCTTTTCAACAAAATACTATTCAAATTAGGGTTGGGACCCGACGTCGGGGTTGGAAGTGGGTGGTCGGGGAAAACACCGAAAATGGCCTTAATTTGCGGGGTCGGGGTCACAGGACCCCGACGTCGGGGTTGGAAGTGGCTGGTCGGGGAAAACACCGAAAATGGCCTTAATTTGCGGGGTCGGGGTCCCAGGACCCCGACGTCGGGGTTGTAAGTGTCGGGGTCGGGGAAAACACCGAAAAATGTCCTAAATTTGCGGGGTCGGGGTCCCAGGACCCTGACGTCGGGGTTGTAAGTGTCGGGGTCGGGGAAACCCCCGAAAAATGTCCTAAATTTGCGGGGTCGGGGTCCCAGGACCCTGATGTCGGGGTTGTAAGTGTCGGGGTCGGGGAAAACCCCGAAAAATGGCCGCGGGGTCGGGGTCCCAAGACCCTGACATCGGGGTTGTAAGTGTCGGGGTCGGGGAAAACCCCGAAAATTGCCTAAATTTGCGGGGTCGTGGTCCCAGGACCCTGACGTCGGGGTTGTAAGTGTCGGGGTCGGGGAAAACACCGAAAAATGCCTAAATTTGCGGGGTCGTGGTCGCAACTAATTGAAATCAAATGCTCATAAGGCAATGTTAATTCCCAAAATTGCCATTATATTTGTTGTTTTTTGCAGTTCATCTTGTCAAAAAGTTAGCAACTTATTTAATACGTGAGTTTTTCTTTGTTTATTATTTTATTTTTTGCAAATTTGCAAATTTTTAGGGTCATTCTCAGTGAAGAAAAAAACCAGTTTGAGACGGATTACGATGCGTTGGACCAATGTCACGCAAAAACAATGGGCCAAACGATACATTCATTCTCGTTTAATTTCCAAATTGTTGGAAATTGCAAAAAAGGGTAAAAATAATAAAATTAGTGTTTTATATTTATTAAAAATAATGATTATTTATTGTTTTTTTTTTTTTATAAAGCAAATTTTAGAATGCTGATTTGCTACCCGGGCACATTGGAAGCGAAAGCAACAAATTTCAACTACGGCATGGCAGCGGGAATTCAATTTAGAGTTGAAAATAAGCGAGGGGTAATTAAACTCTTTAAATAAATTATTAAATTATGTTTTGGATTTAAAAAGTGGTAGCAAATTTAAAACAGAATTCCGTCGCTGCGAAATGTGCCGAAAAGCATCGACTGGTGTGCCAAAGTAACAATGAGAAATTCTGCACCCATGACCTTGGTTGGCACGGCATCAGAGTGAGCAGGCCGATCAATTACAGACAAGTGATTCGTGTGGAAATGTCCATCACCGACAAATCGTTCGTTAAATGCTAATAAAATAAGTATTAAACATATACCGTATTACCTCTTTTAATCCCCCACCCTCTAATAATCCCCCACCTTCTGAGTGCGTGAACTCACAAAACACATCAATTTTCTCTTCTAATAATCCCCCACACCCTGTAATAATTCCCCACTCTCTGAAAGGTTGAAAAATTATCCCCCATGGGGGATTAAAAGAGCTAAAAAAACGGTAGTGTTGTTTCATTTTAAAGGTACGAATTCAACTTATTACGGCGCAATGCCGAATTTCGCATCGTTTTGGGCAACCAGCACAATCTGTGGACGAATGTAACCGATGAATTTGGTATTTGAATAAAATATTTCCCACAACGAAAACATTTTTTTTTTAAAATGCAGGCCAACGTATTGAGCTGAGTCACGACGATGACAAATTGCGTGACGCTTTTTTGACACAAAAAGCCGAAAAAGGGGCCAAACTGAGCAATTATGTGGGCCTGTGGATGCTCGGCCTGGACGTCTTGCCAATGCTCAGCCGAAGAAAGTTGCAGTTGCACGCCTACCGGGACTGTGCATGCGAAATGCACGCGTGGGTGGGTGGCGGCATAAGTTTTGTCGAAATAATTTAAAAAACAATTTTAATGTTTTTGTTACAAAACGTAATATTAAAAATAATTAATTAATAGGGTAACCGGATTTATATGTTTTTACATATTTATTTTCTGAGCTGGTCTTGCTCTGAAATGTTACGAAAATCATGTTTTTAGATCACTTTGATTGTTTTTCATCGAGTTATAAAAACATATTTTTAAATTTTGTGGGTTAGCACATAAAATATGTTTTTATACATATTTCGGCATTTTTCAAAAAATTCTTTAAGAAAAATGCAATTAATACAAAAAACACACACCCCCCTCCCTCCTAAAAATCGACTTTTCAAAATTTTCAAAAAATGCACCCCCAAAAAATGGCCATTTTTGAGACCAAAAAATCTGCACAAAAAAAATGGAAATTTTAAAATTTCAAAAATGTTGACTGAATTGCTTTTGATTTGCAATTTGTTACCACAAAAATTAAAATTATTGATTCTTTTTTGAATACAAAAATTTTTTTTGACCAGTTTACACCTCTCTAAATCTCCAATTTGTTTTTTAGCACATTTTTCGCTATTTTTAGCACATCAAATTTGGTCCCTATTAATGAAGTTTGCTTCATCATAAATAGGAAGTCCAAAAATATGCACATGCATATTTTTTTCCTGAACTGGGGACGGTCTGAAACGAACGAAAACCGGGTTTTCAGCTTGGTTTGGAGCTTCTAGAACGCATTTCCATGTGCATATTTTGGCATTTCTCGCCATTTTTATCCATATTTCACCATTTTTCAAAAATTCCTTAATAAAAATGCATTAAAAATATACCCCTAAGGATCGACTTTTTCAATCAACTTTTTCGCGACAAAAATTCTGCCACCAAAAAAATGAAAATTATTTTTAAAATTTTATTTTAAAAACTTATCTCTGAAATGTCCTTGAATTTTGCACTTGAAAATTTGCAAATGTATCTGATCAGCAGTGTTGAATGAATTTGATGAATTTTGGGGTGAAATTTTATATTGAATTTGGAAAAATTTATGTGCATATTTTTGGACTCCCTAATTATAAAATGGTCATTAAGTTTCTCCATCCCTATGAAACTCCAAAAATACCGGGCAATGCCTCGTTTGCTCCAACAATTCCGAAGAAATGCGCAATAACTATGGATGACGCCGAATTCAAGCTGAAAGCATCCGCTAAAATTGGCGACACAATTCAAATCAAATTTCGATTAAACAAAAATGCGAATTTTGTTTTATTTCATTTGAAGGACAAAAACAAACATTTAATGTTTTGTATGAACTTTACCGATGAACACATTGCGCTGAATTCGACTGCGAAAGGGGTACGTTTACGTATAATTTTTTAAATTAAATATAAAAAACAAATTAATTCGCGACCTTTCAGAGTTTAATTAAATAAAAAAAGGGAAAATGTTGATCATAAGGCCCAGAACGGCTAATGACCCAAAACCATTTTATAGGGTTTCTTATGCGCTAAAAACGAATAGGTAACTTTAAATTTTAGCGCGCTCGACCTTTTAACCGGTTTTTAATTGGGACTCAGTCGGCCGGTATCCAAATGGCATCTGATCGTGCCCCGCCACATCTAGATCGATTTGTCTCGTTGAGAGCTGTCGAATGATACTAAATTTGTTGCAATTGGTTCCTACAGGAAGATACAAAATTTTGCTCAAAAATCACCATTTTTGGCAATTTTAAACCGTTTAAAAACCGGTTTAAGGGTCGAGCGCGCTATAAAGTTACTTATTCGTTTTTAGCGCATAAGAAACCCTATAAAAGTAATGTTGGGTCATTTTCTTTCTGGGCCATATGATCAACAGGTTTTAGCGTTGGACAAAACCGGATATTATCCGGGTCCCCCGGATACTGGATAGCTCAAGGATATCCGCCCGGATACCGGGTAATTTGGCTGGGGTTGGTCCAAGACCCGGATAATTCTACCCCAAAAATTTCCAAAAACACCCAGATACCGGTCCCGGATAACCCAGGTTTGTCCAACCCTAGTTTAAATTAAATAAAAAAGCAAATTAATTCACTCCTTTCAGAGTTTAAATTAATTAAAAAAGCATAATTTGCGCCTTTCAGAGTTTAAATTAAATAAAAAAGCAAATTAATTCACTCCTTTCAGAGTTTAAATTAATTAAAAAAGCATAATTTGCGCCTTTCAGAGTTTAAATTAAATAAAAAAGCAAATTAATTCACTCCTTTCAGAGTTTAAATTAATTAAAAAAGCATAATTTGCGCCTTTCAGAGTTTAAATTAAATAAAAAAGCAAATTAATTCACTCCTTTCAGAGTTTAAATTAATTAAAAAAGCATAATTTGCGCCTTTCAGAGTTTAAATTAAATAAAAAAGCAAATTAATTCACTCCTTTCAGAGTTTAAATTAAATAAAAAAGCAAATTAATTCACTCCTTTCAGAGTTAATTAAATAAAAAAGCAAATTAATTCACTCCTTTCAGAGTTTAATTAATTAAAAAAGCATAATTCACTCCTTTCAGAGTTTAAATTAATTAAAAAAGCATAATTTGCGCCTTTCAGAGTTTAAATTAAATAAAAAAGCAAATTAATTCACTCCTTTCAGAGTTTAAATTAATTAAAAAAGCATAATTTGCGCCTTTCAGAGTTTAAATTAAATAAAAAAGCAAATTAATTCACTCCTTTCAGAGTTTTAATTAATTAAAAAAGCATAATTTGCGCCTTTCAGAGTTTAAATTAAATAAAAAAGCAAATTAATTCACTCCTTTCAGAGTTTAAATTAATTAAAAAAGCATAATTTGCGCCTTTCAGAGTTTAAATTAAATAAAAAAGCAAATTAATTCACTCCTTTCAGAGTTTAAATTAATTAAAAAAGCATAATTTGCGCCTTTCAGAGTTTAAATTAAATAAAAAAGCAAATTAATTCACTCCTTTCAGAGTTTAAATTAATTAAAAAAGCATAATTTGCGCCTTTCAGAGTTTAAATTAAATAAAAAAGCAAATTAATTCACTCCTTTCAGAGTTTAAATTAATTAAAAAAGCATAATTTGCGCCTTTCAGAGTTTAAATTAAATAAAAAAGCAAATTAATTCACTCCTTTCAGAGTTTAAATTAAATAAAAAAGCAAATTAATTCACTCCTTTCAGAGTTAATTAAATAAAAAAGCAAATTAATTCACTCCTTTCAGAGTTAATTAAATAAAAAAGCAAATTAATTCACTCCTTTCAGAGTTTAATTAATTAAAAAAGCATAATTCACTCCTTTCAGAGTTTAAATTAATTAAAAAAGCATAATTTGCGCCTTTCAGAGTTTAAATTAAATAAAAAAGCAAATTAATTCACTCCTTTCAGAGTTTAAATTAATTAAAAAAGCATAATTTGCGCCTTTCAGAGTTTAAATTAAATAAAAAAGCAAATTAATTCACTCCTTTCAGAGTTTAAATTAATTAAAAAAGCATAATTTGCGCCTTTCAGAGTTTAAATTAAATAAAAAAGCAAATTAATTCACTCCTTTCAGAGTTTAAATTAATTAAAAAAGCATAATTTGCGCCTTTCAGAGTTTAAATTAAATAAAAAAGCAAATTAATTCACTCCTTTCAGAGTTTAAATTAAATAAAAAAGCAAATTAATTCACTCCTTTCAGAGTTAATTAAATAAAAAAGCAAATTAATTCACTCCTTTCAGAGTTTAATTAATTAAAAAAGCATAATTCACTCCTTTCAGAGTTTAAATTAATTAAAAAAGCATAATTTGCGCCTTTCAGAGTTTAAATTAAATAAAAAAGCAAATTAATTCACTCCTTTCAGAGTTTAAATTAATTAAAAAACTCTTTCAGAGTAATGTTACAGTGCCGATTGAACGAAATCGTACAATTTCGTTAGCGCAAAACCGTGACAAATATTTGTCAATCGCTTTCGTTGTGCACCCGTACTTCTTCGAGCTCATAGTGATCAATGAGACATTTGCGAGTTATTTCCCGTCGCCAACCGATTGGTGGAAAGTCGCGGGTCAAACGGAGGGAATTCAAGTTGTTACGGTAATTTTTTGATAAAATTAATTTATACAGTAATAACAAAAAAGAATTTATTTTTTTAAGCTTACCGGCGATGTCTATTCGGGATACGCTGATGCCCAAATAGCCAACATCAAAAATACCGTATGCCAATTTTGATCTGTCTGTTTTTGCATCTCACCAAAAAAGTTTTGGCGGGAAGAGCATTTTGTGTAGAGCAAGGACTTTAGGACCGGTCGTGATTTTGATATCAAGAATCTCGTCCAAATCTCGAATCTTGATTTTGTCGTTCGAGATTTCGATCGAGGATTTCAAAAGACTCTCGAAAAAATCTTGACGAGAATCTCGATCGTCCTCGCTTTAATTTTGTGCAATTTCGTTGAAGGGTCGGTCACCAGCGGTTTTCATGGACTCTCGATCAATTTTAGCTTCAATTCAAAAAGCATCCTTTCGATCATTACTTGGCTTCTCGTTGTATTTTGTGCTTTTTGAACAATTTCGAGGCCAAAATTTTTTAAACAATTGTTAGATTTCGGGTCAGGGCTTCTAGTAACAACTTTTTCTCGACTTTAAAACTGTTTTGTTTTATTTTTGAAAAAATGGGGCGTACCAGCTACAGTATTACTGAAATTTGGTTCCCTCAATTTCTTGATTTTGGGGGAAATTCGCCAAAATCCTCCGATTTTCATTTCAAAATTAATCACAGTTTTTTTTAATGCCGATAAATGTTTTTTAAAAAATAGAATAATTCAGAATAAAAATGGTCCAGCATTTGTAATGCGCAAATTTTGCCGCTTGAATGCCTCGCTGAATGCCGGTGACCAAGTGATTTTTAGAGGCCAAAGCAATGCAAATGCGCGTTACATTGAATTTCATTTGCTACAAAATACGCACGTAGTCAACGATTACAGTACACAACAAATATGAAAATTTAATTTAAATTCATATTTTTAGTTGGCACCGCACTGCTGATAATTCAACTGAATTTTACTGTTGATGGCCAAAAAGTGTTTTTGGAGGATAAATATCAGCATTGGAGCGATGTACTGTAGGGATAATATGCCACAGCTCTTTGGATTGATTTAAAACCAGGGCTGCGATTCGTCCTTGGATTCCAAGGGCAGTCCTTGGATGTTATGTCCTTGGAAGTCAACATGTCGGTCCTTGGGAATTGTCTTTGCCAGATCGCAGCCCTGGTTAAAACGCCTTAGGGCGGGACATAGAGACTAATTTGAAAGCCCTCTTTGACGAATTTAAAAAAAAAAAGCCCGCCCGAAAAGCCTGCCCGGGTCCAAGCCGATTATCCGACACCTTACCTGAGCGGCGACTGGTGGGGCGGTTAAAACGCCTCGGGGCTGGGCCATAAAACGCTGGTGGGCGGTTAAAACGCCTCGGGGCTTGGCCATAAAACGCCTAAGAGGGACGGCTGGTGGGACGGTTAAAACGCCTCGGGGATTGGCCATAAAACGCTGGTGGGCGGTTAACGCCTCGGGGTTTGGCCATAAAACGCTGGTGGGCGGTTAAAACGCCTCGGGGCTTGGCCATAAAACGCTGGTGGGCGGTTAAAACGCCTCGGGGCTTGGCCATAAAACGCCTAAGAGGGACGGCTGGTGGGACGGTTAAAAGGCCTCGGGGCTGGGCCATAAAACGCCTAAGAGGGACGGCTGGTGGGACGGTTAAAACGCCTCGGGGATTGGCCATAAAACGCTGGTGGGCGGTTAACGCCTCGGGGTTTGGCCATAAAACGCTGGTGGGCGGTTAAAACGCCTCGGGGCTTGGCCATAAAACGCTGGTGGGCGGTTAACGCCTCGGGGCTGGGCCATAAAACGCTGGTGGGCGGTTAAAACGCCTCGGGGCTTGGCCATAAAACGCCTAAGAGGGACGGCTGGTGGGACGGTTAAAAGGCCTCGGGGCTGGGCCATAAAACGCCTAAGGGGGACGGCTGGTGGGACGGTTAAAACGCCTCGGGGATTGGCCATAAAACGCTGGTGGGCGGTTAACGCCTCGGGGTTTGGCCATAAAACGCTGGTGGGCGGTTAAAACGCCTCGGGGCTTGGCCATACAACGCTGGTGGGCGGTTAAAACGCCTCGGGGCTGGGCCATAAAACGCCTAAGAGGGACGGCTGGTGGTGGGTTAAAACGCCTTAGGGCGGGGACCGACAATGTGGCCAATCAACAGCAGTTGACAGAATTTATAACGCAAGTTTTAATTAAGGATGAAAATCAAAATGTTATGTTGCATTATAATGGCGCTAACAGAAAGGAAATATATGTTCTGCAGCGGGGCAGTCCGTTTGAACTTCGATTCATTTTGAATTCAAATGACACAGCCAAAACCGAATTATGTATGTCCGTCCAGGCGGCGGCGATCATTTCAGTGCCCACACTTCAGTGCCGCACACTTCAGTGCCCACACTTCAGTGCCAGCACTTAAAAAGGCTATTTAAACTCAACCAAATCAAACAATCAAGATGTCATTGGAAAGCTCTAAGCTTTTAAAAGCTATTGTTAAGCCAACGCTAGTCAATTAGAAAATTCGTAAAAAAGTTATTGCAATAAAACTGATGAAAAGCCCTGATTTTGGGTGTTTTTCACGTTGAACTTCTTAAAAACGATTGAACCGCCTTGGCTTTTTTTTGTACGATTCTTCTCATTTAGAGCTTTCCAATGACATCTTGATTGTATGATTTGGTTGAGTTTAAAAAAAGTTATAGCCTTTTTAAGTGCTGGCACTGAAGTGTCCGGCACTGAAGTGCGGGCACTGAAGTGTCCGGCACTGAAGTGTGGGCACTAAAGTGTCCGGCACTGAAGTGCGGGCACTGAAGTGTCCGGCACTGAAGTGTGGGCACTAAAGTGTCCGGCACTGAAGTGTCCGGCACTGAAGTGTGGGCACTGAAGTGTCCGGCACTGAAGTGTGGGCACTAAAGTGTCCGGCACTGAAGTGCGGGCACTGAAGTGTCCGGCACTGAAGTGTGGGCACTAAAGTGTCCGGCACTGAAGTGTCCGGCACTGAAGTGTGGGCACTGAAGTGTCCGGCACTGAAGTGTGGGCACTAAAGTGTCCGGCACTGAAGTGTCCGGCACTGAAGTGTGGGCACTAAAGTGTCCGGCACTGAAGTGTCCGGCACTGAAGTGTCCGGCACTGAAGTGTCCGGCACTGAAGTGTCCGGCACTGTGTGTGGGCACTGAAGTGATGCGTACCCCCGTCCAGGTGCTAGGTCGTTTCGTAAAAAAGGCAAATGGAGCGCTTTTTAAAAGTTTTTTTGTTATAACTTTTTTCAAAGCTAACCAAATCAAACAATTTTTGATATCATTCGAAAGCATGCAATGGGTAGAAGCTTTTAAACTCAAAAGCTAAGCTATAGGACAATTCGCAAAAAAGTTGTGACCAAAAAGCGTTTTCTGGTCATAGCTTTTTTAAGATTTGGCCAATAGCTTAGCTTTTGCTTGCTAATAGCTTCTCCTCCTCCTAAGCTTTCGAATAATACTAAAATTGCTTGATTTGGTTAGCTTTGAAAGAAGTTATAATTAAAAACTTTTAAAAAGCGCCCCATTTGCCTTTTTTTACGAAACGACCCAGCACGGGGTCCGTCCATAAACTCTTTTTTTAATTATCTTTTTAATTGTGTAATTTTTTTTTAAAGTGACGCCCATCAATATGACAATCAATGTGACACTGTTCACGGACTCGAACAAGCAACCAGAAGCAAACTTGGGCATTTACGGGTTCAAAAATGAATACCCAATCGACTACATCGGAGTTGGCATTTCCATTCATTTCTGGCACTTTTTTTTTGTAAAATTATTTAAAGGCTAGCGGCGATTTGACTCTGTTTGCTGAGCCTGAAGTCAAACGATTTGGGAAGGCAAAAAATTGCTTTTTCTGCTGGAAACAGTTTGAGCAATGTTCACTTTTAGCGTGTTGAGCGTGTTTCTGTGCTTACACTTGACCCGCTGTTGGCTGTTGGAGATTCGATTCTGGTCGAAGGGTTTTTGGTGAAAAATTCAAGAAAATTGAGAATTTGTTTGCTCCGTGACACTTTTGAACCCGAAACTGAAAGTAATTACCTAATTAACACAATATCAAAATGTAATGCTTTTTCCCACTCAGATATTTCTATACCGTTACAAATCACTTTCGAGTTCAAAAAAAAATACAATGAAGGTGTAATGGTCGTGTATTCTGAGGTGAGTTCTTTTGGCTTATATCGTAAACACTCTTTTAATCCCTCAACCCTACAATAATCCCCCACCCTCTGAGTAGATTGAACTAATAATCCCCCAGCCTCTGAGTAGATTGAAAAATAATCCCCCAACCTCGAATAATCCCCCACCTTTTGAGTAGCTGAAAAATAATCCCCCAAGAATAATCCCCCACCCTCTGAGTAGATTGAAAAATAATCCCCCAACCTCGAATAATCCCCCACCCTCTGAGTTGCTGAAAAATAATCCCCAAAGAATAATCCCCCACCCTCTGAGTAGATTGAAAAATTATCCCCCAACCTCTAATAATTCCCCACCCTCTGAGTAGATTGAACTAATAATCCCCCAACCTCGAATAATCCCCCAGCCTTTGAGTAGATTGAAAAATAATCCCCCAACCTCCAATAATCTCCCACCCTTTGAGTAGATTGAAAAATAATCCCCCAACCTCTAATAATCCCCCACTCTCTGAAAGGTTGAAAATTAATCCCCTAATCTCCAATAATCCCCCACCCTCTGAGTAGCTGAAAAATAATCCCCCAACCTCTAATAATTCCACACCCTCTGAGTAGATTGAAAAATAATCTCCCAACCTCCAATAATCCCCCACCCTTTGAGTAGATTGAAAAATAATCCCCCAACCTCGAATAATCCCCCAGCCTCTGAGTAGATTGAAAAATAATCTCCCAACCTCCAATAATCCCCCACCCTTTGAGTAGATTGAAAAATAATCTCCCAACCTCCAATAATCCCCCACCCTTTGAGTAGATTGAAAAATAATCCCCCAACCTCTAATAATCTCCCACTCTCTGAAAGGTTGAAAAATAATCCCCCATGGGAGATTAAAAGAGTGTTCACGGTGTACCTAATTTGCCTTAATCTATTTTTTTTATATTAGCGCAGGGACAAAAATTTTAAACAAAACTTTCTGTCTCCTATTTTTGCGGGAGAAGAGTTTAATCTCGAAATTCGTGCCCATTACGGACACTATGCAATACACACTCATGGCGCTTTTGTGTTCAACCTTGCTTACGAGCTGCTGCGCCCGTGGGCTACGAACCGATTGAGGGTGGGGCGCCATGGATGGGTATCGCGCCGGAAAAAAAGCGCTCGGCGATATGCGATAATGCGATATCGAATTTTCTAATGCGATAGCGATATGCGATTAGTAGGGCTACGATTTATATGGATAAAAAATCTCGAAATAGCAAAATATGGACCAAATATGGACAAATTTTTTTTTAAATATAGCAAAAAATGAGCAATATTTCCTAATTGATAGTCACGAAAATGTCAATTTTTAGGGGTGTATTTTTTGAAAATTTTTAAAAAGTCGATCCGTAGGGGTGTATTTTTCGTTTTTATTGCATTTTTGTTAAGGAATTTTTGAAAAATGGCGATATATGGAAAAATATGGAAATTATGGATTATAAAATGGGCTCTAGAAGCTCCAACCAAAGCTAAAAACATCATTTATGGCATTAAGAAGCCGTTTCAAGATATGGATTTTCCATATAAATCGTAGCCCTAGCGACTAGCGATAAAACCTTTTTATAGCGACATGCGATTTATCGCGCGATAGCGATAGCGATACCCATCCCTGCTGCTGGTGGGGGACCGTGCTGGGTCGTTTCGTAAATTCCGCCACTATGGGCGTTTCGTAAATCCGCGACATATATTTTATGAGTTTAGACATCATAACTTTATACACCCCGCACTAAATCAGTTAAACCTTATATCAATGGAAAGCTCTAAATGAGTAGAAAAAGCAATACAGCAAAGTTGAAGCGATTGGATAAGTATTAAAAAAGTTATAATGTAAAATTGCCAAAAATTGGGTTTTTTCGTAGTTTTCTAATCATACTTTTTAAAACTTTGATTTACTGCTTAGTTTATTTTTACAAATAGTTTCTACTCATTTAGAGCTTTCCATTGATATAAGGTTTAACAGATTTAGTGCAGGGTGTATAATGTTATAATGTCTACAACTATTTCATAAAATATATGTGGCGGATTTACGAAACGCCCATAGTGGCGGAATTTACGAAACGACCTAGCACCGTGGGGGACCATAGGACACAATCAAAAATCATTGGACAACAAAGCTTAAATTTTGAGGTTGCGTGATAACACCCCAATAAAACTCCAACAGGAGGGGCGCTTTTGCGGGGCCAAGTCAGACTCCCAAACAAAAGTCCTATCCAATTGATATAAAGCTTTTATTAAACCGCACACGCTAAAAAAGGTGTCCAAAAACGAACGAACGAACGGGGGGGAAAAATGCGAAAGGGTCAGCAAAATTAAATCGATAAAAGGCGATCGCTGCGATAAATAATATTTTGGCGTCCGTCCAAGATCGGGTTGGCGCTCGCATCACTTCCCCCGCTCCCGCGCAGCCGAGCTCCGGCGAGGTGTTGAAGCGTCCGCCCTCCCCGCCTGTAGCAGTTGAGGACCTCCCGGGCCGAGCGAGTTGGAGTGTGTCGATGCTGCGCTGCCGCTGAAGTTGCCTAAATCAAAAAACTCGGGGGGGGGGGGGTTGGCCGTTGGAAAGGCTTGCTTTATTTGGATTAATAGACTACGTTTATCAAAGTTTATTTAAATTTATTTAAAATTATTCATGTGAATCACAAAAAAAAGGGAATAATGAAAACAGAGGTCTGTGGCTGAAAACTTTGCAATATCAACAGAAAAATATAAAATGGTCGGTGTTGTCTGAGGCGTTTCGATGAGGTTTAACAAAATTGAAAAGGGGAGAGAGACTGGGGGGGGAGTCAAAATTTCAAGCCTTTTTTGAAGCCTATGCAAACCGTCCCCGTTTTGGAGGGAGCGCACCTCCCCAGGAGTTGCCGTAATTGTCATGCTGTCGGGCGGTGCCTCGGTGGGAATGCATCCCGTTTTGGGTGCGAAAACTTCCCCGATTTCCCCGTTGGTAACCATAGCTTTGCCAACGATAGTTTGGCCTTGAACCGCTCTGTGTCGGACGAATTTGTGAACTCTGGGGAAAACTGAAAGCCGCCAATTTTTGAGGTTGGGGATGTTCTTCGCTCCGGTTCCCTCCGTGTGGATCGGAACTTTTGCTTTCACTTATCGGCGTTTTCATGCCAAACACAGCTCGCAAAAATTTGAGAATCATTTTTGCCCCTCCCGGCTTCAGCTGTCCTTTCCCGTCAACATTTCTATTCTCCTCTTTATCTCCGTATCTCGTTATTTCGGCGATGGAGCGATAGCCTCGTGTGAGTGCCAACGATATTTTCCCTTCCTTCGGCACACATCCTTCCAGCATTTTCAGGAATTTTTCGTGCCCACTGGCTTTGTCCGAAATAAAGGAAGGGGGCACGAAAATGGTTTTGTGTGAGAATTTCGACATGTGGGAGGCGATTTTTTGTATGGCGACTTTGGAGATTTCGATCGGAATCCCATTGTTTATGTCGTCAGTGCCAATAAAAATCAATACTTCCCTCACTTCACTTCCGAAGTACGTTTCCTCCACTTCATTTGAGAGTGCTGTGCAGCTCCTCTCCAAAATTATTTCTGTTTCCAATTTGCCTTCCATCACTTTTCCGCCCGAGTCCGCGTAAAGAATGAATGGATTTTTGGAGACTTTTGCAAGGCCCAATACTCTCCGCGCTTTCACTTCTTCGATGGCATTTTCGACTTGTTTTTGAAATGGGTAGTTTTTGTTGTCCCGTGGGATTGGGAACCGGACCTTTTTGCACCCCGATAATTGTAATTGCCGAAAGGCGAAGTCACACCGGTCTACCCAGAGAGAGATAATGGGAATGAAGTCCTGAGAGGAGGGTGAGTGATTTGAACTGAATTTGAGCAGATAGTCGGGTCCGTGAGTGTTGCGTTGCGCCGCCCAATTTCTGATCTGTGCGGTTGGTACATCTTTGGCGATCAGCAGCGAAATGAGCTCGCCCAACGTCTCCACTTTCACGTCCCGCAGTTTGTCCATCGCCGACAGTGACGGAATGACGGTGCCCAAAGTGATCACCGCACAGTTTCCATGCTCTTCAACACCACTGCAAACCGAATTGTGCCCGATTCCGTCCGTCTCTCCCCGATCTGAACAGAATGTGTGTTTTGCAATTGCGTTAATTTGCACATTTTTCTTTCCCATTTCTACTTCTTTCAACGAAAGTGGCACTGTTCCAAAGATTTTCTTTCGTCTGTGGGACGGAAGAAATGCTTCCGCCGGAATTTCCTTAGGGGCCGGGGCTAAATGTTCGGTCGGGACTTTTGTGGGTTCGTCTTCCTGCCGATTGATAGGGACTACAAAAGCCGCTGTGGGAGTCAGTGTTTTTATCAAATACGGACCGTAGTAATTCCATGTCAATTTCTTGTGGTCATTTTTGACAGAGGGACGAAAGAAAACCATAACTCGGTCCCCAACTTTATATTTTCCGGGGGTTACATTTGGTTTGGAGTCAAACTGACTTTTTTGGACTGCTTGTGCTTTCGCTATGTTTTGGGAGGTTTCGAGGAGGATTTCTTCATAATTTTCCCGAAAAAATTGGAGGTAGTCGTCCATATCGACTGTGTATGCTGGGTTAGCTCTTTTTGGGGCTGTGATGCTCGACGGAAATCTAATAGTTCTACCAAAAAACACGAAGAAAGGGGAGTGCCCCGTAGATTCGTTGGGTGTGAGGTTGTAAGAAAAAGCCACATACGGAATTCTTTTGTCCCACTCCCAAGGGCTTGTGGCTGTTCTTTTTACCATACCAATGATTGTTTGGTTTAGTCTCTCGGCTAAACCGTTGGCGTTTGGGTCATATCCCGAAGTGGTTGATCGAGAAATCAGCAACTTCTCCGTTATTTCTAACAAAATGGCATTCACAAACTCCCCGCCCTGGTCCGAATGTATCTTTTCGGGGGCACCAAATTTGAGAATCCACTCTTCCACAACTTTCTGAGCCACTGTTTCAGCTTTTTTATTGGGGGTCGGACAAACTACCGCAAAGCGCGAGAAATGGTCAATCATAACCAGGCAGTACTTATTCCCGTCTCTTGTTGGACCTAATTTTAGGATGTCCATGCAAAGGAGTTCGGAGGGACTTCGAGTTACAATCGGGTGGAGGCCGGGGTGATTTTTGCGAGGCTTTCGGTTGTGGGCGCAGATCCTACACGAATTTGCCCAGTGCGCACAGTCCGCTCGCATATTTGGCCAGAAAATTTTTTGACTTAGGAGTCGTTTGTAAATCTTTTTCCCCGATTGATGGCCCCCGCATCGCCCGGAATGGTGTTCGGAAAGCAATGTTTCCCGAAATTTTGACGGGGTGAATAATTCTGTTTCTCCAAGTTCATTTACTCGGTACAAAATTCCATCCTCCACCGTGAATTTGGACAACGAATCGAGCAACTTTTGTCTCAATTTTGGGTCCCCCGGTAGTTTTCGGTTTGCGAGAAAGTCCAAGATAAACGCCAATTCGGAGTTTTTTGTTTCTTCTGCCCACTCGGTTTTCGAAACGCTGTTTGGGAACTGGGCTGGTTTAAGTTCAAGCGCGAAAATTTGTGCTATTTCACTATCTGTATTTGGGTCCGGGAAACTGTTTTTCCTGTGGGCCCTGGAAAGTGCATCCGCCACAAAATTTTCTTTGCCTGGACTATATATGACTTCGAGCTGAAAGGGAGCACCAAGTTCCATAATCCATCTGTCAACTTTGGCGTTGCCCACTGAATTTTTGGTTTTGAACATGGCGGGGATGGCCTTATGGTCAGTTACCACTACAGTGGGCAGCCAAGCAATAAAATGTTTAAATTTTTGGACCGCGAATTTTATGCCCAAACATTCTAAGACCGTTGGTACATAATTACTTTCCGTTTTGCTGCACTTTCTTGAGGCATAGCAAATTGGGCGTAGGGATCCCGACTCATCCTTTTGGCAAAGAACTGCGCCTAATCCCTCCTTGCTTGCGTCACAGAAAACGTGGAATTTGAATTTTGGGTCGCTTTTGGCTAATTCAAAGTTCGGGTATTTGAGAACCACTTCTTCCAAAATGAATTTTTTCAACATTTCAAATGCCTTTACTCCCTTTTCATCCCAAGTCAAGCCTTTGTTTGTCGGGGTTTTCTTAAGCATTGAGGTGAGTGGTGCTGCAATTTCAGCATATCCCCGGATAAATTTTCGGTGCCAATTGGTCATGCCCAGAAACCGCTGAAGCTCCTTCAGTGTTTTCGGGATCGGGTACGCTAAAATCGGTTCGTATTTTTCCGGATTTTTGGCCAATCCTTCCCGGGTCAGAGTGTGTCCTAAGTAAGGGGTTTTTTCCTGAGCAAATCCGCATTTTTTGGCCTTAGCTTTAACTCCGAATTCGCGTAGTTTTTGAAAAACGAGTTTCAGGTGACTGAGGTGTTCTTCAAAATTTTTGGAAGCGATGAGGATGTCATCGAGATAAACGAAAACAAACTCATTTATGTAGTCTTTCAAGAGGTGGTTCATAAATCTCTGGAAAGTAGCCGGGGCGTTTGAAAGGCCAAAGGGCATCACCAAAAATTCGAAATGACCATTCGGAACCGAAAAAGCGGTTTTTTGTATGTCCTCCGGGTCTAGCCTGATTTGCCAATACCCGCACATCAGGTCCAAAGTACTGAAAAATTTCCTTTCCCCGAGGTACATGAGAATTTCGTCAATGTTTGGGAGGGGATATGAGTCTTTTTTGGTGACGGCGTTTAGTTTTCTATAATCAATGCAGAGTCTCATTGATTTGTCTTTTTTAACCGCCAAAACAATTGGTGAGGCCCATGGGCTGTTTGATGGCCTTATTACGCCCCGGTTTAGATAATCATTTAACATTTCTGTAACTTGGGCTCTCGCTCCAAATGGTAAGGGCCTCGGTGGAGTTTTTATCGGCTGTGAGTCCCCGGTATCAATTTTGTGCAAGGCGAGATCTGTCTGAGTTAGTTCGGACTCGTCCAGTGCTAGAACGTCCGAAAATTCCCTCCAAAGTTCCCAAATTTTAGACTTTTCGCTCTCGGTCACAGGCCCCAAATTGGATTCAAGAACCGAAAGTAGTCGAAAGATTCTTTCGCTGTCCGATTGGATGATGCTAACGAGTTTTTTGGGTTTCTCCCACATTTCTGGTTCCCGCGGAAAAATTTCGGTTAGAGGGTCAAAAACGGAATCGATGGCTTCTGCACTAGCTACTTTAGTGCCACTTTCGAGAAAAATCGGGGCTGCCGTTTTGTTGTGAACCAAAATTTGAATGTAACCTTGTTCCGACATCGCCAAAGACCTTTCGATAATTGCCATTTCGTGCCGGGGGACTTTCTGCTCAGAAAGAAAAATTGGCGGTTCGCTTCGTGACCGCTTTGCAAATTGTTTGAGCCGTGGCTGGTGGTCGGCCGCAATGATTCCGAGGCGCTCCAACTCTTTCCTTTCCGCCTCTTTGTCCAATTTTTGGACTCTCTCCAATTCTCTGTGGTCCTCCTCCTCTTCAAAGTCCATCAATTCTTCGTCTCCGTTCATTTTCGCCGGAATAAAATTGTCCTTATGCTCTATAAGGAAAGTGGACTTATCTGGAAAGTTTTTGTAATTATCAATGTGAGATTTAACGAAACATGAAGACATTGGTGGAATTATAGAATGTGAGGCAATTCGAACCGAATTTAGGAACGGGATAGGTTTCGGTTGTGTGACTATCGACTTGAAGTGAAAAATTTCGTGGGTGTTCGAACTCCCGAGGTAATAGCCGAGTCGGTCCAATGCGTACGTTCCGAGCACTAAATCATAGCTGAACGACTCAGCGGTTATCAGACAGGGAATTTCCGTTTTCATTTCCGCTAGATCAATCGGGACGTTGATCACACCGATGATCGGGATTCTTGTTCCGGAAATTGATGCAACGTCAAACGGAATTTTGGTTGGCCCTGAGTTTGGATTGAAACCCCAATCTAGAAAGTTTATTTTGTTTTTAATGGCTAAATTGTATAGGAATTCGGGGTTGACAATACTTGTTTCGGCTCCCGAATCCATGAGAGCCCTGGCTTTTTCAGTCTCAACTTCCAGTTCCACTGTTAAACATGCCGCTGTTTTTGGCTGTGCCGGGGTTTGAGAGGGAAATTTGAGTGCGTGGGTAGTCAGAGCGTTGAAAAATTTTTCGTATTCTGGGGAATTTTTTTGAGAAACATTCCCGAAAATTATTGTTCCTTCCGCGTTTTTCGCGCTTTTTTCGGTCACGATAAGCGTGTTGGCGTCCGTTCGAGGAGCCGGGAATGCCTGTCCTTGCTGAAAGTTTTGTCCTTGCTGGGATTGTCTGTGCACTGGAGTCGTATTTGCGCCTGTCGCTTGGTTATTTCGGTTCTCGTTCTGATAATAGCCCCGAGTCCCGACTATGTGATTCTGGTGATCTCCGAAATTTTGGGGGAAATTGGGCTGCCTGGACTGCCTAGGTTCGTAACGATTCGCGTACATCTGATTTTGCGGTGCTCTCGGCGGTGGGTTTTGTCTGTTCTGGGAGATTTGACTACGAGCCGAAAAATTTGGGAAATTTTGATACTGGGTTATGGGCCGGAAACTTTGGTATGGCTGAGTGCTGTTCGATTGAGATGGTTTTTCTGTCGGTTCTTTACCCACCAAACTCAACCGGTTCGCCATCATCAGTAATTCGTCGAATGTCTGCAGAGGTTTAGACTGACATTCCAAAAATCTTGCCATACTCGGATCATTAATGTTCGCAATGAAAAATTTTTTCGAAATTTCGTCCAACTGGCTTTCTTCGATTCCCGAATATGCACAGCAGACGAGGCGTTGGATTCGTTCCCCGAACTTCACAATGTCTTCTCCACCTTTCTGTTTACCCGCCTGCATAAGCTCGTTGAATGCGCTCGCTTCCCTATGATCAGTCTCGCGGAGGATTGATGTTATTTCCGTTTTTAGCACACCGAATGGGGCTTGTGGACCGAATTTTTTCAAAGCCATGTTCAGTGCTTTGATTGCTTTTCCTTTAAGTTTTGCTCGTAAAATTTCCAATCGTTTTTCTGGTTTCCACTCTTTTGTGCAGATTTCTAAAGTGGTGAAAAACTCCTGAATTTTGTCTCGACCTTCCGTCCCTTGAATGCTGGGAATTTCTCTTAAGACGCTGGCATACTGGTTTGAAAGTGTCACTTTATGTAGCTCCATGATTATTTCGGGGAGGCCTTGGCCAGGCATGGGTGGTACTCCGGGGGCGTTCCCTCCAGCATACTGATTAAATTCTCCGGCCCAATTTTGTTGGGGGTAGTCTCGAATTTCTTGCCCTCCTCTGAAATTGTGCTCTATGTGCGGATTTCCGTGCGGATAATCGCCGTAACGTCTTCCTCTTTCCTCCGGGTCTCGAAATTGTAGAACTCCCTGCCGTACGGCTCCGAAATTTTGGTTTCCAGCCCATTGGGGTCTCGGAAAAGTGCCCATATTTCTTATTCTTTCACAGTTTCTGTTAAATGGGGGATTTCCGTGTGGATGATCCCTGTGATTTCTCCTTTCGCCTTGGTTTTGAATAACTTGCACGTTCCGGCCCTGCTCAACCCCATACCGAATTTGCTCTCCGCCCCGAAATTGTCCTTGAAAGTTTCCGCGTGGAAAATTTTCGGGTTGCTGTACTTCTACAGCTTCCCTTCCAAAGTGCTCTTCAGAATTCGAATTAAGACCGTATGAAATGTGAGGGGAATTTTGAGCCGAATTTTGCGGTGGGGGTGGGATTACAAACAGTCTATGGACTTCTTCAACTGGTGTGGAGATCGCGATCGGGCGTCCGTATCGGTCTCTCCCTTCTTCTTGGTCTGCCAAATGAATTTGTGGGTTGGGGTGCAAGATTGGGTGAGAATTTTCTCCAGCTGTATTTTGGGTAGAGTGTCTTTCCAAAACTTGTATGTCTCCTCTCTCGTTTTGTGGGAGGATTCCGTAGGTTTGGTCCCAAGGGATTTGTTGGATTTCTTCGGAGTACGAATCCGACTCGTCCGGATTATATCCGTAGTATGGGTGATTCACTCGCGGACGGAGAAGGTACCGAAACCGTCCAGGATGAGGGTTCCGCAAATCACCAAATCGTTGAACATTTTCCTGCACTCCCCTTTGCCCCAAACCTTGATTTCCATTGTCATTTTCCTCCGCTAACTGTTCCGCTCGCATTTGCTGGGAATTTTGCATTGATTCCGGGCGTTGCTGTCGGATCTGTTGATTCTGTGGGTCCATGCCTGATTTAAATCGAGAAAAAGGAAAAAAATCTAAATAGTGCTTCCCGTTGGTTGTCCCGAAAGGTTGGGGAACGTAGACCGGGAGCGCCACGTGATAACACCCCAATAAAACTCCAACAGGAGGGGCGCTTTTGCGGGGCCAAGTCAGACTCCCAAACAAAAGTCCTATCCAATTGATATAAAGCTTTTATTAAACCGCACACGCTAAAAAAGGTGTCCAAAAACGAACGAACGAACGGGGGGGAAAAATGCGAAAGGGTCAGCAAAATTAAATCGATAAAAGGCGATCGCTGCGATAAATAATATTTTGGCGTCCGTCCAAGATCGGGTTGGCGCTCGCATCACTGTTGATGGTGACTTCTCCAACTGCTCGATCAAACGAATCCGAGGTCGAGCAGTAACTGAACTCTCCGAAATTGGCACAACTCCTCCTCAAATACCAATTGTAATCAAAGTGCCGAACGGAAGGGCATTTGGTCCCGGCAGTTCCATGCTCATTAGTGGAACCGTAACATTGCCCAAAAGTGGGGAAGAGGAGCTGAAAATCAATGTCAGTTTGCTTCATGCTGCACTGGCTGCATTTGATGGAGGTAAATTCAGAAGTCTTCTCGAATCCCGAGCCCCAAAATTGGGTCGTCCCCGACTCCCGACATGGCCAAACCCGACCTCCCCGACGTTTCCGCCCCCGAGGGGTCGGGGAGCAACCCAATTTTGAACCTAAATTAAAAAATAGTCGTCAAAGTCTTGGATTTTTTGGGGTCTCGTGTCTTTGAAGTCGATTCTCGAGTCTCGATGTCAATTCTCAAGTCTCGAGGTCAATTCTCAAGTCTTGGGGTCAAGTCTTGGCGGTAATTTAAGATTTGTCCTTATTTGGAGGGTTTTTGTCCTTTTTTCGTCCTTTTTTTTGTCCTTAATTTTAAACAATCAATTTTTTATTTATTTAATCAGAATTTTAAAACGAACTTTTGTTTATTTTTTTTAACTACAACCAATAATTTATTATGAAAACAAAATTATTTCCCCAGCGGAAAAAGAGAAAATAATAAATCTTAAGACCCCCTCCCCCAAACACGAAAAATTGGGCAAAATTCTGCAGTTTTTGGACCAATTTTCTTAGCAAATTCTGCCAAAAATATAAAATTTTCTCGGCGACGCCTATTAAAATATGATTAGTAATTTTTATATAACAACTTTTTATGGCAGAATAAATCTTTATTAATTTTGAACGGTTTTGAAAGTTTGTCCTTATTTTGGATCTCCTAAATCTTATTTTTGTTAAATTTTACTTTACGCACTCCCAGTGTTAGTGTTAATCCATATTTTGTTAACTTTTTTTGCTCAATTTTATGGCCAGACCATATATCGGATCAACATAAAATTACATTTTTTCATATATGAAATTTAAAAAACTATTAAAATTGAAATAACAATTAAATGTATTTGCTTCTTTTTCCCAGTGGGCAAGACGGTTTTGTATGTAGAACGTTGTGGGGAGTTTTTGAATTTGTCAGAAAGCTACGTAAGTACATTTTCCCTGAATTCCAATATAAATTTGCTAATTTCAAAGAATGATACGGCGCAGACATCGCTCAAATCAATCGAGAATATGGATCAATTGGCGCCCGAACAATTGTTCAATTTGAACATTTCGTTTGGAGAAGAACGGCACTTTGACTTGTGCCTGAATGGTAACTGTACAACGGACGAAACAACATTTCCCCACTGGGCCATCCAGTACATTCACGTGCGTTTTTTGCTTTTGGTTCTTTTCGGTGGTTTTTGTTAAAAGTCGATAAAAAAAGGTGTTTATAAAAGTTTCGGGATCGTAAAATCCGAATCTGACTTCTATTCCGAACGATTTCAAAGCCCGAATCCGAATTCGAACAATTTTAGAAAACAATTTTTTTTCGCATTTTCCATTACATTTTTTGTTGATTTGCATAATGAAGAATAATGAATATCAGCTTGGTGGCATATAACAAACGATAGTTTGCAAATTTCATCGAATTCAGTGACATTTCGACAATTAGAATGGGAAAGTACGAACATTTTAACATTTTTTTCTAGAAATTGTTCGAATTCGGGTCCTGGTTCGAAATAGGTCAAAATGGACGTCGCATTCGAATTCTAGGACCCCGAAAATCTCTGGAACACTTTTTTTTGCTGTCTAAATTTTCTTTGTTTACACATAACCGAAAAGAACCCGCTTTTTGTCGTGTTCAAATAAGGGTTTAGCCCCGTCCCCGAACCCCGACTTTTTTTAGTCGGGGTTTTCGTCCCCGAACCCCGACTTTTTTGAATTTTTCGGGGTTTTGGCTTGAAAAAACCCCGAACCCCGACTTTTTTGGTCGGAGACGAAAACCCCGATCCCGACTTTTCCCGCCCCCGAGGGGTCGGGGCTCAACCCTAGTTCAAATAGTATTTAAATGCGCCCGTCGTTCGTCCATTTTCAGATTAACGGTGACTTGGACTTGATAATGAACGGAACAATATTTACATTTAAAGATAATTCTGCTAATTAACCTCCCAATTATTTGTTCACATGCCAAGCGCCAATTACAAAACATTTAATTGTAAAAATACTAACTTTTAATTGTTTTCCTCATAAAATTGAATGTATCAAATGGGCGTATGGTTTCGATTACGCAAATTTTTTTAGAAAATTTTATGCTCATAACTTGAGACGAGATTTTTAGGGTTTAACCCTTTTTTTGCGGATAGGGTTTGACGAGAGAAGCTCAGAAACTTCGAAAAATGTTTGAATTAGAACGACTTTTTAGTCCCTATTTTGGCACTTTTTCCCTAAATTTTAAGAAAAAAATGCAATATTTTAGGCATTTCCGAAAATTTCTTAAGAAAAATGCAAAAACATTGAAATATATTATATTTACAATTGTAAGAAGAAAATAAATAAAAAATGCTGATTTTAAAGGGTTTCACGCAAAAATTGACTGGATTTGGGCAGTTTTAGCACCTTTTTTAGTCCCTATTTTGCCACTTTTTGAGCTTTTAGTCCTTATTTTGGGGGGTTTTAGTTCCTAAATATTTCGTCTCTACTCATAACAATTTTCAAAAATTTCAACCGATTCAAAAACGTTTAAATTCGCTTTATTTTTTACATATTGACAAATTCGTATTCCGTGAATCAAATAATATATCTTCATTTCATAGTTGCTTCCGTACAACATTTTTTCAGGTTTGTGCGTTAGGCTTAGAGTGGAGTCATGGTATATGAGAATAATTGATCGATCAAATAATCAGTGAAAGTGCTTACAGTAAGTAGAGTAGGGGCATTTTGTCATCGAGTTACAGATGAAGATTAAAATTCTTCTTTTTTTAAATCGAATCAAAATGTGTTGTAAAAAGGGAGAAATTGAGAAATGATGGATTGAAGTTCAAAGCGATTTTTTCCCGATCGTGTTATCGTCTGATTAAAGTTAAATCGAAATTGATATGAATTGAGCTTAACAAGAAAATTCTAAAGTAAAAAGATTGAACTTTTGATTTTTTGTTAATCAATTTTTGAAAAAAGATTTTCGCTATTTTTTTAGAAATTTTGGATATCCGTGGGCATGCCTGAAAAAACCAATTAATTTATTAATTTTTTTTTATATTTTCTTCAGAATTCCTGGGTCTCAAATTTTTCGGAAATCGGATACTTTTTGTTTGAATATTTTGTTAATTTTGGCATATTCAGTGCATAAATAATCCCTGCCCAAATAATCCATTTTAAAAAGGAGTGATTGGGGAGAGGTCAGTGAGCAGAAATCAAAAGCCCATACAATACGGACGGCACAAAGCCCCCGAGGCATGCCATAAAATCCGTTTACAAAATTGCCGACAATTAAATTGATCAATTAAAATTAGTCAATTTGGTTTTGATCTTTGATCCTTCGTTTATATTTGGCGCGTTGCCCAATTGACGCCACATCCGGCGACGTCCCGGCACCAAACAAAGGCTTTCCACGACACGGTGTTCTTGCGAACTTTTTGACAAAATTTGTGAAAAAAACGATAAAATTTTTAATGGTTTTTACCACCAACATTTTCATAAACATCAACTTTTTAAAGCACTGGTTGGCATTTTTCTTTGGAATATTTTGTTAATTTTGGCATATTCAGTGCATAAATAATCCCCAAATAATCCCATTTTGAAATGGAGTGATTGGGGAGAGGTCAGTGAGCAGAAATCAAAAGCCCATTACATACGGACGGCAAAAAGCCCCCAAGGCAATCGTTTTGATTTTCCCATTTTCCCCCAATTGCATGGTCTTTTTAAGGGGGATAAGGACAACACAATTGTCCACATTTTGGCATTTCTTCGTTCATTTTACGCTTTCTCATTTACTCTCTGACTTAATCCAATAAATATATAAATAAATTTATTATTTATTTATTTATTTGTTTGCCCCTGGGGCATTTTGACCGTTTTAGGCCATTTCAGCCGCAATTTGTCGCAGGCCAGCATTCGAGTTTTTGTCTTGCTTTCTGTTTTTATATGTACCTATTAAGAATTGGCCATATTTTCAATCTTTGGAAGTCATAATAATCATTTGGATCAATTAAATTAATGTTTTACAAACAAAAGTTATATTATTAAACCCAAAGGCTTCTTGTATTTTTGCAAAATAAGGCGTTTTAAAATTTTAACTGGAAACATAAAATCAAGCCCAAAAAACAAATGTCTGGCAATCCGAAGAAAGTGGAGGAACGGTTGAAAGAAATGTGAGTTTTTTTAATCAAAAAAAATCGAAAGATTTTCTGAAAATTATTGGCCTCTCTAAACGAGAAAATTGTCACTTTTTGGATGTAACAAAACAAAAATTGCCTTATTTACGGGGTGATCTAAACCATTTTATAAGCAAAATTTTGCAGTTTTATTTGTGACGACGTTTTGTTCGATGTCTTCACATTTTTTGGCCATTTTGTGCTCGGACTGAAAGTTGTGCTGATCAGCGATCAATTTGACTTTTTGGTGGACGCGCATTTCAAATTGAATGAATGGTCGTTGGGTCGGTTGGACATTTGTCCAAAATTTTGTTTGGGTCATGCCCTTTTTTGTATAAAACTTTTGGGTGTTGCCCGGTTGAATTTACACCCCTAAAGATGGCATCATCGAGTGATTTATCAATCTTTTTTACAAGAATTTTTCTAAGTAATTGATGGCTTAGTGGTTTGTCTTTTCGGTAACTCTTAGGTTATGTGTTGGGTTCGAAGCCGCCGTAGTGCGATCACTTATTTATCATTTTTCCTCTACTCATATACGCTTCCCCCCCCCCCCCCATTAATAATTTTTAAAATAAATTTTCGAATATATTTTAATTAAAATGGCGCAAAAAAATTGAAAAAATCAACACATTTTTCTGATTTTTTTAACAAAGATTGCCAGATTTTCATATTTTTCTGAACTTTTTGGTTAATTTTTAACAAAGACTTGATTTCTGTAAAAAATTTTCTGGCGGTGCCGGCGGACCTCTCCCATTCCTAAAAAAAAGTATCGTAATTTTAAAAAAATTGAGTCAAACTTCAAAATTTTCTCGGCGGCGACCGCCACCCCCTAATAAAGCAGAATTCGCAAAAAGGAATTGGATTTCTGAAAATTCAAAAATCGGCAAATTATCGAAATTTTACACAATTTTCTTAACACTAAAAAAGTTTTGGCATTAAATTCATATATTTATTTACACACCTAAAAAATATTCCTGATTTTTTTTTTTCTGATTTTTCAGCCGGTATTCCTGATTTTTGGGTTGACAGGTGGTTACCCTGATTTAATATTATTCATGGATTTATGATGACTGGTCAGAAAATTGAATAAAACTTTTATTAAAAAATTTTATGAAAATCGGAAATTTGGGCATTTTATTATGTTTTCTAAAATTTTTTGGTTTTGTACAAAATTTTGGGTTTTGTCAACCCAAAAAAAATAACAAAACCAAAAGAAACCCAAAAAATTTTGTACAAAATTTTGTTTGGGCTGAGTTGCCGGTCTCTAGTTAAAACCCCCCACAATTTCAACTCAAAATGGTCTTTTTCCCAACTCCTCTCCCAAGCTGAGCACGAAAAAATAGGTCTCAAGGTGCGGAAATGCGTTTTTTAAACCGGTTTCAAACCAGTTCAAATTGAAAAAGCATAGCGTGGACCCTTTTTGTCAAAATTTATGGAAAAAATATTTTTTATTTTAAAATTATCTAACGAATTCATTAATAAAATAGAAATTGAAATCTCCATTTCCTGAAAATTTCACTTTGTTGGTTTTCAGCTGAACTGGGCGATGCCCAAATTGAAATTTAAAAGTAAAGAATTGAAAATATGTTCAACAATTTATTCCAATAATTTCTAAAACAACAAATTTTCCAACATTCAAAAAATAATGTTCCAAAAAGTTTAACATTTTTTGATTCTTCTCAACTTTTCGAATTGAATTTACGCTTGCCGGATTCATGCAGAGTCAAAAGTTCCACAATTTCCCCGTGTCCATTTGCAACAGCCACGTCCAGTGCCGTTTTGCCTTAAAAGCAAATTGATTTTCTGTTAAAAAATTGTCCATTCTAATCGCATCCGGTCCGCCGAAAGTCGAATGGTCCGATGGTCAAAAGCTTTATAACTTTCTATAACCTCTGATCGAACTTGGTCGCCCATTATACAAAATGAAAGCTTACGATGAGTTAGCTTTATCATTAGGGTGGAGATTTTTAGTTATTTAACTATTTTTTCTGCAGCTTTGTTTTGTCGCGTTATGCACGAAAAAGTTGGTAATACTTTGGTTTGTCCCCCCCCCCCCATTTTTTGAAAAAATACAAACATTTTTAAAAGTAATATAAAGCATGTTTCCGGGGGTTTTTGGGGTTGCTGATCACGATTCTGACATTTATTTTACCAAGTGTCGAACCCCGGACCCGAATTCGAACAATTATTCGAAAATATCAAAATTCTCCAAAATTCAATTTTTAGCCTCAAAATCATTCAAAAAGCATAAAATTATTACGAAAAAGCAAATAATGATCAAATTCATTTTTTTTATGCTTTTTGGAAATTTTGAATTTCCGAAAGATTGTTCGAATTCGGGTTCGGGGTTCGAAATTGGGTAAAATAAATGTCAGATTCAGAATCTAGGCCCTCGAATACCCCTAGAAACAAAACTCCAAAAATGGTAGATTTTCTGGCTATAACTTTTTTCATACTTGTCAGATCGCTTAGTTTCTGCTTATTCATTGCTTCTTCTCATCAAGAGCTTTCATTTCGTATAATGTTCGACCAAGTTCGGTCAGGTTACAGAAAGTCATAAGAGGCATTCGACCTTCGGGAACAATTCGACCTTCGTCTAATTCCACCACCACCACCACACCATTGGCATCTGTCCGAGCAGTACGCGCACCCTTAGACAGCAAAAAGCGCACAACATTTGCCCTCCCTTTGCTCGATGCGGCCATTAACGCGGTAAATCCTTTTGTATTCACAACTTCGACGTCCTGGCCGTTGTTCACGAAGAATTTTACTGCAATTAAAAATTTAAGAAGACAAATTGATAGGTTTTTTTCAGAGGTCGCATCTGTCCTTATTTGTAAGGTTTGTCCTTATTTGAGGCCTTCGTCCTTATTTTGTTCTTATTTTTCGAATTTTGTGAAGATTTTCATAATATTTTGATACAATATTCAAAATAAGAAAATTTCTAAGCGAATAGGACCAATTTTCTCACAAAATTGAGTCGAAATTTCAAAAAATTTTCTCGGCACCGCCGAACCCCCCCCCCCCACTAAAGCAAAATTCGCAAAAAATTCCAAAATCCATGGGAGCAATTTCAAACCCCCAAATGTTGAGGAAAATTGTTGATGGAGAGAATATGATTAAAAAGGTCAAAGATAAACATTTTGCTGCATTTTTGATAAAATGTCCTTATTTCGGACCCCAAAATCTTATTTTTTGCCCTTGATGTCCTTATTTTTGAAAATTTTCGATGCGACCCCTGGTTTATTTTAAGGCGTCCCCAGCCCCCGACCTGGTCAACCCCGGCCTCCCCGACCCTCGCCCCCGACTTTCCGCCCCCGAGGGGTCGGGGACCAGCCTTAGTTTATGCAAAACGGGCAATAGTTTTTGTTACATACTGGCTTACTGATCAAATATCTCGGTATCATTCAAACTATTGTCCAGGAAGAGGGGGGGGGAGAACCCGGGGATCCCCGGCAATTCTCATCCCCGCTCTCCCGTTTGCCCATCCCCGACAACGGGGATCCCCGGTTTGTCGTCCCCGTTTCCAGGTTTAACCGGGGAACTCCCCCCCCCCGGCTCCATCCCTAATTCAAAAACTCACCGATGTCCAAATGGCCTTTCCCGCACGCTTTCAGCCACGGCGAGTGCCCAATTTTCGTCTCCTGGTTGACATCCGCACCTTTGGCGACCAACACTTTGCACACCGCCAAATGACCTTTTTTTGCCGCGCGGAAAAGTGCCGAAACCCCTAAACCTTAACATTTAAAAAATAAAGAATTGAAAAATGCTTATGAATTAAAAGAGTGCCATAAAATACGGTACTGCTCGTCCCCCCCCCCCCCCCGATGCCTTTCAAACATCATACCGTATATGCTCTTTTAATTCTACCGGCGACATTATTTTTCAAATTATTTGGCGATATGTTCATCTATCACGAAAACTCTTCACTTTTTCCTCACAATTTCCATATTTCAGCTGGCGAAATTTTTTTGAGAAAAAAACCAAAGGGGTCCTTTTGTTTTGCAAAATTTGTAGTTTTTGAACCAATTTTCTTAGTAAATTCCATCAAAAAACACTAAAATTTGACCCCCAAATGATTTTGGAGAAAATTTTCTTCTGGAAAAAATTCCTTAAGATAAATGCAATAAACTCCAAAAATGCACCTCTAAAGATTGACTTTTTCAAATTTCAAAAAATGCACCCCTAAAATCCAACTTTTTCGAAAACTGGCCGGGGGGGGGCGCGGTTCCACAGCTCCTTTCCGGAACTTCAATGTCTTGGCCATTCTTCACGAAAAATTCGACTGCAATTAAAAATTTCAGAACCAAAAAAATTGGTGAATGCCGACACTGGGTGTGGAGAGGGGTTGTCTATTCCAATAGTGGAAAGTACGGCGCCGAGGGCCAAAAATATGGCATATTTAAATCGATTTTTTATAGGGTTGTATTTTTCCGTGTTTAGAGATTTTCGACAAAAAAAAAATAATTTAAAAATAGTGTTATTTTATAAAGCTTTTTAGAACGGAAGAGGTCCAGCGTTGGCGATAGGCGCCGCCGTGAAAAAATTTTAAGAATTTGGCGAAATGTTCAGCAATATAACAATTTTTGCTATAAGGAATTTGAACAAAATTGTTCAAAAATTGTTACCAAAATCACGAAAATATGGCGCGGACCCCCAAAATGTGGCAAATGCCATATAAAAAATCAAAAAACGAATTCCGCCCACCCACCAATGCCTAAATGGCCTGCCGCGCACGCTGCCAACCACGGCAATGCGTTGAACTTCGTCTGCCGGTCAACAAACGCATCTTTGGCGACCAATTCTCTGCACACCTCCAAATGTCCGTTTTTTGCCGCGTGGTAAAGTGGCGAAAGACCTAAAAATTATTATTTTAAAAAAGTTAATAACATTTATGAATGAAAAGAGCAGGGATTTTCCAAAATAAGAAAATGGAAGACCAAAAATAAGATTTAAGGGTTCGAAATAGGGGCAGAACTTTTAAAACATTCTAAAATCCAATAAACCATTTATTTTGGCATAAATGTCAGTTGTTATATAGAAATTATTAGCTAGCAAATTTAGCGGTACACATCGGTTCAGTGCCCACGGTTCAGTGCCGGACGGTTCAGTGCCGCACGGTTCAGTGCCGCACGGTTCAGTGCCAGCGATTGAAAGGCTATAACTTTTTTTAAACTCAACCAAATCAAACAATCAAGATGTCATTGGAAAGCTCTAAGCTTTTAAAAGCTATTGTTAAGCCAAAGTTAATCAATTAGAAAATTAGTGAAAAAGTTATTTTGATAAAACTTTAAAAACCCCTTGATTTTGCGTGTTTTTTCACATTAAACTTTTTTAAACCAATTAAACCGCTTGGTTTATTTTTTAAATGATTCATCTCATTTAAAGCTTTCCAATGACATCTTGATTGTTTGATTTGGTTGAGTTTAAAAACAGTTATAGACTTTTTAAGTGCTGGCACTGAACCGTGGGCACTGAACCGTCCGGCACTGAACCGTGGGCACTGAACCGATCGCCGCCGCAAATTTAGGGTTGTACGGAACCGGGACCAGTACTGAAATGGTCAATTATTTCCATTTTGATACTGAAATTTTGGTCCCGGTTTTTTTCAAAATTCCTTCCAAAAAAAACTTCCATATAATGGTCCAAGTTTTTTACCAATCATTTTTTTTTGTCCAGTAGTCCTGGTGTTTTTTTTTGACCGGGACCAAATTTAGTCCCGGTACCGGGTTTTCCCCAAAAGTCCCGGTCCCGGGTTTTCCCCAAAAGTCGCGGTCCCGGGTTTGCCCAAAAGTCCCGGTCCCGTATAACCCTACATTACAGTTTAAACGGCATTTTCTGTTTAAATTCCCTCACCTTCGTCCGATGTCAGATCAACGCGCACCGGCGGCGATCGGTTCAGTGCCCACGGTTCAGTGCCGGACGGTTCAGTGCCCACGGTTCAGTGCCGCACGGTTCAGTGCCAGCACTTAAAAAGTCTATAACTGTTTTTAAACTCAACCAAATCAAACAATCAAGATGTCATTGGAAAGCTTTAAATGAGATGAATCATTTAAAAAATAAACCAAGCGGTTTAATTGGTTTAAAAAAGTTTAATGTGAAAAAACACGCAAAATCAAGGGGTTTTTAAAGTTTTATCAAAATAACTTTTTCACTAATTTTCTAATTGATTAACTTTGGCTTAACAATAGCTTTTAAAAGCTTAGAGCTTTCCAATGACATCTTGATTGTTTGATTTGGTTGAGTTTAAAAAAAGTTATAGCCTTTCAATCGCTGGCACTGAACCGTGCGGCACTGAACCGTGCGGCACTGAACCGTCCGGCACTGAACCGTGGGCACTGAACCGATGTGTACCGAACGCGCACGCCCTTCGACAGCAAAAAGCGCACAACGTCCGCCTTTCCATGGTACGATGCGTACGTCAACCCGGCGGTGCCTCTATCCGTCACTTCGATGTCCTGGCCATTTTCCAGGAAAAATTCGACTGCAATTAAAAGTTTCAGATACATTAGAGAATGCCGACGGGCGAGAGGTGCAATTTGAATTCATTTTTTACATATTCCTTTTGCATTTTAAAACGGTTTTGTGCCCCCCCCCCAACTCATCACCATCAACTCATCACCAACCCAACTACTCATCACCAATCAAGATCGGGCACTAACTTGCTTCAAAACCTTATTCACAAATACTTAGGGCCAATCGAAAGTTCTCGACGAGTTGAAGCTAACATTAAGTTAAAGATTTGTGATTGAACAAGTTTCAAAAAAGTTATGGTGATAGAATTTAAAAATTCCCGATTTTTGGTGGTTTTAAGGCTATGACTTTTTTGAAACTTGTCCAATCACAAAGCTTTAACTTAATGTTAGCTTCAACTCGTCGAGATCTTTCGATTAGCCCTAAGTATTTGTGAATCGGTTAAGGTTGAAGCAAGTTAGTGTTGTATAAATACAGTATGCCAACATTTTTTGAAATCCACTTCACCACGCGTGCAATTTTGCTATTTCCAAATCTATTGAGGCGTAAGTTATAGTGAGTAAGTAACTCTTACACGGCGGCCCTAAAGATTGAGTGGTGGTGGGGCGGGGGGGGGGGGGTAAGTTCCTTCAATTTTCTCCATTTTTTTTAAAAATTGCTTGTTGTTTTTCTACTGAACTGACCGATGTCCAAATGGCCTTCCCCGCACGCTGCCAACCACGCCGAATCGTCATGTTTTGTCTCCTGGTTGACATCCGCACCTTTGGCGACCAACACTTTGCACACCGCCAAATGACCATTTTGTGCCGCATAGAAAAGCGGCGAAAAATCTGTGATTTAAATTAAAATTATTGTGAAAATTTAAAAAAATGGGTCTGAATTCAATTGGATTCATAAAAGGTGTGTATTCAGAACTGATTTTCGTTTAATCTGGCTGAATTCGGACCGTTCTGGATTGGAGTTTGGTTGCCGTTCATTATATGATTTTAAAAGAGTGCCAACAAATAACCTCTTTAAACGGCATTTTCTGTTTTAATTCCTTCACCTTCGTCCGTTGTCCGATCAATGCGCGCGCCCTTCGACAGCAAAAAGCGCACAATGTTCACATTCCCTTTGATGCATGCGACAATCAAGCCGGTGGCACCGTCACAATGCGTAGCTTCAATCTCTTGGCCATTCTCCACAAAGTGTTTAACTGCAATTAAAACATTTCAGACAAAAGTGATGCGGATGGAATTTAATTTCATGTCAAAAAATAAATATATTAATGGCCTGGTCTCGGCGAGGCAAATAAAATGATAGCATTTACAGTGGTGTGCAAAAGTAAAGTCACAAAAAAATTTTTTTTTTGTTCAACGATCTGTAAAATGATAAAGAAGGAATTTGAGAAAGAGTGATCAGGACTTTTTTGTAGCATTTTTAGTGGGCTACAAAACCAGCAACAGCAACCATCCCGACCCCCCTCCCCAAAATACTGTTCCACCCCAAGTCCGAACTGGTCTATTTTTATTGGTGCAAAAGTAAAGTCACAAAATTTTTAAAACAAAAAATCAAGTTTTTGTTTGGCCCAAAATCCAAAAAAAAATTCATGCAGGCATAACATTTGATACTGATCAAAAAAGATAAATGGACCAAGTTGATCAGACAACTCCGTCATGGAGATCCGGAAACCCCAAAATACACTGAAAATGGGGGTCATTTTAGAAAAAAATCCCTGAGGGTTTGGAAAAAATTTTCTGAGAAAAATCAATTTGAAAGATGAATTTTTTTGTGACTTTACTTTTGCACACCACTGTATGAATTGGCGACCATTTTAAGTCGGATAAATTGTTAAACTATTTGTGAGGCTGGGTTTGAGAAAATTCTCTAACAAATAATAATTTATTCGGGAAGGGGGCGGGGGTCTGGGTGGCAATTAGGGTGCGGACGGGTACCCGAGTCGGGCGGGTATCGGCGGGTACCCGGCCGGGCGTGTACCCAAAACGCAAATACCCGAGTCGGGTATTTACCCGTACCCGCCCGGAAATACCCGCCCGGACAAAAAATTAAAAAATACCCGGCCCTGGTACCCGCCCGGCACTTTTTCGAATACCCAAAAAAATACCCGCCCGGGTCCAAGCCATTTTTCCGCACCCTATTGGCAATCGCATCCGGTCCGAAGGTCGAATTGTACAAAGGTTGAAAGTGTTGTAACTTTCTACAATCTAAACCGATTAGGTCGAACATTATCCCCAAATGAAAGCATGCGATGAGTTAGAGTTATCATTAAGTTAAAGCTAAGTGATTGGACAATGCTTAAAAAAGTTATGGCCAAAAAAGTGAAAAACTCCAAAAATGGCCATTTTTGGAGGTTTTCTGGCCATAACTTTTTTCATAATTATCAGATCGCTTAGTTTTTGCTTATTAATTGCTTCTCCTCATCGAGAGCTTTCATTTGGTATATTGATCGACCTAATCGGGAGTGGTTATAGAAAGTTATAAAGCAGTCGGCACTCAAACCCTTTCCGACCTTCGGGCCGGTAGCCATTGGCAATGCCCTGGCTTTGATGAATATATACAATTTTTGTGAAAATTTCGCTTTCATTTTTTTTCTGCAGACACTGACCGGTGTCCAAATTGCCTTTGATGCACGCTTTCAACCACGGCGATTTGTAGTAATTCGACTTCTGGGTGTCAAAAAAGTTGCCCATAATTGCAAGAAAAAATCGGTTGGCAAAGATAAAACCTCAAAAAATATATAAACACAAAAGCTAAATCAGAAAATCAATTGGAGGTTTAAAGTAGTGTTAGGCACGGTACGGTATTACCGCGGTATTTTTTTCGGTATTACCGATTTGGTATACCGACCGAGAAAATTTAGGAGATTTCGGTATTTTTCGGTATCGGTATTTTACCGAAATACCGATACCGAATACCGGTTGGTATACCGAATTTTTTTGGTCGGTATTTTTCGGTATCGGTATTTTACCGAAAGACCGATACCGAAAATTTTTTGGAATTTCGGTATTTTTTCGGTATCGGTATTTTACCGAAATACCGGTACCGAATACCGACCGAAGAAATTTTGGGATTTCGGTATTTTTTCGGTATCGGTATTTTACCGAAATACCGATATCGAATACCGAAAAAACCCATTTGCCTAACCTAATAGAAAAAGTAAAAAAAACAAAAAATGAATTATTTGAAATAAATAGTTCTTCTAGTTTAAAGTAAGGCGCAATACCCGCGTTTTTGATTTTCGATGCCCTTATTTTAGGAATTTTCATGGCACAACCTGTTTTTATAAATGACTATTTTGGTGTTTTGTATAACTGACCCAAAAACTACAAAAAAATCCGCCAATATTTGCAAAATAAATAAAAAAATTCTGAACAAAAATGCTCGGAGCACTTCTTTTGACGTCGCATGGGCCAAAATGCACACATTGCGACACGTGATTGTTTGTGAGTTGTTGCAATGAATTTCTCTCGTAAACATACGCACGCACGCGCGCACTTACGCATGCGCGCACACATTTATTGATTTTCTTGCTGAACGCAGTCATATCGTCAGACTTCTTCCTTTCCTTTCTTTTCATGCCATGATCTGATCAGAAACGAACGGCACCCAACTCGTTCCCCACCAACTCGTTCCACCCCAACTCGTTCCCCACACCCAACTCGTTCCCTTTTACCCAACTCGTTCCCTTTTACCCAACTCGTTCCCCTCTATAAAAATGGCTTTAAACCCCTAAAAATTCTTCATAACTCGTGCGTAGAGCGTATCCGAGCTCCGTGAGTGCCGTATGTCGAACCCCTACCCCGAATTCGAACAATTGGTCGAAAAAATTGGGTTTTTCGAAAAAAAATTTTTTTAAAAGTCGTTTAAAAGGTTCAAAATGCATGTTAGAACGAACGGAAGATCGAACGAATATGCTTTTGAGAACGACTTTGTTATAAAAAATCGATTTTGAAACAAAAAAATTTTTTTGTCAAAAAAATTGTTCGAATTCGGTTCCGGGGTTCGAAATTGGTCAAAATAGAGGTCAGATTCGAATTCTAGGCCTTCGAATACCCCTCAAAAAATTTTTTATCAACTTTCGAATTTTTTTTATTTTTTTTGAGGGGAACGAGTTGGGGATGGGGAACGAGTTGGGGTGGAACGAGTTGGCGGGGAACGAGTCGTCCTTTTACCATCAGAAACATGGGCCAGATCATGGTCACAAATTGAATAAGCATGCCACAAATTTGCTCATCGACTTTCTCGTGCAAGAACAATACCATTTGAATTACAAAAAATAGAATCACGAATTGGACCATATTTTTTGGCGGATTTCCACACTTGACATGTTTTGCCATATTTTAGAACCTTGTGAAAACTCCTTATTTGAGGGAAAAATGAGAATTTTTTGAAAATAGTACTCATTGATTCGTACAATTTGAAGTTAAAATCTTCATTTGCCTCATCTACCCTCAAAAAATTTGCTTTTTTGAAAATTTCTTAAGAAAATTGCCATAAAAATACAATATTTTTAAACTCTCGATGCCATAAGCCATATTTTCTCGAATGTGATCTGGCATCCGGTGTCATTTCTCTGTACTTTTCAAGTCTCGAACATCTCTAGTGAATGAATACCCCACGCCCCGAAATCACAGTTTGATTAGGCCTCACGTAATCAATAAAGCATAATAAATGATTAATGCTAAAACAATCGGTAATAGCCTTCAACAACAAAAACAAAAATCGATCGTTTCCATTTTCTAAATTCCATCATCTGCCATTTTGAATTTGAAGTTTGGTCCAAAGTTTGCTTCAATTTTGTTGCCAAGAAATCTGGCGGCAGGGGGAAGCAACGTAACGCATGGAAACAATTCGGCGACAGAATCGACAAACAAACCGGTAGTTTCTGCAAAAAAAGGACGCAAATAAATAAGTTAAGAAAATAATTTAAAATGAAATTGGCCTTTAATTTCTTTCTCACCCAAACGCTGTCCATTTTTTGTGTAAATGATTTGGCGAGTTGCCAAATTGATACCGCATCCAATGATGTCACCTTGGCCAAATTTGGGCGTTCCTCTTCTGATGTAAGGACGTCCAAAGCTGTGGTAACATCCCTCAACCGCGTGACCCATAAAATAGCCACAGCTTGCGTATGCGTAAGTGCCTTCTTCAAATCCAACCCAAACGTCCAATGACATTTGTTTGCTCGCGAGTCCAATGGAAAAAATGTTTCTAAATCATTTTTAAGTTCAAAAACATTTATTTATTTAACCTACGATCCTTCTATCCGTAAGATTTTCACTTCGTAATAGGAAATGCCGACATCCTTTTTTGGAATTGGCCGTTCGGCGAAGACAGAGCGACTCCCTGAAAATAAACTCAATTCAAAACATTTTTAATCAAATCATTAACAATAATCCACAACCCTTTCCAGTAAATAGGGCCACCAATCGTTTGGGTTCAAAGATTGTGAGGACGCCGTGACACGCCGTGGGATCCCATCGATTCTGTTTCAAATGAAAGTGTTATGAAAATGTTTTTGTTCAAAAAAGTCTGGACCTTAAACTCCTCAATCTTTTGCTTCTGTTTTCGGGCGAGCACACCGCAATTTAATGCGATTGGACGGCACAGCAGAAGCATTCGGCGGCCATACTGAAAGGGCAACGCGCAAAATACCTGAAATTTGTGTAAAAATGCCATTTTTGGATTCGATTTGATTTGGTGGCATTTATTTAAAAATGGCACACCTCACACTGCAATTCCAAAGGCAAACGCCGACGGCGTTTTATTTGCGATTCATTTTTATTGGAAGCGCCGCCGTTATTCGCCATAACAACAATTTGATGGTTTTGTATTGCTTTAATGAAAAAAAACAATCAAAATTTTCGTCGGTGTTGATCGGACGAAAAGAGGAAGAATAAAAATTTTTACTAGGGCTCGGAAAAATATGGATATAAAATCGTAAAATATGGCCATAAAATATGGACATAAATCTTCAAAATATGGACAAAACACCATAATATGGACATAAAAATTGAAAATATGGACATAAATTTTTCCAAATTCAATATAAAATTTCCCCAAATTCTTCAAATTCATTCATCACTGGTTAAAATTGCTGATGAGATACATTTCCAAATTTAAAGTGTTTTGGCGACTTTTTTGACCTTTTGTGACTATTTTGGCATTTTTGACGACTTTTTTGAACTTTTGTGATTATTTTGCGTTTTTTTTCAAAAAATTTCTTTAGAAAATGAATAAAATCAAAATTTTTCTTGCCACACAAATTTTTGCAAAATGCCAAAATATGCAAATTTTTTGGCTTAAAATGCGAAATATGGATGAAAAATATGGGCATAAATGGAAAATATGGACGAAATATGGAAATATGGACATAAATCGCGAAATATGGAAAATATGGATATAAAAATCGGTCCTAGAAGCTTCAAACCAAGCTAAAAATGTGTTTTTCGTGCATTTCAGGGCATCCCCAGTTCGCAAAAAAAATATGGATTTCCATGACTTTCCGAGCCCTAATTATTACTTTGGGCAAATGTTGACCCAAAAACGGAGTGATGTGCACATTCGCTTTTGGGAATAATCTCTTTTTTATCATAAATTTGAATGTTTTATTTGCTCCCAGCAAAATGTTGTGACCCCAGAGAATTGTGAGAAAGGAAAGTCAAAACTTTTGATTTGTGTTATGAATGAATGAATATGGCAATCAATTTTATGTATTTTTCTCTGGACGTCAACGCATTCTATCTCAAAATTGTTTGGCTTTTTCTTTAAAAATTCAAAAATTGATTAAACCTCCAGAATCTCTATTTAAACAATAAATTTATTTGAATAAAAAAATGCCATAAAATCGGGTGATATATTATTTAAAGTTCGGCCCAAAGTTTGCTCTAATCTGACACCCGGGTCTCACAGAATAACACACATAAACAAATCACCGGCCAAATCGGCGACTAATAAATTGGTCGAGTCTGAAAAATGAAAATAAATTATTTTTGGATTAAAAAAAGCGTACAATTTGGGGTTGATCAGGGCTTCCAGATGTGAGGTTGTTAGTCTTATTTCATGACTTTTTGATAGTCCGATGAGACAACATTTTAAAATGAGCCTCATTTTGTGGAGTTTGATTATTTTTTTCCCTTTTTGGTTCAAATTTTTAAATATAAACTAAAAACACTATAACTTATGCCCCAATAGATTTGGAAATAGCAAAATTGCACGCGTGGTGAAGTGGATTTCAAAAAATATTGGCATACTTGTATTTAAGTGCATTTTTTTGCTCTGAGCCAGGGTTCAAACCCGGTAGACTGCAAGGATCAATTTTTAAGTTTGATAATTGGAAAAAAGTGATCTTAAAACTTGTTTTGAGCTAAGAAAACTTAGCACTGAGTGGGGGAATTTGCTTCTGAGCTCTGTGCAAAAAATTAGGCAAATCCGTGTGTTTAATCAAAAATTCTTGTGTTCAAAGTGCGCGATGGTCAAAATATTTGTTAAAAAAGGTGAGAGAAAACGCCAAAAGAAGAGAATCGTTAGAGAAATAGAGGGAAAATGTTAAAAAAGGTGAGAGAAAACGCCAAAAGAAGAGAATGGTTAGAGAAATAGAGGGAAAAGCGAGAGAGTACACTGACTGGTAATTTTGAATATTTGGCGTAATGTTTACCCGAATTATTTGTCAATTGACTTTCGCTTTCATGACCTCAAACATCACCGATTTCTTATCAAAATATTGACCTTTTAAATGTTTCTGATAAATTAGGCTTATATTTTTTGCTCAAATATTCACTGAATAAAAACAATTGCACAAGTTGAACCTCGTAACTTGACGCCCAAAACGGAAAAGAAATAAAATAAATATTTGTGGAGAAAATGTTTCTAAATCAGTTTTCATTCATCTCAGCTTTTGGATTGCGAACTCTTCGGCTGTTCTTCCGAAGGGTTGATGACGTAAAGATTATTTTTCCGGTTTCCTAAAGGGTTTTCACATGGAATTTAACAAATTAAAAATATTTAATAACGGTTGAAAAACTCGAAAAATCGAAATTCAAAGAAGGGCCAGGCCAAAATGTCGACCAATAATTTATACACCGGGATCCGGATCATGAGCAAATCCCGGCTTGGCATCCCGAACTGGCCGGTCACTAATATTAACCCAAAATTGTGAGATAAACGGTTTTGATTAAAATTTGGTGGGATGACATTTCATACAAAGCAAAAAACGACATTTCATATACTAACCCAGAATACGACATTTCATATACGCGTCATTTCATACACGCGACATTTCATACACTAAGCAAAAAACGACATTTCATATACTAACCCAGAATACGACATTTCATATACGCGTCATTTCATACACGCGACATTTCATACACTAAGCAAAAAAGGACATTTCATATACTAACCCAGAATACGACATTTCATATACGCGTCATTTCATACACGCGACATTTCATACACTAAGCAAAAAACGACATTTCATATACTAACCCAGAATACGACATTTCATATACGCGTCATTTCATACACGCGACATTTCATACACTAAGCAAAAAAGGACATTTCATATACTAACCCAGCGGCATTTCATATACAAGGAAATGTCGCATGTATGAAATGTCGGCGCCCCAAAAATTTAATGAGAGTTTTTTTTTTGTTCACCGGTCGCACGCGTGCCCTCTAAGGTCTGCCAGTCCGCTTTGTAAGCAAAATGGAAATTGTACGGCATTTGGGCGAGCAGCTCATGTCCAATACGCATCATTTTCGCCTTGTCCCAATGCGGACCACAATAGAAAATGATCACTCCCTGGAATTGTAAATCCAATCAAAACTGATCCAATAGTTAATTTGCAAGTGATCGAACAATTTTCAGATCACAAAAATCTTTAAGCCTAAAAGCAGGCATGTGATTTAGGTAGTTACGTTTTTTTTGCCACCGGCTCGAGGATTATCGTATGCGGTGGAGACTTTCATGCTGTTGATGCCCTCCAATCTGCCAGCACTAAAAGTTATTGGACTTAAAAAAATTATGGCCTTTCCGAATCGGATATTTAAAATTGCATATTTTTGCATATTTTAGGGGTTTTCGGAAATAAATGCATATTTTGGGGTTTTGAGTAGAGACCGGAAACTTGGACCCAAAACCCAAAACCCAAAAATTTTTTGGTCATTTTTTGGGTTTTGCTCCAATCTGACCCAAAACCCAAAAATTTTTTGATCCAATTTTTTGTACAAAAAACTCAAAAAATTTTTGGGTTTTGGGTCCGGACTCTAGTTTTGAGCATATTTCGAGCATATTTTGGCATTTTTGACCAAAAATTTGCAAAAAATAAACCTAAAATCATGGGTTTTTGGCTGTTTTTGAAAAATAATTCATATTTTTAACGATAAGTTTTAGTCATTTTCGAAAAAATGCTTGAAGAATTGAACATTTTCATAAAAATAAGGGGACCAATCGCGGCACTGAAATGGCGCAGCGCTCGATTGGCTGGCGCAGAGATGGCCATCAAGCGATGAATTGGCCTGACAGTTAAAACCACCGCGATTTTTTCGATCTTTTTCAACTTTTCAAAAATACAAAAATAATACGTGAAAAGGCTTTAATCCTACTTAATTATACGTTAAATAAGAACAAAATTAAGTTTTAAACATATTAGGGTACTAAGAGTGCTATTTCTCGGTGCATATTTCGATATTTTTGGTGCATATTTCGGCATTTTTGGCATATTTTGGTGCATATTTGGCCATTTTGGTGCATATAAATCCGAGCCCTACTTATTACATATGACATCTTAATTTGCAACAATGACTGCTTTATCGAACACACAATGCAAAAGGTTATTCAATTGCACAACAATAACAATTAGCAATTGAAAAAAGCGCTCGCCTTTCATCACTCAATCATTTCTTGTTTTGCCAACTAAAAAAAGGGTATATATATTTTTTAATTTCTAAATATTTTGTTAATACCCTGCAGATTTAGTTTCAAGAGTCAAATAAAATTGGTTTTTTTCTGCAACGGTTTTTACGCTTTGAGCGGGATTTGTGGTGGTATTGGCACTATGCGACGTGGTGGCGACATTTTCTGCAACAATTTTTATGTGCTTTGAAATGCAATGTTTTGAAATCTTTCTAAATTATGTAAAAAGGGGAACAAAAAATTTAAATATATATTTTGAAATGCTAATTAATTGCAATTTTGTTTATTCTAAAATTAAAAAATTTAAGTAGAATTTATTTACCTGTTTTACTCTCTGTTTGACTGTTTTGTTGGGCTCCCTCTTGGCGTTGTGCGTTTTGACTACCGCCAGCAGCTGGGTCATGTTCTTTGACTGCGACATCTTTTGACTAGAGTCGGAAAAAATCATTTACAGAGTCGGGGGTCTGAACTCCCCCCCCCCCCACAAAGCCCCCACCTCCCACCACTAAACCATAACCGAACCCCACTCTTAGGGGTGCATTTTTATCCCGGTTAATCCCGACCCTACCGGGATCGAGATTGGGATTTCGACTTTTCAAAAACCGGGAGCGGGATCGGGATTACGATTTTTTGAAAACCGAGACCGGGATCAGGATTACAAAAACCGGGATAATCCCGACCGATCCCGGCGAGGACATGCATAAAATCCAAAAATTAACTCCTAAAAACCAATAAACGCACGAAGACAAAAACTTTTTTAGTCAAATTTGAGGGATTTTTTAATTGTAAAAGTTGTTTAAAAAAACTTCGGATTCGAGCTTCGAGTTTCGAGTCTCGCGAAATTTCGGGTATTTTGGGGCTTCGAGTTTCGGGTTCGGGGAAAAAATTTGGTTCGTTTCGATTTGGGTAGTGCGCCGAGCTTCGCCCAGTCCTGATCCCGATCCCGTCCTACTGTACTTTTGACTTGCTGTATCCGCATTCTGCTCCACTTGTTGCCATCAGAAGCACAAAAGTGGCCAAAAGAAGCACACAAAACTGCATTTTGTGTTAAAATGCCCAAATTCACTAAAAAGTTTTTAAATTTAATGCTCGATTATTCCAACGGCAGTTGCAACAACAAAAAAAGACAGGCATGGACACGGTTATGAATTTCCTTAACCGTAACCGCCCGTCCTCAAACACTTGAAACGTTAACCGTCCGTAACCGCCCGTCTTAAAAATCTCATAACCGTTAACCGCCCGTAACCGCCCGTCCTCAAAATCTCATAACCGTTAACCGCCCGCGGTTATCCGCGGTTAACCGCATTATTTAAAAATCAATAAAGTTTTCCAGATTTTGAACAATCGATTTTTCAAAACTATTTTTTTCCGATCGTGATGTGGCGTCCTTCTAAAATTAAATCAAAATTGATGTGTATTGAACTTAACAAGTGATTTTTATCAGATTTTGTCAATGAATAAAATTTTTAAATCTTTTTCTAACACTTTCATGATTAAAATCTAACAAAGCGCGACCGATCAGCGAAATTTTTTTCTGTGTTTTTTGCGCATTAGATTTATAAAATATTTTTTGGGCGGTGTGGGGGTTCGGCGGTGCCGATAGGCGCCGCCGAGAGAAAAAATTGAATATTTACCGACTTATGCTAAGAAAAATTGTCAAATTTAGGTGATTGAACGTTTTAAAATGCACTAATTATTTATGTAAACACTTAGAATTTTACTTTTTATAGCTAAAATTTTTGTAAAAAATTGTAAGAATACTAAAAAGAAGGGATATTAAAATATAAATAAAACGATTACAGCGGGTTGGGCTAGAACCTAGAACAAATAAAATCAATCGGAGAGTTTCACCACTAAGCCATCGGATCGATAAAGTAATTTGGTGAAATGTGAATAAAAGTCAAAGAAATTATAAGGCAAATCATCTCAATCCTCAGCAGCCAAAAAATAACGGATACGACGGCTAACCGCGGTTTTAGAGGTCATAACCGTTAACCGACCGTAACCGCCCGCCCTCAAAATCTCATAACCGTTAACCGCCCGTAACCGCGACCTTTTAAATTCCATAACCGTTAACCGCGGGTAACCGCGGTTAACCGCGGATAACCGCGGTTACGGGTAACCGTGTCCATGCCTGAAAAAAGATGATAAAAGTGAATAAAATGCAAATATAAAGAAAAAATGGAATTGTGTGATTTTAAACAAATAATATCGCGCTTTTACACACAATTGTATGCACTTTTGTTAGCACTTTTGGCATTGTGCCATTATTATAAGAAATAAAATAAATTTCTTTTAATAAAATAGAAAGTCACTCTTTTGCCCTTTAATATCAGCTTTATGTATATGTCGACATTATTGAATAATGCTAATATTCAAATAATACTAAATATATGCCTATACAAATGGTGCATTTATAAAATTTTGATCAATTTAAAATTCCTTTAAAAAATCTCAAAATTAAATACTTTAAAAGGGGATAAAAAACGGCTACCTTTTTGGCCTTAGAAGTCTAAGTCTTAGATACACAAAAAACAGATTCAGCGACAGAGAACTCAAGGTCAGCCTGCGCAAAAATAAGGAATAATTTAAAAACATCCAAAAAAATGATCAGAAAATTTTTATAAAATCAAATTTTTGAGATATCAAAATTTTCCGGACATTGAAACCCGGATTCCGTCCCGATTTCGGCTACCGATTTTGAAAAGTCGAGATCCCAATCTTGATCCCGGTAGGGCAGAGATAAAAATACAAATTAAATTTTTCTATTAAATTTTGAATATTTGGCGTATGTTTACCTAAAATTTCTGAATTGACTTTCGCTTTCATGACCTCAAACATTCCTGATTTCTTATTCAAAATTGACCTTTTAAATGTTTCTGATGAATTTAGCTATTTATTTTTTTCTTCTACTTTTTTGTATTTTTTCTCAAATATTCAATGAATAAAAACAATTGCACAAGTTGAACCTCGTGACTTAAAAAACCAACACGGAAAAGTAAATATTTGTGAAGAAAATCTTCAAAATCAGATCAGTTTTCATTCGTCTCAGCTTTTGGATTGCGATCTCTTCGGCTAGGGGTTGATGACGTAAAGATGATTTTTTCTGTTTCCTAAAAGGGTTCACATGGTAATTTAAAAAATTATATATTTAATAACGGTTGAAAACTCGAAAAATCGGGATTCAAAGAAAGGGCCAGCCCAAAATCTCGATTAATAATTTATAAACAAATTCACCGGGTTACGGATCATGAGCAAATCCCGGCTCGGCATCCCGAACTGGCCGGTAATATTAACACAAAATGGTAAAATTGAAGGATACTTGTACCTCACCAAATCCCATAAATTATATATCAATCGACTCCACTCTAAGCCTAACACAAGATTCCGTAAAAATTTTGGCGGAAACCACTTTGAAGCAAGTTATGAACCTGGGACTGAAGTGTCTTTTCCAGAGGGGACTCAGATGTCCACTGATTAAAAATGGGAAAAATCACTCATATAGGCTTACAAAAAATTACGCACTTGTTGATAGAAAATAAAAATTGAGATTTAAAGCGGTTTTTGAACCGGTTTAAAAAATTGAAAATTAAGGAAAAAAATCCCTTCGATCGACAAATTCGTAATTTTTGAAGCCTACAATTTTTCCCCCAAAATTGTGAGATAAACGGTTTGATCAAAAATTTAATGAGGGAGCCTTTTTTTGTTCACCGGTCGCACGCGTGCCCTCTAAGGTCTGCCAGTCCGCTTTGTAAGCAAAATGGAAATTGTACGGCATTTGGGCGAGCAGCTCATGTCCAATACGCATCATTTTTGCCTTGTCCCAATGCGGACCACAATAGAAAATGATCACTCCCTGGAATTGAAAAATCCAATCAAAACTGATCCAATAGTTAATTTGAAAGTGATCGAACAATTTTCAGATCACAAAAATCTTTAAGCCTAAAAGCCAGGCATGTGATTTAGGTAGTTACGTTTTTTTTGCCACCGGCTCGAGGATTATCGTATGCGGTGGAGACTTTCATGCTGTTGATGCCCTCCAATCTGCCAGCACTAAAAATTTATTGGACTTGAAGAAATTATGGCCTTTCCGAATCGGATAAAATCAAATGATGAAAAAGTTGGATTTTTCCTTTTGATCCAGCAGAATTGATCAATCGTTTTAACTGATCACTAAAGACCCGGGTCTATTAATGTTCAACCCCCCTCTAAAGTGGTATATTATTAAAGAGGGGTCTATTATTCCAACCCTCCTTCAAATGGTCTTTTATTAGAGGGGGTCTACTAATTAGGGGGTATTATTAGAGGGGGGGGGGTCTACTAATTAGGAGGTCTTTTATTAGAGGGGGGGGTCCTAATTAGGAGGTCTTTTATTAGAGGGGGGGGGCCTACTAATTAGGGGGTCTATTATTAGGGGGGGGGGTCTACTAATTAAGGGTCTATTATTAGAGGGGGGGGGGTCTACTAATTGGGGTCGGGGGGTCTACTAATTAGGGGATCTATTATTAGAGTGGGGGGCCTACTAATTGGGGTCTATTATTAGAGGGGGGGGGGTCTACTAATTAAGGGTCTATTATTAGAGGGGGGTCTACTAATTAGGGGGTCTATTATTAGAGGGGGGGTCTACTAATTAAGGGTCTATTAAGAGGGGGGGGGGGGTCTACTAATTAGGGGGTCTATTATTAGAGGGGGGGGGGTCTACATTAGGGGGTCTATTATTAGAGGGGGGGGGGTCTACTAATTAGGGGGTCGGGGGGTCTTAATTAGGGGATCTATTATTAGAGGGGGGGCCTACTAATTAGGGGGTCTATTATTAGAGGGGGGGGGGTCTACTAATTAAGGGTCTATTATTAGAGGGGGGGGGGGTCTACTAATTGGGTCTATTATTAGAGGGGGGGGGTCTACTAATTAGGGGGTCTATTATTAGAGGGGGGGGTCTACTAATTAGGGGGTCTATTATTAGAGGGAGGGGGGGTCTACTAATTAGGGGGTATTATTAGAGGGAGGGGGTCTACTAATTAGGGGGTCTATTATTAGAGGGAGGGGGGGTACTAATTAGGGGGTCTATTATTAGAGGGAGGGGGGGGTCTACTAATTAGGGGGTCGGGGTCTACTAATTAGGGGGTCTATTATTAGAAGGGGGGCGTCTACTAATTAGGGGGTCTAATTAGAGGGGGGGGGTCTACTAATTAGGAGGTCTTTTATTAGAGGGGGGGGGGTCTACATTAGGAGGTCTTTTATTAGAGGGGGGGGTCTACTAATTAGGGGGTCTATTATTAGAGAGGGGGGGTCTACTAATTAGGGGATCTATTATTAGAGGGGGGGCCTACTAATTAGGGGCTATTATTAGAGGGGGGGGGGGGTCTACTAATTAAGGGTCTATTATTAGAGGGGGGGGCTACTAATTAGGGGGTCTATTATTAGAGGGGGGGGGGGTCTACTAATTAGGGGGTCTAATTAGAGGGAGGGGGGGTCTACTAAGGGTTCTATTATTAGAGGGGGGGGGGTCTACTAATTAGGGGGTCGGGGGGTCTACTAATTAGGGGGTCTATTATTAGAGGGGGGGCGTCTACTAATTAGGGGGTCTATTATTAGAGTAAATTATATCATTTGGTCATTGATTTGGACATTACTTGTACAGTCGCTTTGCCTCGTCCCATTTGTTGTCCAACTCGCGCTGTTTGTCGAAGAACATCATCCATTTGCCCGCTCCGTGCTCCTCGAGCTCGAATTTGGCCATTTGGACCGCATTTTGTTCAAACAGAAACGGCTCTTCGTTCACTTCCGACGGCTTTTTGTCTGTGTTTGTATACGCCAACATTTTACCCGGGATTGTCACGACGATTGTCCTCCTCTTTTCTGTAACAATTTCTAAAATTTTTAAAATATTAAGGTAACCTTGAAATTTTTTACTCTCAAAAAATTTAATTTTTTAAAATTTTTCTAATCATTTTTGCCCTCCGCGATGCATTTTTGGGCCATTTTTCTTGACAAATTTCATCAAAAATGCAAAATTTTCTCGGCGGCACCTATCAGGCACCGCCGACCCCCCTTTTATCCATATTTCGCAATTTTTCAAAAATTCCTTAACGAAAATGCAATAAAAACGAAAAAATATACCCCTAAGGATCGACTTTTTAAAGATTTTCAAAAATACACCCCTAAAAATTGACTTTTTCGTGATTTGGTGAAATTTTACATTGAATTTGGAAAAATTTATGTGCATATTTCGCAATTATTGGTGCATATTTTATGCGCATATAATTTTCCTCCCTAATAATCAGCGGCAGCAGAGAATTAAGAAATAAAAGTAAAAAACAAATAAATGACCAATCAACAACTGCGTCAGCATATGCAGTTTTTGCGTAAACAAAGATGCAAAATAGGTAGCTGACCTTCAATGATCAAAAAACAGGGGAAAATCGCAAAAATCCCCCGATTTTCTTTTTGTTACAGGAAAACACGATGTTGAAAATGAAGAACATCTGATGCCAAAAAATTCAAATTTTTTAATGTTTCGATAACAGATAAATGTCTCCCCTGAAAATTCCCGGTTGGTCCCGGTCCCGGTTTTTCTGGTCCAAAAAGTCCCGGTCCCTTACTACCCTAGTTAAAATGATTGTGCAAATTGCTCTAAAATTGGGCTCATTAATTGCTTGATTTGATTCTGACCCACGACCAGATCAAAATAGTATAATCTTTTAGATCACATATGCAACAAGGTTGGGCAAAATTACGGATTTCGGGTTTTTGGATTTTAAATCTTTTTGGCTTTTGGGGTTTCGGGTTTCATTTTCCGATTTTACACATCACTGATATGCATGCCCCAAGCTGGATGACCAGAGTCAAATCTCACAAATCAACTTTTTACCTCCAAATTCCCCGAGCTTTTTTCTCAAGAAAATCAAGATTCTGAGAATAGTAAAAAAAATTCTCAAATTTCAGCGCAAAATTTGATTCTGCACCGGCGACCTTCTAATAAAAATGTCATATTATTAATTTATTTAGCAATCAAAAATTCTGGCGCTTTCATTTCAAAAGAACACGGGGTTTTTAATAAATAATTGCCGTCAATTTTTCTGGGATTTTTTTGAATCCGGCAATTTGAGTCTGTCTTAATTTTCATTCGTTTTCAATTCCCATCGAATATACTTAGCAAAATAATGTTTAAAAACACGAAAATTTGGGCAATTGCGATTTCACATTTTTGATTATAAAGTAGTGATCCTGAGCCCAATAAAGCTTAATCCAAGACACGGATATCAGAACCGGGAGAATTTTAAGCGACTCATCCCCAATTGTAAATCGCATATTCCGGAATGGTTTTTGGACACTTTATGACTGAGTTCGAACCCTTTGTCCCATCAATGTATTAATCATCAATTGAACCGTTAATCATCAATTGAACCGTTTCTGATCAGTTTTTGTTGCTGTCAGATGGGAATGGCTGGCTGCTGGTGGGAAGAGCAGCACATATTCATCATCATTTGCTTTTATTTGGTGTCGGAAAAGCAATGGAAAATTTTAATGAACAAATTCACTCATAAAATAAAATTTTAAGACGACAATTTTCAATTTCTATTTATTTAAAATAATAAAAAGATTTAATTTTTAGAAAACAAGTGAAGGTCTTAAATCCGACCAAAGCCATGTGTGTGCTCATTATGCTCTTGGTCACTCTGTTTCATGCGACGTCGACTGTAAATGGTAAAAATGCCAACTTTTTGAAAATTATTATTTAGAAATATTCGAATATGATGGCAGGCAATGGACAGACTTCCCGGGGGATCCGTTTCTCTTTTTTTGGGTATCGAAAAAAGGCACATTTCAGCGAGTTGAAATTAAATTTGATTTGAGTTCGGGCTGACTGACCCAAATGAATGAAACAAATAAATGCAAAGGCCAGCCCATGCCCTCTCAACAAAAAATTCAACTAGAATTCGGACCAGTAGAGATTTCGATCAAGAATCTCGACCGATCCGATCTCTAAATTCAACGCGCTTAACTTTGGGGGAGGCTCAACTAGAACCCAGTAAAATAAAATTTCCGTACGTGAGCTCAGTTGTGACGATATGGGCCGCCAAGAAATTTTTGACTCAATTTGTTAAGGGATTTTCAGCCAAAATTTTAAAATACGGTAATTTTTTTGGTTAAAGCGCCCTCTTTGGTTTGATTAAAGTTAACGCGCCCCCTTTGGTTTGATTAAAGTTAACGCGCCTCCTTTGGTTTGATTAAAGTTAAAGCGCATCCTTTGGCTTGATTAAAGTTAAAGCGCCCCCTGTGGTTTGATTAAAGTTAAAGCGCTCTCTTTGGTTTGATTAAAGTTAAAGCGCTTCCTTTGGTTGATTAAAGTTAAAGCGCCCCCGGTGGTTTAATTAAAGTTAAGCGCTCTCTTTGGTTTGATTAAAGTTAAAGCGTACCCTTTGGTTTGATTAAAGTTAACGCGCCCACTTTGGTTTGATTAAAGTTAACGCGCCCCTTTTGGCTTGATTGAAGTTAAAGCGCCCCCTTTGGTTGATTAAAGTTAAAGCGCCCCCGGTGGTTTAATTAAAGTTAAGCGCTCTCTTTGGTTTGATTAAAGTTAAAGCGCTTCCTTTGGCTTGATTAAAGTTAAAGTGCCCCCTTTGGCTTGATTAAAGTTAAAGCGCCCCCTTTGGTTTAATTAAAGTTAAAGCTCCCCCTTTGGTTTGAAAAGCGCTCCCTGTGGTTTGATTAAAGTTAAAGCGCCCCCGGTGGTTTGATTAAAGTTAAGCGCCCTCTTTGGTTTGATTAAAGTTAAAGCGCCCCCTTTGGCTTGATTAAAGTTAAAGCGCCCCCTTTGGTTTGATTAAAGTTAACGCGCCCCCTTTGGTTTGATTAAAGTTAAAGCGCCCCCTTTGGTTTGATTAAAGTTAAAGCGCTTCCTTTGGTTGATTAAAGTTAAAGCGCCCCCGGTGGTTTAATTAAAGTTAAGCGCTCTCTTTGGTTTGATTAAAGTTAAAGCGTACCCTTTGGTTTGATTAAAGTTAAAGCACCCCCGGTCGTTTGATTAAAGTTAAGCGCTCTCTTTGGTTTGATTAAAGTTAAAGCGTACCCTTTGGTTTGATTAAAGTTAACGCGCCCACTTTGGTTTGATTAAAGTTAAAGCGTACCCTTTGGTTTGATTAAAGTTAACGCGCCCACTTTGGTTTGATTAAAGTTAACGCGCCTCCTTTGGTTTGATTAAAGTTAAAGCGCATCCTTTGGCTTGATTAAAGTTAAAGCGCCCCCTGTGGTTTGATTAAAGTTAAAGCGCTCTCTTTGGTTTGATTAAAGTTAAAGCGCCCCCTTTGGTTTAATTAAAGTTAAAGCACCCCCGGTCGTTTGATTAAAGTTAAGCGCCTCTTTGGCTTGATTAAAGTTAAAGCGCCCCCTTTGGCTTGATTAAAGTTAAAGCGCCCCCTTTGGCTTGATTAAAGTTAAGCGCCCTCTTTGGTTTGATTAAAGTTAAAGCGTACAGAATTCAAAAATTGAATTTTCTTGCTTTTTTCTTAAAGAATTTTGGGCAAAATGCAAAAATAGGCTCAAAAAATCTTAAAATACCCGAAATAGGTTTGAGCCTATTTTAGGCTTGGATAGGCTCGTTAAACCGACAAAATTTTCGACTAAAAACATGTTTTTCGTGCATAACTCATCAAAACAAAGCTGCAGAAAATACTTATAAATCACCGCAAGTTGTTCTGTTTTTTAGCGATTTGGTGTTGGACTGGCTCTTGCATGAAAATAATAGTGCCCTCAGAAACAAAAACGAACGATTTCTACTACAATAAGATGAAGCTGACGAAATGTCCGGCGGACATCAAGCGTTGCTTCAACTTGACCTGTACGCTGGATGCCGACGCTTTGAGTGAAAATGGAGGAAGGCGTTTTCCTAATGGCTGTACGTTTTAAACAGGGTTGAGCCCCGACCCCTCGGGGGCGGGAAAAGTCGGGGTCGGGGTTTTCGTCCCCGACCAAAAAAGTCGGGGTTCGGAAACTCGACCAAGATTTCGATTGCGAATCTCGATCGGTCCGTGTTCTAGCATTAAAACACTAATGATGGAATTCAAAATATGCAGATGGCAAACCATTGTGATTTATTCCATCCAAAACCAATATTTTTAACAGAGAAATTTTAATTTTGCCAAAATTGCATATGCATAGGCCCAGGATCTCCGAAAAATGCCAATTCCGTTCTGATCATTTCATTCAAATTCGCTCAGCGCGCTCTATGATGACGCTCTGGACTTGTTTGCCGCCGAAGGATGAAGGAAAATGTGAGATACCAAATGAATACAATGGCACGGATCTGAGAAAGCAAAAAAAAAAATACTGCCGCATTTCGTGCTGTAGCGGTAACGCATGCAATGGCACGCTCGGACTGCGTGTCTTTGGCACGGTCGCTGCAATGATTGCATTTGCTGCGGGTAAACAAATTGTATAAATTTTTGAATTGACATTTAAATTGAAAGTTAAAATATACTCTGATTCGTGAAAATGAATAAATAAATTTGCCAATTTTTAGCGTTTTTTGTCCGTTGGAACTGATTGAGGAGGGAATGAACAAGAATGATTGAATCCCAAACATCGACAATTATCCAAAAAAAAGAGATAATTCAAATGCGATGGATCATAAAATTATTTCAAGAATTAATAATGATTTTTGAACAGTTCGATTTGGTTACTTCAATAAGTTTTGTTCCCAAAATATTATTTGCCAATTCAAATATTTTAAAATCATTATGCCAAAGCCAAAAAATGTCCACCCGGAATTCTCGTACCCAAAAATGCCCAGAATTTTTTTCAAAATGGGATTATTAGGGCGGGGATTTATGCACCCATTGGTCAACATTTTAACCGGTCATAATGCCAACTTCACCAAAAATTTTAGTATTTATTAAGTTGTTCTTATTATTTTTAAGGAAATCGGCCATTTTTTGCAAGCAAAATTTTTCTTGAAATTTTAAATTGTTCTGAAAAAAAGGGGGGGGGGGGAGTCCTGCCATCTATTTGGTGATTATTCTGCATTTAAACACATTTATAAATGGCGTTGAATTGTTTAGTTTCTTTCTCATTTTAATTTCCCTCCAAATTCCGTCATCCCCTCACAAATCAGTGTTTCATCTTTTCAAAGCTACGGTAATTTTCAAAGTTACGGTAATTTTCAAAGCTACGGTAATTTTCAAGGCTACGGTAATTTTCAAAGCTACGGTAATTTTCAGATCGTAAATGGTACAAAGTCCTCGAACACACCAATGGTTCCGTCGCCAGAATCGCACAACATTCTGGCCAAAGAAGTGCGTTTAATTTGCCGAATCTGTTATCCGGACAACATTTTCCGATTCGCGTGGAATAATCTTTATTTCTCAACTTTTTTTTTGTTGTTACTTAAGAGGCAAGGATTTACAAAATTCTTTGAAATTCTTTTACATTTTTTAAAGTTTTCACCATTTTATCGCAACATTTTGCCAAAAACAACAACAATAAATCATGCAAAATTGTCTGAAGTGCAAATCCGAAAACACCGCAAAAGCGCCGATTGGTCACTTTGTCGAGCGTCTCAGTGTCTAATCGTAGCCCCTCGGCCACTTGCCTTAGGCGCTGAAAATGATAAAGCATTTTAAAACTTTTATTGGGATCACACTTAAACCGGGCGTTTTGAACCGCACCGGTACCCTGGCTTGGGGTTTGTTAGGCTTAGGCCTAAGCCTAAGCCTACGCTTAAGCCACCCTGAGAGCATGCGATAAAATGGAATCCACTTACCCTCCACGAATGAAGTAATTAAATCCGTAGTATTCTACTTCTTCGTAAGCTTCTTTTCCAGGCACTTCGGCCACAGCCTAAAAGTTACAGTGCCCTCCCGTCTGTTATATTTTTGGTAAATATATATTACAATCTCACGGAAGACTCCCCATTCACATAAATCCAGGGGTCGCATCGAAAATTTTCAAAAATAAGGACATCAAGGGCAAAAAATAAGAATTTGTGGTCCGAAATAAGGACATTTTACAAAATGTTCAAAAATGCAGCCAAATGTTTATTTTTGACTTTTTAATCATATTCTCTCCACCAACAATTTTCCTCAACATTTGGGGGTTGGAAATTGCTCCTATAGATTTTCGAAAATGCAATTTTTTTAGTGAATTTTGCTTTAGTGGGGGGGGGGAGGGGGGGTCGGCGGTGCCGATAGACGCCGCCGGGAAAATTTTTGAAATTTCGACTCAATTTGGTCAGAAAATTGATCAAATTCGCTTTAAAATTTTCTCATTTTGAAAATTGGATCAAAATATATGAAAATCTTAAACTTACACTTTTTTTTCCTTCTGGGTGAGAGATTGTAAAGATGACTTTGTTCACGTCCTTGAGTTTGCTTTTGTCCAGCAAAATCATTTGTCTCTTTTTGCCGTCCTCCTTACATTGCCCGATCACCGTATATAGTGGCCCTTCAGTTATTTTGCGGCCATCATCTGTGGTGACTTCAACGGCGTAATTAAATTTAGGCGGGTCGATGTGCACTTCCAAAAAGTCGACGGCATTGGCACTTTGGTGATGATGGACCAGTTGAAGCAGCACAATTTGTGCAATAAACCAACAAACTTTGGCGCACAAACCAATGTTAGCCATTTTCTTATAAACCCCAAGGGGAGGTTGTTAATTAAACGGAATTTTCAGATTAGTGTAAGGATTGAGAGAGAATTCCGCTGGTTGGACGATACGGTTAAAACGCCTATGGCGGAGGCAAAAGATCAAAGGCAAATGAGACGCCCCGGTAGCTCAGTTGGAAGTGCTGCCCACGGATTGGGTGGAGGTCGTGGGTTCGAGTGTAACCCATGGTTACTATTTTTGCCTATTCTTTACTTTAGTAATTAAAATCGGTTATGTTAGAATAGTCCAAAATTGGCTAGTGTGGTCCAGCGGTCAATGATTGTGACATGATCAGATTTCAGAGTTCTACATAATATGGTTCGGAAAATGCGTCAGTGATTATTAAAAGTCGAGAAAAAAGTGTTTTTTTATCGGATTTAGGGGCGTAGACTACACCATTTCTGGCGATTTCGAACTTCGAACTAAATTCAAACAATTTTTCAAAAATTAAATGTTACAAAAATCCATTTTGGTCTCAAAATCATTGAAAAGTATGAATTCGATTATTACTTTCGTTGTAAAGTGTCTCAAATCTCGCCCAAGCCAAAACTTCTCGAATCTCCTGACGTCTTAGGCTAAGCCGAAGCTAGGCTTAAGCTATGCTTAGGCTTAAGCTATGCTTAGGCTTAAACTTAGCTTGTACCGGATCGGCAGGGCTTCGACACGTAGCCGTCAAACTTGATTTTTGGAAAATTTGACTTTTTGACTAAATGTTCGAATTCTGGTCCGGTTGGTTGTAACAGAGGTCAGAATCAAATTCTTCGACCCCAAAAACCTCCAGAAACATACTATGGACAAAATGCGAATAAAATATACAATGGCATTTTATAAAATTTTTAATTATAATGAAGAAAAATTGAGAAAGAGTTTTACTAGAGGCTTCTTACCTTGAAGATTAAACTTATTGAATATGAAAAAAATCTACAATTTAAGCGCTTAAATTGGAATATTTTTGCCCTAAATCACATGTCTCCCCCCCCCCCCCCCCTCTTGCACTTTTTCCTCTTTTGGCATTCCCCTCACCCCCCCCCCCCCTTGCACTTTTTTCTTTGGCATTTCTCCCTTTTGCACATTTTTTTTTCTTTTTGGAAAATCTATGAATAAATAATGATTTTTGAACAGTTCGTGTTTGGTTATCCAATAAGTTTTGTTCCAAAATATTTACAAATATTTTAAAATCATTATGCTAATCCAACAGAGCCGGGGTCTGTACGGGTTTTCACGAGGGGTTTAGATTAAGCCATTTTTCCGCACCCTCGTTTAGATACGCATTGTTGCTGCAGGCAAAAAGTTATTATTTTTCTAGGAAATCGGCCATTTTTTTGAAGCAAAATTTTCTTGCAATTTTAAATTTTTTTTTGTGATGAAAATAGGGGGGGGGGGGGGGGGGGGTCCTGCCAAATATGCATGTGCATATTATGCACATGCATATTTTTTTCCTGAACTTGAAATGACCTAAAACGCACGAAAAACATGTTTTCAGCTTGGTTTGAAGCTTCTAGAATGCATTTCCATGTGCATATTTCGCGATTTATGTGCATACTTTTTTTCATTTTATGTGCATATTTTGGCATTTTGCAAAAAATTAGTGATCTTGGCAAGAAAAATTTGATTTTACTTCATTTTTCTTAAGAAATTTTTTGAAAAAGCGCAAAATAATCATAAAAGTTCAGAAAAGTCGCCAAAACATTGAAAATTTGGAAATGTATCTCATCAGCAATTTTAACTTCGGTACGGGAAAGTACCGACGCTTTTTCGGTACTTTTCGGTACTCAGGCATCGGTACTTTACCGAATAGTACCGACCGAACTTTTTTTTGAAAAACACCGATACTTTTCGGAACCGGTACTTTTTCGGTATTTTACCGAAAAATACCGACCGAACCTTCTGGCCGATCACCAATAAAATGCCAAAATATACACATTTTTTGGCTTAAAATGCGAAATATGGATGAAAAATATGGACATAAATGGAAAATATGGACGAAATATGGAAATATGGACATAAATCGCGAAAGATGGAAAAATATGGAAAATATGGATATAAAAATCGGTCCTAGAAGCTTCAAATCAAGCTAAAAATGTGTTGTGCATTTCAGGGCATCCCCAGTTCGCAAAAAAAAAATGGATTTCTAATTGGAAAAATTTATGTGCATATTTTTTCATTTTATGTGCATATTATATGCGCATATTTCAAGAGTATGTGCAGATAATCACTCCCTAGTGATTATTCTGCATTTAAACACATTTATAAAATGGCGTTGAATTGTTTAGTTTATTTTCTCATTTTAATTTCCCTCCAAATTCCGTCGTTCCCGCAGTGTTTTCTCTTTTTGGGCTCACTCGGACCTTCGTCTGCGTTAAGGAGTCTGAAAATTTGAATTATAAGAAAAAAATGACATAAATTTGGGAAAACAAAGAATGGAAGTGGGGAGATTGGAATTTTGAAAAAGCGGGGACCGGTTACACTCGCGCATTTTCTCAGCTTAAACAGACCCGGGCCCGGGGGGTCAAGCCGGCGCTAGTCCAGAAAATCCGTGGATTTCTGCCCATTTTGACCTGCTTGGCACTTAAACCGGTCTTTTTCTGAAAAATTTTTTTTTGGGGGAAATTTTGGATGTTTTGAAAATGCATAGTTCATCCTTTTTATGGCTAAATAACAAAAAGGCAATAAAAACTAATAGAGAAAATTTTGGCTTCGAGACTCTCGCTTTCATTTTTAACCCCCCAGGGGGAGAATAAAATTTGCCCTTTTATTTAGCAAAGGTAAATTTAATCATCCAAATACGCCGTTCAATCACTTTTTGGCGCTCGGAGATTGGGATTTTGAAAAAGCATGGCACCGGGGTTTTTATCCGCGGATTGGATACGGATATGATCGACAAGACCCCAATTCGTAGTGGGGAGATCGGAATTTTGAAAAAGCGGGGACCGGTTACACTCGCGCATTTTCTCAGCTTAAACAGACCCGGGCCTCCGGCTACTCCAGAAAGTAATTTCCTTGGACCTGGCAAATGAAAATGAGAAAATTTCGGCTACCTATGCCAAATCTTGCAAAAACGGAACTAGGAGGCATCGTGTCGATTAACAGCATTTTGAGTTATTTTTTTCAGAAAAAAATTGGCACGCATTTCGATGCACGTGACTTTCGTTAGACTGTATCCTTCTCAAATTTTCATCATCCCTGGAAAATAAAGTACCTAAATTGTTTTTCAGTATCATGGTTAATGAATGCGGCGGCACAGCATTTTTGGAAAAATTTATTTCCAAAACTTTTTCAAATCAAATTTTTCAAAATTCTCCTAACTCCACAAAATTTTGGTAGGGATAATTTTTGTCACCGGCTCGAGGATTATCGAATGCGGTGGAGACTTTCATGCTGTTGATGCTTTCAATCTGCCAGCACTAAAAGTTATTGGACTTGAAGAAATTATGGCCTTTCCGAATCGGATAAAATCAAATGATGGAAAAGTTGGATTTTCCCCATTGATCCAGCAGAATTGATCAATCGGTTTAACTGATCAACAAGTCATTCTTAAGCCTAACGAACTCCCTAAGGCTCTAGGCTTTGGAGTTACTTTAAAAAAAGGCGTTTTTCATTAAAAAAATATCTCATTTTTTGGACATCATTTTCTGATTCTCCATAGAAAAATCTTTATTTGCTCAACTTTTTTTTTTGTTACTAAAGAGGAAAGGATTTACAAAATTCTTTGAAATTTCTTTTGTATTTTTTAAAGTTTTCACCATTTTATCGCAACATTTTGCAAAAAATCAACAACAACAATAAATCATGCAAAATTGTCTGAAGTGCAAATCCGAAAACACCGCCAATAAAAAAGCGTCGATTGGCCACTTTGTGGAGCAAATTGTCTCAGTGTCTAATCGTATCCCTCGGCCACTTGCCTTAGTCGCTGAAAATGATAAAACATTTCAAAAGTTTTATTGGGATGCACATTTAAATTGGAGTTTTTGAACCGCACCGATTCAAATTTTGACACATTTGGCCAAAATTTGTTGAGAATATTTTTTATTCTAAATTGTCTGAAAATATGTTAATTGATGCACGGATAACGAATTCGACAATAGCAATCAAAAAAAAAAGAAATTTAAACTGGTTTTTGAATCGGTTGAATTTTTAAAAATTAATGAAAAAAAAAGATTTTAAGTAACAACGGGCTACCGGTCCGAATCCCTCGCTGAGTGCCGATTCAGTCCCGTATTGAAGCTAAGATTAAGCCTAGCTTAAGCTTAAGCCACCCTGGCTTGGGGTTTGTTAGGCTTAGGCCTAAGCCTAAGCTTAAGCCACTCTGGCTTGCGGTTTGTTAGGCTTAGGCCTAGGCCTAAGCCTAAGCTTAAAGTAGTAAGCCAACCGTGACCTCTACTGCGCGGGAAATTTCCCGCAGAGTAATTAATCAATGCAGAGCCTATAGGCTCGGGACCGGGCGGTGGTCCCAGGGGACTTTTTGAGACTACACCTTTTGGGTACCAGGGTAATTAATCATGATCGGGCGGTGATCCCCAGGGGTTTTGAACCTAAACCTTTTGTTTGACATAAATGTTTGATTAATTGGTATAAAATTTTTGATGAATTTTCAAATTTCAAACATCTATCATTCATTGCGTTGAGGGGAGGGATTGTGCTCCCCAACAGGTTAGAGAAATAGAGTCCAAATCACTCCCGGAAAATGCGACATCTAGAAATTTTTTTAAAAATTGAATATCTTTTAAAACTTATTTTTCTATTAATTTTTAATAAATAATTAGAGCCCGGTAAAAAAAAATTTCCGGGAACGGGAACGGGGTTTTCAAAAAGAACGGGACGGGAATCCCGAACGGGAATCCCGTCTTTTTCCCGTTCCCGTAGAAATCCCGTTCAATTTTTAACTGGAATCCCGCGGGAACGGGAAAAATTTTGAAAATTTTTAAACTAAGAATTTTTCGAAATTTTTATTGGCGGGCACTTTGCGATAAATTTCTGATATACAATTGGAGGGTCTGACAACGCCGATAGGCGCCGCCGGAAAATTTTTAAAACATTTTTGTTAAGAAAATTGCTCAAAATTTTCGAATTTTTTCCGATTTGCGAATTTTTCAAAATTCAATTTTTTGAGAATTTCTTTTCTTGAGTTGGAGGGGCGGGAGGGGTCGGCGGTGCCGATAGGCGCCGCCGAGAATTAATTGATTCAGAAAATCAGAAACCAACAGAATATGGCACATTTTGTGTGAGTTCGGCGGTGCCGATAGGCGCCGCCGTTAAAAAAATTTGAAATTTAAGCATTTTTGTGATGAAAATTGGTCCAAAATTGTTAAATTTTTGAAAATATTTCGCCAAGAAAAATAAACGGGAACGGGAAAAATACTGAAATAAAATTTCCGGGAACGGGAACGGGGTTTTCAAAAAGAACGGGACGGGAATCCCGAACGGGAATCCCGTCTTTTTCCCGTTCCCGTAAAAAATCCCGCCCGGCGAAAAAGACGGGACCGGGATTCCCGTACTTTTCCCGCGGGAATCCCGTTCCCGCCGGGCTCTATAAATAATATATGTAATTGGTAATCCTTATATAAAACAATTGCAATAATGACCAGGGGAGATATAAATTGGGACGCATTGCTAACGAAACGCATCGGCACCCGCGCGTTCACTAATCGGCAAGTTTGCCGGTGGCTATTAATGGTCTATTAGATAAGGGAGGGCCAAATGCAACTGCACCAGCAAACGACAGATGAAAACCCCATAACACACGTCAAGCAGAGACGGAGGGCGGGGGCCACTATTTTTTGCCTAAGCCTAACCGCGCAGTAGAGGTCACGGTTGACTTACTACTGCTTAAGCCACCCTGGCTTGGGGGTTGTTAGGCTTAGGCCTAAGCCTAAGCTTCAGCCACCCTGGCTTGCGGTTTGTTAGGTTTAGGCCAAAGCCTAAGCTAGGCTTAGGCTTAGGCTTAGCCTATGATGCAGGTGGTTCGGGAAGTTTTGGCTGGCGTGGGCTTCGAACCGGAAGCGTGCAGTGAGCATGCGATAAATGGGTTTTTAAGTCCCTGAATAAATAAATCCACTTACCCTCCACAAATGTAGTAGTCAAACTCGCAGACGTCTTTTTTGCGAGCATCTTTTCCAGACAGTTTGGCCACAGCCTAAAAGTAACAGTACCCTCCCGTCTCTGCTGGTATATTTTTGGAAAATATATAGTATATCTCACAGACTCCTCAATCACATAAATCTCATATTTTCGACTCTGCTCAAGCTCTAAGGCAAAATACGGAATAAAAAATTTGTGCGATCTCAACTCAGGGGAGTCGTTCATTTGGGCGCTCACGGTTGGGCGCTCAAAAAAAAAAGTAAAGCCTAAGCTCGGTTTATATGAAAGCCTTAAAAAATGCTGCTTAATAAAAAACTTTAAAAAATTTTTCAAAAATTTTGACTAGCCTACCTAATATACCGGGCGCCCAACCGTGAGCGCCCAAACGTACCCGGCGCCCAACCGTGAGCGCCCAAACGTACCCGGCGCCCAACCGTGAGCGCCCAAACGTACCCGGCGCCCAACCGTGAGCGCCCAAACGTACCCGGCGGCCAACCGTGAGCGCCCAAACGTACCCGGCGCCCAACCGTGAGCGCCCAAACGTACCCGGCGCCCAAACCTGAGCGCCCAAACGTAGCCGGCGCCCAACCGTGAGCGCCCAAACGTACCCGGCGCCCAACCGTGAGCGCCCAAACGTACCCAATCGCAACTCAGAAAGAAGTTTTCAGTCCTGGACTGAAGTGTCACTTTTGTTGGGACTTAGTTAGCCACAGTGAAGTGTAAAAAAATTCTCAAAGCGGGGTACAAATCCAAGTCTGTTGGTTGTCTAACGAGCTGTTAAACGAGCAAATGGACCCACTATTTGCCGCGCAGCGGTTTTTCAAAGGAAATTTTTTGCGATTTTGCTCATTATTAGGGCAACGATTTATATGGCCATAAAATATGGATTTCCATATAAATTGTGGCCCTACTCATTATCAACTAAATATGATGAAATTTCGAAATTTAATGGATCATTTCCCCCCCCCCCCCTCAGAAATGTTTTACCTGATTACGAGCATATGCCACAAAGGATTTTTGTATTTTAAAAATATGTCACTTTGTGTCCCTTCGATATGTCGTTAAAAATTCCGTGACATTTTGTCGTCTGACATTTTGTACGCAGCTGAGTGAGACCAAGTTCAAAAATTGGATAAAAAATCGAAAAAATCCAAGAAAAACCATTTTGCCAACCCATCAAAAACTTAAATTTCTATCAATTTCGAATCCCGGACCCGAATTTGAAGGGTTTTCGATATCTTTTCGCCTGAAAACCATTCAAACACATGCTCAAAACCATTCAAAAATTACTATCTAATTTTTTTCTTTACTCGTTTACAGCTCGTTAGAATAGGCTTGGTTTTAATTTTGGAGGGTTTTTAGTTCTTTCACGTTTTTAAGTCCCTAAAAATCCCGGTTCTATTTATGACCAGTAGAGACCGGAGTCCGGCCGGATTTTTCCGGGTTCGGAATCCGGGGTTTTTTGACTGTTCCGGATTTTTCTGGACTCGGATTTTCCTGGATTTTTTCGAAATTATTTATCTTTCCGGTAACTCATGTTAGTATGTGTAGGGTTCGAACTTCGAAATTCGACCCAGCTTGAACGCAATCACCCCTTTTTTTTACTCTGCTCGAATACGCTTGTCCCCATTAATAAATTTTGTAAATAAAATTTCAAAATTTTTAAAATTAAAATGCGCGCAAAAAAAAGGATTTTTGAAAAAAAAACCATCACAGCTTCATAAATTTTTGCTTCAATTTTCTTAACCAAGATTGCCAATTTTGAAAAATTTCTCCGGCGGCGGACATCTTCCACTCTTCCGTAAATTAATTTTTTTTGAAAATTTTCCAAAATTCCGAAGCAACATGCTTAATTTTGATGGTGGAAGAGACAATTAAAGTTATGAGGATTAAACTCGATTGTTATTTTTCACCTGGATAAATCCGGAAGGTCGAAAAGCCGGATCCGGATTCCGGATTTTTAAAAAAACCCCAACGGCACTTTCTTGAACTTTTGTGTCTATTTGAACATTTTTTATTAACAATTAAACTTACATTTGTTGTTCCATCTGCGCGAAAGATTGTAAAGCTGAGTTCGTTCACATCCACGAATAACTTTTTGTCCAGCCGAATAATTTGTGTCGTTATGCGGTCCTCTCTACATTGCCCGCTCACCGTTTTTTGTAGCCCTTCAGTTATTTTGCGGCCATCATCTGTGGTGACTTCAACGGCGTATTTAAATTGAGGCGGGATGATGTGCACTTCCAGTACGGAGGCGGCATTGGCACTTTGGTGATGATGGGCCAGTTGAAGTAGCACAATTTGTGCAATAAACCAACAAACTTTGGCGCACAAACCAATGTTAGCCATTTTCTTATAAACACCGAGGGAACGTTAATTAATTAAACGGAATTTTCAGATTAAGAGAAGTAATTAAAATCGGATGTAGAATTGTCCAAAATTGGCTATTGTGGTCCAGCGGTCAATGCATTTTATAAAATTTTTAATTATAGTGAAAAAAAATAAATTGAGAATGAGTTTTACTAAGGTAGGTAGTTACCTTACCTTGAATTAAACTTATTGAATATGAAAAAAATCTACAATTTAAGCGCTTAAATTGGAATATTTTTGCCCTAAATCACATGTCTCTGTTTCTGTTTCTAGCCAGACGAAAAGAAAAATTTCCCCATTGTTCTCTTGTCGAATGCACTTTCCTTTTTTGGCATTCCCCCCACCCCCCCCCCCCCCCCCCCCTCTTGCACTTTTTCCACTTTTTGGCATTCCCCCCACCCCCCCTCTTGCACTTTTTTTTCCTCTTTTGGCATTCCCCCCACCCCCCCCCCCCCCCCTCGCACTTTTTCCACTTTTGGCATTCCCCCCACCCCCCCTCTTGCACTTTTTCCTCTTTTCATTCCCCCCACCCCCCACCCCCCCTCTTGCACTTTTTCCTCTTTTGGCATTCCCCCCCCACCCCCCCCCCCCCTAGGGTTCGGGGCGCCCGGTTCGGGCGGGCAATAAATAAAAGCAATAAATACATCGCACAGTTATAGTACTATTATAAATGCAATTTATATTTGTTGATTTTCTTTTAATCATTTCTTAATTATGCCGAGAGGCACCGTCGAGGAATTTTAATTTTTGACTCTATTGTTAAGAGATTTTCAACCGAAATTTTGAAAATACGGTACTTTTTTAAAGGGTTTTAGGCAGGCGCATATGCAGGGAGTGGATGCCCCCTCCGAAATGTTTTTTGAGAACAAAACCATAGTAGGGAACCCCTTTGCTTTGCAAAATTCGTAATTTTTGGACCAATTTTCTTTACAAATCTCATCAAAAATCAAAAAAATTCCTCGCATTCGTAAAAACTTCAAAAAAAAGGTATCGTATTTTTAAATTTTGGATGAACATCTCTTAACAAATTGAGTAAAAAATTCAAAAATTTCTCGGCGGCGCCTATCGGCACCGCCGACCCCCCTCCCGAATCTGGGGCCTCGAAAATTACGATACGGGAGATTTTTAGCGAAAATACGATACGATATGGCTCTAAATTACGATATTTACGATTACGATACGATATCACATCCCTTGTCTATATCGTACATGATCAGGAATGATCAATCTCTAACTTTTAAGCTGTTTCAAAAAAATTTTTAAATATTCGCCCGGTATTCGGATTTTTTCCAAAATCCGGGCTAAAGCCCGGTATTCGCCCGGCAAAGCCCGCCCGGAGGAAAAATCGAAAAAAGCCCGCCCGGAAAAGCCCGCCCGGCCACTTTCGGGTTGCCCGGAAAAAAGCCCGCCCGGCCCCAACCCGATTATCCGAACCCTACCCCCCCCCCTCTTGCACTTTTTCCTCTTTTTGGCATTCCCCCCCTCCCCCTCCCCCTCTTGCACTTTTTCCTCTTTTGGCATTCCCCCCCCCCCCCCCCCCCCCTCCTCTTGCACTTTTTCCACTTTTTGGGCATTCCCCCACCCCCCCCCCCTCTTGCACTTTTTCCTCTTTTTGGCATTCCCCCCCCCCCTCCCCCTCTTGCACTTTTTCCTTTTAGCATTCCCCCCACCCCCCCCCCCCCCCTCTTGCACTTTCACTTTTTGGGCATTCCCCCCCCCCCCCCCCCCCCCCTCCCCTTATACGCAAATACCCGAGTCGGGTTGCGCCCGTACCGGCCCGGCCCATTTCCGAATACCCGAAAAAATACCCGCCCCGAGTCCAAGCCATTTTTCCGCACCCTCGTTTAGAAACGTTTTGTTGCTGCAGGCAAAAAATTCTTATTATTTTTTAGCAAATTGGCCTTTTTTTTGCAAGAAAATTTTTATTTTTGTGATTAAAATGAGGGGGGGGGGGGGGGTCCTGCCATAACTTTTTGGTAATTATTCTGCATTTAAACACATTTATAAAATGGCGTTGAATTGTTTAGTTTATTTTCTCATTTTAATTTTCCTCCAAATTTCGTCGTCCCCTCAGTTTTTTCTCTTTTTAGGCTCACTCGGACCTTCGTCTGTGTCAAGGAGTCTGAAAATTATAATTATAAGAAAAAATGACATAAATTTGGGAAAACAAAGAATGGAAGTGGGGAGATCGGAATTTTGAAAAAGTGGGGACCGGTTACACTCGCGCATTTTCTCAGATCGCAAGCTTTCATTTTGTATAATGGGCGACCAAGTTCGATCAGAGGTTATAGAAAGTTAATAAAGCTTTTGACCTTCGGACTATTCGACCTTCGGTGGACCGGAAGCGATTAGAATGAACAATTTTTTAACAGAAAATCAATTTTCTTTTAAGGCAAAACGGCACTGGACGTGGCTATTGCAAATGGACACGGGGAAATTGTGGAACTTTTGACTCTGCATGAATCCGGCCAGCGCAAATTCAATTCGAAACGTTGAGAAAAGTCAAAAAATGTTAAACATTTTGGAACATTATTTTTTGAATGTTGCAAAATTTGATGTTTTAGAAATTATTGGAATAAATTGTTGAACATATTTTCATTCTTTACTTTTAAATTTCAATTTGGGCATCGGCCAGCTCAGCTGAAAACCAACAAAGTAAAATTAGTTTTCAATTTCTATTTTATTAATGAATTCGTTATCAGTGAAATAACATATTTTGAGATAATTTTAAAATAAAAAATATTTTTTCCATAAATTTTGACAAAAAGGGTCCCCGTTATTCTTTTTCAATTTGAGCTGGTTCGAAACCGGTTTAAACGCATTTCCGCACCTTGAGACCTAAAGATTATTTTGAGTTGAAATTGTGGGGGTTTTAACTATGAAAATTTAAATCAAAAAAACAAGAATTCGTTTCAACAAATATTTGTGTGATAACAAAAAAAAATTCTCTGATCCCCAGATACAAAAAAGAGCATTAACCTGAAAAATAATAATTAATAACAACAAAAAATTTCAAAATATTCATTTAACAAAGGGAAATTTAGTCCATCCAAATACGCCGTTCAATCACATTGTTGGCGCTCACTCGGACCTTTCAAGGAATCTGAAGACAAAAATGATAAAATTTGGAAAACTAAGAATGATTTTGAAAAAGTCGGGGACCGGTTACACTCGCATTTTCTCAACTCAAACAGATCCGGGCCCGGGTCAAACTGGCTAGTCCTGGAAATCCGTGGTTTTCTGACATTTCGACCCGCTTAGCACTTGGATCGGGGTTTTTTCTGAAAATTTTTTTAGGAAATTTTCGGCCCATAAAACATAATTTTCTTGAATGCATTTGTTTAAAAATGTGCATATACCTTTTTATGGCTAATAACAAAAAGGCAATAAAAACGAATATGAGACAATTTCCGCTTCGAGACTCTCGCTTTCATTTTTAACCCCCCAGGGGCGAGAATAAAATTTGTCCATTTATTTACTTTCGCCGATGTCCTTGTCATTGCTGCAGCAAATGTGGACGTTATGCCACGGATTGACATCAAAAGCGGCCGCTTCCCACGCGGCCCATTTCGCTTCGTCGCGCTCAATTGGACAACGAACCAACAGCCACCGGTCTTCATCAAAGCGCCGCAACACCAAACGCTCACCCGTCAAATTGTTCTTCAGATCAAATGGCACAAAATAAAATGGCAAAAGACCATCATAAAAACTCCTGATGATAAAATTGACAGACTCCGTAGAGTTGACAAATTCCTTAAAAGTTAATTAAAAGAGAAAAAATGCAATAAAATTCAAAATTCACCATTCGGAGTGCTTCCACTTCACTGGAATAGAAGAAGCATTTCACCACCTTTGGAAGGCCATCCCCGCGGGGCGTCTGCAACCATTTGGCCAAAGCTTGGGCAGATGAAGCGCCGGCATTGTCATCGGCCGGAAATTTGGGGAAAACACCGGCATGAATCACTCGGAGTTTTGGACAATTGCGAAGAATGGCCGGAGAGAATTGGCGCAAACGGTCGAGATCGGCGGGAGACAAGAATAAGCCGCAAATGTTGGCATTGATCAATGGCCAAATCCGGTGCCAAATGATTTCCAAACTGTGGCATTGGTCAACTCGCGTAAAAATGGAAAGATCGGTGCCGTCAGAGTCAAAAAGTCGGCCAATGTTTTGGAGAAATTCGATGGCACTTTGGTCGATGTACCTTAAATATTTACGTAAACATAAAAATTTAAATTCAGACAAATGAATGAATGACCTTATCCAAATACTTTTGAATCCGATCACTTTGGCTGGAAGTGATTTTTGTGGAATTTGTAGCCGACGTTCGACATCATTATAGCCAATGCGTTTGACAATTTCAGCTCCATTCCCGTCAGTTGCGCGACAAATGTCCAACCGACCCAACGACCATTCATTCAATTTGAAATGCGCGTCCACCAAATGGTCAAATCGATCGCTGATCAGCGCAACTTTCAGTCCGAGCACAAAATGCCCAAAAAATGTGAAGACGTCGAACAAAACGTCGTCACAAATGAAACTGCAAAATTTGGCTTTATAAAATGGCATTAAAAAGGGTTTAGATCACCCCGTAAAGAAGGCAATTTTTTTGTTTTGTTACATCCAAAGTGCCAATTTTCTGGACATTTATGGATCATAGGGCCCAGGCTCAAAATGACTCAAAACCTCTTTTATTATAGGTTATTTAGGGGCTGAAACCGATAGAACAATCAAAAATTTTATTTAGGCGACTATTTTAAACCCGGTTTAATTTTGAAAAACCCATAGGGGGGAGGGACCCTTTTGGTCAAAATTTGTAGGAATTTTTTTTTAACTCCGGCTTTTATTATTACAAAAGTCGTTTTTTCCCTAATTTTCAAAAACCATTTTAAATTCTCAATTTTTAGTTTCTATTGACGAATTCGTAATCAGTGTGGTTTTGAGTGATTTTGAGCCTGGGAGCTATGATACATATTTACCAATTTTCTTGTTTAGAGGGGCCAACATTTTTGGAAAATCTTTCGATTTTATTCGAATAAAAAAAACTCACATTTCTTTCAACCGTTTCTCCACTTTCTTAGAATTGCCAGACATTTGTTTTTGGATTTGATTTTATGAGTTAATGAAGCTAAACAGAAAAAATTCATAAAATTTTGTGCCGTACTTTTTATCTTAATTATTTTAAATGAATTTGAAACCACTTCTTAAAATAAAACTTTTGTTTGTAAAACATTAATTTAATTGATCCAAATGATTATTATGACTTCCAAAGATTGAAAATATGGCCAATTCTTAATAGGTACATATAAAAACAGAAAGCAAGACAAAAACTCGAATGCTGGCCTGATCACTTCGACAAATTGCGGCTGAAATAGCCTAAAACGGTAAAATGCCCCAGGGTCAAACAAATAAATAATATATTTATTTATTTATTTATTGGATTAAGTCGGAGAGTCAATGCGAAAAAGCGTAAAATGAACCAAGAAATGCCAAAATGTGGAAAATTGTGGTGTCCTATCCCCCTTACAAAGACCAAGAAGCAATTTGGGGGGGGGGGGGAATGGGAAAATCAAAACGATTGCCTCGGGGACTTTGTGCCGTCCGTATGTATGGGCTTTTGATTTCTGCTCACTGACCTCTCCTCCTAAAATGGATTATTAGGGCGGGGATTATTTATGCACTGAATATGCCAAAATTAACAAAATATTCAAAAGAAAAGTACCAATCAGTCTCACCAATATGTTTTCCTATTCATAAATTTCCAAAAATCAAAATTGGCCTCAAATTATTCAAAAAGCATGAATACATACATAACAATCATTAAAAGGTTGTTGTGAAAATGTTGGTAAAACCCATTAAAAATTTAATAGGGTTTTTCATTAAAGCAATAAAAAATCATCCAATTTTTGTTATGCGGAATAGCTGCAAAAGCGTCCAATCAAATTGACTTAACAAAACTAACTATTTGTAAGCATTAGAAAAAGCAAAGGATAAAATTGAACAAACTTATGCCCAGAAACCTATGAAAAGGGCCGATTTTTACACTTTATCAGTTACTATAACTTTTTAAGAGAGAGCATCGAACCGGCTCGATGTTTGCTGACATATATCTTCTAATCATTTAGAGCTTTCGAATGATATAAAAAGGGTGGTACGCGACCGGGATTTTTGGGAAAATCGGGACCGGGACTTACCGGGAGCAGAAAAACCGGGACTTACCGGGACCAGAAAAACCGGGACTTACCGGGACCAGAAAAACTGGGACCGGGACTTACCGTGACCAGAAAAACCGGGACCGGGACTTACCGGGACCAGAAAAACCGGGACTTACCGGGACCAGAAAAACCGGGACCAGAAAAACCGGGGCAGGGACTTACCGGGACCAGAAAAACCGGGACCGGGACTTACCGGGACCAGAAAAACCGGGACCGGGACTTACCGGAACCAGAAAAACCGGGACCAGGATTTACCGGGACCAGAAAAACCGGGACCGGGACTTACCGGGACCAGAAAAACCGGGACCGGGACAAAGAGGGACGGTAGTGACCCCCTACCCAAAGCTGCTAAAGAAGCAGATATCGGAGCCCTGCTAATAAAGGCACCTACATGTACTGGAGCAACGGCACTTGTGCCGGTTATTGGAGTCTCTCGGATGCGGGCAGCAGGCTATGTAGTGGAAAGCCATTGTTTGGTGCCGGCGACGTCGTCGAAACGAAGGATCAAAGATCAAAACCAAATTGCACTAATTTTAATCGAAATTTATTTTCATTTTTCAGACACTGCCAATTTAATTGTTGACAATTCTGGCGATGATTTGTTTCCGTTTGTTATGCTGTTAAACCCGGGCGACAAAATTGAAGCAAACTTTGGGCCGAACTTCAAATTCAATATTACCAAAAGTGATAAAACGGATTTTAGGGCATTTATTTGATGTTAAATTTTATCGTTTAAACCACAGCGTTGGCCTGCACATGATCACGGATCAAGCCGTTTTTTTGGAGGGGGGCACTGATCACGCATTTTTTGAATAGCTCTGGAAAAGAAAAATCATGCTAAACAATGGTGCGATATGGGGAAAAAGATACCGTATTTCCTCTATTAATAGCCCCCCCCCTTCTATTTGAAGCCCCTCCCCCCCTCGAGGGGGGGGGGGGAAGACCCGGGGCTACTAATAGAGGAAATACGGTAGTCGTTTTCCAGAAGTTATTGGAGAAAAAAATGTTAGAAGGTGGCCAAGATTTTCCGAGAGTCTAGGTCTCGAATCTCGGAAATTTGTCGAAAACTCCGAGACCTAGTCTCTCGGAATTTCGAGATTTTTTATCTCGAAAATCTAGGTCTCGGCCCATTCCCAAATCTCGATCTCGGTCTCGGATTTTTTAAAATTCCGGGCTCTAGTATCTTATAGAAAAATTTATTGCCAAACCCTAGATAAGGTTGTAAAAAAGTTCAGAAAAAATGTTTTTGTCATCATTGAGAGAAGTCTTTTTCTTAACATTTGTTCAGAAAGAAGCACTCCGCGCCGAGGGCACGGCGCCAAACTGTCCGGTTTTTATGACGGAACTCCGTGGCCAAGAAGACGGGACTTGAATAAATTTTGATTAATTCTGGGCCTTTCGTGTTTCGACAGGCATTAGAAAAAGCTTGTTGGATGGGTCCTTTGGGGTTTCGTAAAATGTGCCACGAATATAGAAATTTAGAGAATGCCCAAAAGTTCCACGTCAGCCCTTACCCGCTTAAAGCAGCCCCTGTCATATGCAAAGTGCAATTCTGATTTATCGACCAATATCTCTGCTTCTTTGGGCATAGACTCTGCCTAGGGGCGCTTTTCCCATACAATACATTAGCCGTAATGCTGCAATCCTCCCCCCCCCACCCCCCCCCTCCAAAATTGGCATAAACAGGGGCCCCGAATGCCCTCCATTTCTGGCATATATCTTTGTTGGAGAGTAAGGCAATCTTTTCGTAAATGCCAACGCATTCCCCCGCATCCTCTCCAGGCGCTTCTTCCATACAATACATTAGCCGTAATGCTTCAATCCCCCCCCCCCAAAAAAAATGGCATAAACAGGGGGCCCCAAATGCCGCGCTCAAATTCTGGCATATTCTTTGTTGGAGTAAGGCAATCTTTTCGTAAATGCCAACGCATTCTCGCGCATCCCCTCCAGGCGCTTTTTCCATACAATACATTAGCCATGATGCTTCAATCCCCCCCCCCCCCAAAATTTGCATAAACAGGGGGCCCAAATGCCCTCCATTTTTGGCATATTCTTTGTTGGAGTAAGGCAATCTTTTCGTAAATGCCAACGCATTCTCGCGCATCCCCTCCACTCTCTTCGTTGACAATGCTATTTTGAAACAAAGGCACTTCTATGCCTGCGATTAAAGACGTATAAAAGCGGTGGCATGCAGCAAAAAGCCATCATTCAAAACAATTTTTATTTGTAATTCCCTCAAAATGCCCACCTTTCTCTTCTTGGCCGCAATTTGTTTGCTTGTGGCCGCTTCAATTCTGCTGCAAACTGGTCAGAAAAAATTTGTTTCAAATTAAAAATTTGGCGCAATATTTCATCGCTTTTCAGTGTAACAAAAATTTATGTAAAATAACGAAATATTTTAACTTAAAATTTTCGACTGACTCACGTAGAGAATTCAGATGCTTCGCCAAAAGCAAACGCCAAACTCGAAAAAGTACCATCTGGCAACGCTGAATCAACCCCAGGTAACAGCATTTTTTGTTTAATTATCTATTATTTTTTCAAATTAATTATAAGAATAGAAACATCAATTAAGCTCTCCAATTAAGAATAATTCTCAGAAGAAAAAAAGTGAATAGAGATACTTTTTTCATAGCCAAATCAAAAAAATGCCACCTTTTTATGCAATAACCGGCACATTTTTTCAATTTAATTATAAGAAAAGGAACATCAATTAAACTCTCCAATTAAGAAGGATTCTCAGAAGAAAAAAAGTGGGGATAGTAAGATACTTTTTTCATAGCCAAATCAAAAAAATGCCACTTTTTATGTAATAACCGGCACAAAAGGGAAATGTTATTTAATATTTTGAAAATAAATTTATATTTTCTTAGTGCTAACCCTTCAAAATCGATGGGCATATTCCGCACGTGACGAGAAACTCGCGTGGAATTCCGCTGCACGTGACGAGAAACTCGAGCTCACTGAGCCCGCCGGATTGATTGTTCAATTTATTGGAGAGAATAGCAGTAAATATTCATTTTTGTTAAAGTGATTTGATTAAAAAGATTTATGAAATGATCTTCACAACATTTTTTGAATTAACTTTTTCTTTTCAGAGCATCGCTCTGTCCGCGCTAAATTGCCAATTCCAAAAGGGAATTCTGGCATTTTTTACTACGAAGTGACCATCTCGGGGGATGGAGAGTAAGTTAAATAGAAATAAATAGTTGAGCTTCAAAATGCTGTAGAAGCATTTTCCTTTAAAAAAATAATCTTTAGCGCTATTTACATTGGACTTGCAACAGAACAAATGCCATTGCGGGACACATATGTTGGATATAATGAAGGCACTTACGGATACGGAAGCTCGGGCAAATTTTGGGGTCACGAAGTTGGGGGATGTTCCCACTGGGGTAATGAACGTCCGTACATCGATGGACAGCCCAAATTTGACCGTAACAACATCATCGGATGCGGCGTGAATTTGAAAACGCGCCAAATCATTTACACACACAATGGGCGGCCTTTGGGTGAGAAAGAAAAAAAAGAAGACAAATTAAGGGCATTTAACCACTTTTGGGGTTGTTTCTTTAGCACAGCGGCACGGTTTTAGGTTGGGAAAGATTTAAATGTTGTCCTAGTGGTCTGTGAGCTTTTCAACAAAAAAGGGACAAGGGTTCGAATCCCTTCCATGCAATTACTATTCTTCGCTGAATTGATTCATCAGTTCCCCAGAAAACAAATAAAAAGTTCTTGAGAAAGAAAAAGAATAAAAATTAAGGGCATTTAACCACTTTTGGAGTTGTTTCATTAATTTAAAGACCTAATCGATGGATCGTAATCTCTTTTTTATTTATTATTATTTCGTTATGTTTATTTTATTTTTTTACAGAAACTACCGGGCTGTTAGTCGCCGAGTCTGCCGCCGAATTGTACCCGTGCGTTTCGTTGTTCACTTCTGGCAACGAAATTGAAGCGAATTTTGGCACGAAACCATTCAAATTCAACATTGCCGAAGGCATTTAGAAAATGAAAAAAAACGAGGGGAATTATGGGGATTTTGTTGTTGAGCGTTTTCCGTCTTTGTTTTTTTTTCTTTGTTGATTAAAAACATTACAATTCATTTTTTTTCTCATGTTTTTAAAAATTGATTTAGGGCATCTTTTTACTTCAAATACTGGTTTCACTATTTTTAAGTATTTTCAATGTCAAATTCAATCGAAACCAAAAAACTGTAAGTGAAATTGACACATGAAGCAAGTACACCTCCTATCGTCGGGGCCGAAACGTCCCCGACCCCCAAGGGGGGGGGGGCCTTTTGTTTTGCAAAAATTTGTAGTTTTTGGACCAATTTTCTTAACAAATTGTCATAAAAAAAACAAAAATTTGACGCCTAAAATTGATTTTGGAGAAAATTTTCTTCTGAAAAATTCTTTAAGAAAAATGCAATAAACTCCAAAATTGCACCCCTAAAGATTAACTTTTTCAAATTTTCAAAAAATGCACCCCTAAAAATCTAAAATTGGGTTCGGACTGTTAAATGAGGTGGGGGATTATTAGAGGTTGGGGGGATTATTAGAGGTTGGGGGATTATTAGAGGTTGGGGGATTACAAGAGTATATACGGTAATGCGTTAAAAAATATCATTTTTTGTTGCATATTTCGGCATTTTTGATAGATATTTTGGACTTTTTTGGAGCATATAAATCCGGTTTCTTTTAATTAACATCAACAGTTCAAAAAGCTCCAAGTGTAAAATAGTTAATGGTGTTGATCACTTTTAATTTTCAAAATTAGAGGATAATAAGATTAAAAAAATCGTTTTCACTAAAAAAAGGCCCAAAATATTAATAGTGTAATAATCCTCAGCAAAATAGGTGACTGAGCTGCAGGGATGCCAACTCAACAGATTCATGGATTTATGATGACTGGTCAGAAAAATGCATGGAATAAAACTTTTATTAAAAAATTTTTAAAAAATCGGAAATTTAGGCAATTTAATATGTTTTCTAAAATTTTTTGGGTTTGGTACAAAATTTTGGCTCTTGTCAACCCAAAAAAAAAAAACAAAACCAAAAAATCCCAAAAAAATTTTTTGGTTTTGGTTTTGGGTCAAATTGGAGCACAACCCAAAAAAAAACCAAAACCAAAAAAATCCCAAAAAAATGTTTTCGTTTTGGCCCGGACCCGAATTCGTACATTTTTCGAATAATCAAAAAGGTTTTTTGCGGGTTTTCTGGAACGTAGAATACGAATCTCACATTCATTTTGCCCAATTCTGAATATTGGTCCCGGATTCATGCGTTTTTGAGAACGTTTTTGATACCAGAATTGATTTCTGAACCTTTTTGATTTTTCGAGAAAATGTACGAATTCGGGTCCGGGGTTTGAAATTGGTCGAAATGGAGGTCAGATTCGGATTCTACACCCTTGTATACCCACTAACAAAAACTTTTTATCGACTTTGAAAAATTTTTTTTTTTTTTTGACATTCCATGGCTTTGACATGGCTAAACATTATGACCCAATTTTCAAATTGATTATGATTTTTACAATTATGTGGGGGTGCAGTAGTGTGGGTCGTGGTGGTTGGCACATTTACATTAATCAGTCAGTGGTGCCAACCAGTCATCGGAAATCCGACGAAAACGTAAAAGACAAAAATTCTTGCGCTTCAAACAAGCACGCTGTAAAATCGATGAACGTCTGGGCCAAAATGGCCATATTTAAGCTCGCCCATTCAAAAACAAATTCACTCTCCTCCACCTAAAAACATTTTTGATTTTCCGTCATTCCAACTCCCTCTTGTACTTCTGGATGTTCGTCTCCTGGATGCCAAGTGCAAGTGCAACAAAAAACATGGTGCCATCGATGCTGCTGCTTGCCCTTCTGTTTGGCACTTCACTATTTGTAATCCACGGCACCACTGCTGAAGGTGTAACATCTCGCCGCGTCAACGTGTTGCTGCTGCACGATGCGAGCACATTGCATGTGTGGATTCGACCGGTCAAAAAGGGCGAAGTCAGTCCTCTAAGATTTGTTGACGCGCAATGCCATGGATGCATGCACTTTAATCGTTAACCTGCAGGTCGCCAAGGTGTATTTGTGCCCCCCAGCTGAAGCCGGAACAATTGAGCAGTCCGGACAGCTTGTTGCCGAGTGCAAGCAGTACTCGAGCGACCTTTGGCACGACTTAATCGAAATCAACGGCAAACCAGGCGGCGTTTACACGCTGACATGGACGGAAACAACACATGCGTCGTTGGTTTATGTGTTTGAACCACAAACGGTTAGTTTTTTAGAAAAAAAATGAATACCCCCAACTCTTGAGATAAGAATTACATCGATTTGTATTTCTATCAAAAAATAGAAATTTTAATCGATTAAAATTTTTGTATTTTAATTAGAGCCCGGTCGAGACGAGAATCTCGTCTCGAGATCTCGAAAAATCTCGACTCGAGATCTCGCTCGAAGAAATTTTCCGAGATTTTTCCGAGAATCTCGTGCTTTTTCGAGAATTTTGTCTCTACATCTTGAAAAATCTCGACTCGAGATCTCGAAAAATCTCGACTCGAGATGAAGCTCAAGTCCGGGCTTTAATTTTAATTCGAATCTTGCTTCACAGGTTCTGGAGCAAGGCATCCGCATACTTTTCATCGGTGAAGAAGCCAAATTGCCCAACTTAGAGGGAAGCTACCATTTCCGAGCTCCATTTGGTTAATTACCATTTAAAATAATCAAAATTCATTTTTAAAAAATTAATTTTATTCAAAAAATTTTAAATTTTAGGCTGGAACAGCGACACGTGTGGCTTTAGCAGGTCCAATGATGGACTGTACCATTTGTTCTATCAACACTTTCCACACGCTGTACAATGGTAAAAACACAAATTTAATTTTTTGGATTTTATTATTGTATAATCAAATTTTAAACAATTGTTCAGGTACTCCATGCATTGGGGACACGCTGTCAGCAAAGATTTGATCAATTGGGTCCATTTGCCAATATTCATGATACCCCCAAATTTGCTGCACTTGGACTTCGAGAATGGCCATTTCACCGGCTCTTCAATCAATTTGCCAAACGGCGAATTGGGCGTGTTTTGGAGCCAACGAATATGTCAGTGCCCGTCAGCATTTATAATTTAAGGATAAAGTCAATTAATTGGCGCTTTTAGTCAAAAAGTGTCCGTCAGCATTTATAATTTAAGGATAAAGTCAATTAATTGGCGCTTTTAGTCAAAAAGTGTCCGTCAGCATTTATAATTTAAGGATAAAGCCAATTAATTGGCACTTTTAGTCAAAAAGTGTCCGTCAGCATTTATAATTTAAGGATAAAGTCAATTAATTGGCGCTTTTAGTCAAAAAGTGTCCGTCAGCATTTATAATTTAAGGATAAAGCCAATTAATTGGCACTTTTAGTCAAAAAGTGTCCGTCAGCATTTATAATTTAAGGATAAAGTCAATTAATTGGCGCTTTTAGTCAAAAAGTGTCCGTCAGCATTTATAATTTAAGGATAAAGTCAATTAATTGGCGCTTTTAGTCAAAAAGTGTCCGTCAGCATTTATAATTTAAGGATAAAGCCAATTAATTGGCACTTTTAGTCAAAAAGTGTCCGTCAGCATTTATAATTTAAGGATAAAGTCAATTAATTGGCGCTTTTAGTCAAAAAGTGTCCGTCAGCATTTATAATTTAAGGATAAAGCCAATTAATTGGCACTTTTAGTCAAAAAGTGTCCGTCAGCATTTATAATTTAAGGATAAAGTCAATTAATTGGCGCTTTTAGTCAAAAAGTGTCCGTCAGCATTTATAATTTAAGGATAAAGTCAATTAATTGGCGCTTTTAGTCAAAAAGTGTCCGTCAGCATTTATAATTTAAGGATAAAGCCAATTAATTGGCACTTTTAGTCAAAAAGTGTCCGTCAGCATTTATAATTTAAGGATAAAGCCAATTAATTGGCACTTTTAGTCAAAAAGTGTCCGTCAGCATTTATAATTTAAGGATAAAGCCAATTAATTGGCGCTTTTAGTCAAAAAGTGTCCGTCAGCATTTATAATTTAAGGATAAAGCCAATTAATTGGCGCTTTTAGTCAAAAAGTGTCCGTCAGCATTTATAATTTAAGGATAAAGCCAATTAATTGGCGCTTTTAGTCAAAAAGTGTCCGTCAGCATTTATAATTTAAGGATAAAGCCAATTAATTGGCGCTTTTAGTCAAAAAGTGTCCGTCAGCATTTATAATTTAAGGATAAAGTCAATTAATTGGCGCTTTTAGTCAAAAAGTGTCCGTCAGCATTTATAATTTAAGCATAAAGTCAATTAATTGGCGCTTTTAGTCAAAAAGTGTCCGTCAGCATTTATAATTTAAGGATAAAGTCAATTAATTGGCGCTTTTAGTCAAAAAGTGTCCGTCAGCATTTATAATTTAAGGATAAAGCCAATTAATTGGCACTTTTAGTCAAAAAGTGTCCGTCAGCATTTATAATTTAAGGATAAAGCCAATTAATTGGCGCTTTTAGTCAAAAAGTGTCCGTCAGCATTTATAATTTAAGGATAAAGCCAATTAATTGGCGCTTTTAGTCAAAAAGTGTCCGTCAGCATTTATAATTTAAGGATAAAGTCAATTAATTGGCGCTTTTAGTCAAAAAGTGTCCGTCAGCATTTATAATTTAAGCATAAAGTCAATTAATTGGGGCTTAATTAACCCGGGGCTGGTCAAAAACACCGGGACCATTATAATGCAAAACCGAGGCCAAAATTTCAGTACCAAGACGGAAATAATTGAACATTCTGTACCAATCCCGGGGTCCTAGCCAAAACTCATATCATAAAAATCTTAACAATTTTCAAATGTTAAAGAGGTTTTTATTATTAAAAGTTTTAATGTGTTTGAAATTTCCAAATTTTCAGCTGATGTTCCCAGGGGCACAGTGGCTGAATATCCGTGGCGAGAACTTCAACAATATGTGACGACAAAGGTCCGAATATTTATTAATTTTATTTTTTTAAAAATTTTATTTTTCACAGAATTTGATTCGTCCGGACTGGACAACACATAAAACAGTCATTGAAAGATTCCCAACTGTTGATCCGCCACTTGGAAATAATTTCCATGACCCAGTTGTGTTTCTTGGGCCAGGAGGTGCGTTTATTTAGGGAATTTGAATTATTATTTATTTATAATTAAACTTTTTTATGTTTATTCATTAAACGCCATTTTTTAAAAATATGTTTATGGATCAATCCGAATGATGGCGCTGATTAGGGTTGTCAGTTTCTGGCAATTTTTAGTGATCGGAACCATCGGTTATCCGATCCAAAAAAACTACGGGTCTACGGTTCGGGTCGGAGCCGACAACCCGAGTCTGGATCCGAGATTCTTAATTAATGATCTGATCACTCAAAAACCCTCTGGGCACAAAAAACTAAACCACAGAATGGTAGGTAAAAACTGATCAATTTATTCAGGCTACTACTACATGACTGTTGGAGCTGAACGAAAGAATGGCTCGGCTGGTCTTGTGTTGTTGTACAAAAACAAGAACAAACATGCAGATCAGCTTGATCGCGATTGGGAATATCAAGTTAGATTAAATGCAAAAAAAGAAAAAACAGGAAAAACTGTTTTAAATTAAATTAAATCAAATTAACGAACTTGAAATAATCAAATGAGTTTTAAGGGAGTTTTATATGAGGACAAACGGAATGATGAGCTGCGAATGTGCGAATGCCCAATGTTGATCGCCTTGGGCGACCCGCTGAATGCGAACACGGCATGGGTGTTGTCATACGTGGCAGACGGAGGATCACATCCCGCACCCATACTTGGCAAGGACGCTGAAGGACGGTAGGTATGGTCAGTAGTGTTCGGCAAATGGGGTTTTTCGGTATTCGGTATCGGTATTTCGGTATAATACCGATACCGAAAAAAAAAAACCGAAATCTCACAATTTTTTCGGTATCGGTATTTCGGTAAAATACCGATAAAAAATACCGCGGTAATACCGAAAAATACCGAAAATACCGCGGTATTCCAGTCAGAGATATCTTGGTCGGTATTCGGTATCGGTATTTCGGTATAATACCGATACCGAAAAAAAACCGAAATCCCAAAATTTCTTCGGTCGGTATACCGAATCGGTAATACCGAAAAAAATACCGCGGTAATACCGAAAAATACCGCGGTAATACCGTACCGTGCCGAACACTAGTGGTCAGGCATGTACACGGATGCAAATTTTTAAATCCGTGTCCGGATTATCCGTGACTTTTGAATCCGTATCCGTTTGTATCCGTCTCATTTTTCGAAATTCGTATCTGTTATCCGGATATCCGCGGATATACTACAGCGGATTTATCCGGATAAGTGGATTTTTTTTCATATCCGTATCCATTTGAATCCGTTTCATTTTTCGAAATTCCGTATCCGGATAATCCGCGGATATCCGTGGGCATGCCTGGGTGTGGCACAAAGTCATTGGAAACCAATGAATGTTTCAGAGAACGAATGAATCCCCTATATGTTGGACATTTTGATGGAAGAAAGTTTGAGCACAGATTTGTACAACAGATGGACTTTGTTGGTGGCTCTTTTACGTACCAAGTATGTTGAAGGTTCTGGGGATGGAAATAAAAAATATTTTTCAAATTTTTAATTTTTGGCATTCCGTCCTTTTAAGGGCTTCTACGACAAACAGTCCGGCAGAACGTACCTGATCGGTTGGATCTGCGACATTAGTTGGATCAGCGAGAACACCGGTGACCCAAACTTTGACGGCAGGGGCGGCGCAACGTCCCTCACTTTGCCTAAGGCAAAAATAGTTTTAAATAAAAATTAGGGTCAAACTTTAATAAATATTGCAATTTAAGTTTAAAAAATAATCAAAAACAATTTTTTTTTTGATTTTTTAAACAAAAAGCAGGCAGGCATTTAAACTCAATGTGGCAAGACTTTAAATAATGTTGAAAATTAAACAATATTAATTCGGTATAGTAAAATTTGTAGGTTAATAAGGGAGAAAAAAGTAAATTCATTTTCTATTTGAAAATTGTTTTATTGCAGGAATTTGTTCTATCAGAAAATGGACAATATTTGATGGTCAGACCATTGCCAGAGTTGGCTTCTCTTCGAGAAACAAAGCAGCCACATGTCATAACGTCGGTTTTGTTCCATTAATTCTTTAGAAAATATATTTAAATTTTTTTTAAAGATTAATTATTACTGTGATTAAACTATCTTCATCACAATTTTCAAAAATCGAATTTTTAAATTTACCCCTGACTTTCATTTAAATTTCGTCTTCCGGGCACACACACACACACTGGTGCGAGAGTACAAAATAATCGATTTTCTGGCTCCCATTAACATTCTGGCCCCCAGATAATGCCATTATTGTGACACATAAACTGTACTCAGGGTTCGTATCGGGTTAAGACAATTCCCAAGTACAAACAAGTTGATTTCCAAGTACATAAGGGGCCAATTTTATGAATTTCAAGTACACTCAAAATTTATATTTTATTAAAACAAAAACACTTTATTCCTGTCCAAATGGCTTATATTTCTCGCCCGAATGAATCTTTTCTAACAATTTTTTGTTTCTTTATATTTATTTTTTTGCGCGTGATTTTTCAAAAATGATAATAAGCACATTTTTAATTTTTAAGTACGAGGGTCCATTTTTAAGCATTGTACTTGCCATTCAAGTACAAATACGAGCCCTGACTGTACTTTAAAAGCATAAAAAAAAGGCAATTTACCTAAATGCTTTTCAGAAAAGGCCAAGAAATGCATTTGGAGAAGGGCCAGGCTGAACTCGTCTTCGAGTTCTGTTGGGACAACGGCCGAGAGGAGACATTCGAGTTGCATCTGACGCCAACCCACACAAATGGCAAGACATTGATGTTCCGCATTGACAACAACGGCATCGAGCTAAAGAGGACCTGGTCAGTTTTTCAAAAAAAATTCGTCCCTGTCTTGGGCCGGCCGGAATGGATTTCCTTTTTCAAAAAAAAATTCTGATCACTAGTATTAATGTCAATATTAGTGCTCGGCACGATACGATATTTCGATAAAAATATCGCGATATTTATATCGCAATATCGTATCGGGGAAAAAAACTATTAATTCGATATTTTTTGATACCGATATTTTATCGAACTTATCGTATCGAATATCGTATCGAAAAAAATCTATTAATTCGATATTTTTTGATACCGATATTTTATCGTTCTTATCGTATCGAATATCGTATCGAAAAAAATCTATTAATTCGATAATTTTCGATACCGATATTTTATCGTTCTTATCGTATCGAATATCGTATCGGGAAAAAAAAACTATTAATTCGATATTTTTCGATACCGATATTTTATCGAACTTATCGTATCGAATATCGTATCGGGAAAAAAACTATTAATTCGATATTATTCGATACCGATATTTTATCGAACTTATCGTATCGAATATCGTATCGGGGAAAAAACTATTAATTCGATATTTTTCGATACCGATATTTTATCGTTCTTATCGTATCGAATATCGTATCGGGAAAAAAAAACTATTAATTCGATATTTTTCGATACCGATATTTTATCGAACTTATCGTATCGAATATCGTATCGGGAAAAAAACTATTAATTCGATATTATTCGATACCGATATTTTATCGAACTTATCGTATCGAATATCGTATCGGGAAAAAAACTATTAATTCGATATTTTTCGATACCGATATTTTATCGTTCTTATCGTATCGAATATCGTATCGGGAAAAAAAAACTATTAATTCGATATTTTTCGATACCGATATTTATCGAAATATCGTATCGAATATCGATTAAAACCATTTGCTGAGCACTAGTCAATATATGTTCAGGGTGACAAGCAACAAACGCCTGGTGGTCTACAATGCCATGCCGACAAAAATTCACATTTTCATCGACTTGGACACTGTCGAATATTTTGCGGACGAAGGCCGATGGTCGGGAGCCATTCGCCTGCCTGAAGCAAGCCAAGAAAAACGAATTGGAAGCGTAGAAGTAAGTGTTGGTTAAAAATCGAGATTTGCCTGATCAATTAATTGGTTGATGGGAAATGAGGTTTTATCAAAGTTGAGCATTTTGAAAAAGCAGTACTTACCGTATAACCTAAAATACAACCCCCGGGGGTTCTATTTTTCAACCCCCCCAAAAAGGGGGGTTCTATTTCAGGGGGGGGGGTCTATTTTAGGGGGGGGGGGTATATTTTAGGTTATACGGTATTCTTATTGTGTACACACTTTAAAATTTTAAAAAAGGGCAACAAAAACGCTTAAAAGGTGTTTCTAAGGGTATTCCGAGGCGTAAAATCCGATTCTGACATCCATTTCGACAAATTCCGAACCGAACGCGAAATCGAACAATTTTCAAAAATTCAATGATTTTGTTATTGTAACTGGTCCGGGGTTCGAAATCCGTCGTAAAAGAGGTCAGATTCGGAATCTGCGTCCGTCCCCGAATAACCCTAGAAACACCTTTTTTTGAAAACAATGTTCGTTTTGTTTCCGAAAAATCTTAGATGTCGAAATCATAAATTAGATGATGTCATATGATAAATCCGATGGCATATTCGTAATCAGCGACCTCGATAACCCCCGGCTAACTCTCAGAATTTTGCTTTTTTTTTGTTTCCTTTTTTTAATTTGATTGTGTGGCGCCATAACGGAAAAGTGCCGAAAAAGCGTAATTAGGTCAACCAACAATAACCTAGATAAAGTGAGGGTTAATTAAGCCGTGTTCTTGTCCAAAAAGGACCATTTGAATTTCATCAATAAGCTTTTCTTTTTTTTTAAATTGTAAATTTCAGCTAAAAAGCGCACCACTGATGCTCAAGGAGGCCAGCATGTGGTATCTGAACTACAAGTCGCACAAATCAGCGCATCTTCAGCAAACGGGAAATATAATTCCGATCAAAAAACATCTTTTTGTAAAACAAAAATCATCTCCAAAAAGTGTATTGGACGCAGAAATTGGAGAATCACCAAAAAAGATGTTATAAACTGAGCGAAAAAGGAAATTCTTATTAGCTTTAAAATATTAGTTGATCCGAATTTATATCTAAAAACTCAAAATATGTGATCAAATTAAATATATGTGCTAGAATGATTCAAATCTATTCAATTTGTGTTAAAACTTTTGCTTATTTCTCCCACACAAAACTAAAACAGTCAAGACAACATCAGGGAGACCAAAATGGCTTATTTTTAAGGCAAATGCCATAATTTTGGGAATTTGCCTTATTGTTTGCCATATTTTCACACTTGCCATAATTTTGCTATATTTTTGACTTTGGTAAAAATTCTCATTTTTTACGGGAAAAATGAGAATTCCCGAAAAAGTGCTCTTTGATTCTTACAATTTGAAGTTTTTGGTTGAAAATCTGTTAACAAATTGAGTAAAAAATTCAAAAATTTCCAAAATATAGTAAATCTATTTTTTTTTCGCATCGGTACGCCGAGCTAAAATCAGTACATTTCTAACAAATCAGTACATTTTTAATTCGTCATATTCGTCCTCTTAAAATCCGCATCAGGTGGTTCCGACAGTAGTTGATTTCGACAGTGAATTCCAAAAAAATGTTTCGAACTTGTTAGACATTTCGAATTTTCAACTTCTAAATGCTTTTTAGACCTGTACGTTATCCGTTTTGCTAAAAAATGCATTTTTAGGCTTGCCTCAAAAATTACAGATTTTTTGAATTGTTCGAATTTTTTACTTTTTCAGGGATTTTATATCATTTACGTGGGTCGAAATGCCTAAAAATACGAATTTAGACTTCTTGGAAAATTATAGAATTTTTAACAGTGGCACTGTCGAAATTCACTGTCGAAATCAACTACTGTCGGAACCACAAACTCTCTCAACTTGTCAGCACTCAAACAGTGCAGGAAGAAATTCTAAAAATGACGAAAAACTTTGTGAAATTCGAACAAATTTTTTTTAAAAAACAAAATTGGGGGAGATGTCGAACCCGCCTCCCCCCCCCCCCCCTAAACGAAAATTTGGCAATCATGTGGAATTGCGGTCCCGACAAAAAAAAAAGCTAAAAAATTTTAAGTCCATGTTTTTCTAGAGTGTAAATATGCGTAGATCACGAATCTGAGCTCGGAATTTGCGAATGCCAAACCCCAAATTCGAACATTTTTCAAATTTAAAATGTTAACTTTTTTATATTGCTCATTTCTACCCCGTTAACAATTATACATTGTGTTGTGTTCCCATTATTACATATATTTTCATGATTTTTGAAGATTTTAACTTTTCGGGTTCATGCGTAAATTATTTTTCACATGTCTGAACATTCAAAAATTGTTCGAATTCTGGTTCGGGGTTCGGTATTCGCAAAAACCGAGCTCGAATTCTGTTCTACGCTTATTTTTAGCCAAGAAAACCTGCATTATGAATTTTTCAAAAATTTTTGCACAGGACCTGGCTGTGTCGAAAGTTCAAAAAAGTCGAAATTGAAAATCGATACTGACAAAATCGAAATAATTTTTGTGTTATTAGATAAAAAAATTGTGTTTTAAATTATTTATTTTGATATTTTTTGAAATATTCACTTATTCATTTTTAAAATTTGAAGGATTCATTTTCTGTTTCAGTGGCCTTCGTCAGGACCACAATTCCATATGATTGCCGAAAACTTCGGCACCATTTTCATGTTTTAGAACAATTTGCTTAACAAATTTTGTTAACACATCGCCGGACCCACCAAAAATCCTTGAAAAAAAGTGACTTATAGAAATTTTTTCAAGCCTTGCTTTGACATAAACTTTCAAATGTCTTCCACCTTCAAATTGTTGAGACGATAGCGTTCGATGAGCAAAAAACGTTCGATCAGCGGAATCTCCACGCAATTGATCAGATGAGCCTCGCAGCGCTCCTTCAGCCAATCCATCTGGAAGTAGTCGGCCAGCTTGAGCAGCTCGAGCACATTTGTTGCTGAACCCGTCAAATTAGTCGTAATCTCACTGATTGATTTATTGCTTTGACAGGGGATGGTGGTTTTCAGAAATACCGGGATTTTTTGGCTTTTCGGATTTAAAATTGTTTCGGATTTCCCCCCCCCCCCCGATTTTGCCCATCCCTAGTGCTCACGATTGGGACGAATTCGGCCATGGAGAGCATTGAAGGAGATGGACTCCAGGAATTGCATGAACTGCTCCATCGTGATGTCGAGGCCGTCCAAGTTGAGCGTTCGCTGCTGCTTCTCCCGCATCTCAACGCTGAGCATCCGTTTGACCACCGGCGACACGATCATCAACCAACTGGAGGACACCGTAACCTGACGGTCGCCGATGTGTACGGTCAAATCGTCATCCGGAGAGTTGAGCGGCGGACACGGGCTGGAAGAATGTGCAGAAAATTGTGGTATTTGCAGAAAATTTAGGGGAAATTGTATCTCACTTCTCGATCACTTCTCGCTTTTTGAGCATTCTGATAACAATGGAAGATGAATTGTGGCAAATGATCACCTCTGTGCCACATTTGTTGAGTGTAATGTTCTAAAAAATAGTAATAAAGTAACAGCATCTCTTCATTCAAAAATTGTGCTCAAAAACTTGACGACAAATTCAAGCTGTTCGGTCGCCATCTTAGATGCATCAAAAACATATTTTCAGACAATTTTTAAAATATTAAAATCTTTTGTTGTGATCAACGCCATTAAATACTCCTTAATTACCCCGACCATTAAATACTCCTTAATTACCCCAATCATTAAATGCTCCTTAATTACCCCGACAATTAAATACTCCTTAATTACCCCGACAATTAAATACTCCTTAATTACTCCGACCATTAAATACTCCTTAATTACCCCAATCATTAAATACTCTTTAATTACCCCGACCATTAAATACTCCTTAATTACCCCAATCATTAAATACTCCTTAATTACCCCGACCATTAAATACTCCTTAATTACCCCAATCATTAAATACTCCTTAATTACCCCCTAAGTGTTTTAATACAGTTCAGTTGGAGGGCCCCATATCCGAAAAGAATCTTGAACTTTTTCATCTGGACCGGATCTAACTATCTGCCGTACTTTAGAAAAGCCGAAATCTCACTCTTTCAATTTCCTGCATTCCCCCCACCCATTTCCATGAAACAGTTTGTGCCAACGGCGGCCCCGACGCATTCGTTGAATGTGAAGGAGCCGCGTCTTTGATTTGCAAACGTCCAGACTGGTTGAAAATCTTGAACTCGCTGAAAATGATGAAATTAAGCATCGAAAATGACAAATTTAAATATAAATGACAGTGATTCAAACGCAGTAAGGGCAATGAATTGCGAATTGATGTGATCGCATAAACGCGTGTTACATCCCACTGAACAGTTATATGGAATTGTGAAATCGGTGATCAATTTTTCGTCAACAATAATAAATTGGTCGTAGATATTAGCCATTGTGGCCTACATACAATATATTCAGAGCTTGTAAGATGCTTAAATAGGTGGTTTTGTAATTAAGGTTTTAATTTTGCGCAAGGACAATTCGGCAACATAACTTTACACTAATCATTCTTCAAACAAGTCAATTTTGATGATTAAAATTGATATTGTATTACATCAGAGTGCGTAACTGTCCTTATTTATAAGATTTGTCCTTATTTTGAGGGGGGTCCTAATCTTACAAATTAAAAATGTCCTTATCTGTAAGTTTTGTCCTTATATGAGGCCTCTGTCCTTATTTTCGGGTTTCGGGAAAGTTTGTCGAATTTAGTTGAATTTTGAAGGGTTGGCGTAATATTTTTTCAGACTAAAAAGGAAAGTGAAAAAAATGTTCAAAAAATTAGGCAAATTTTCAAAAATCACAAAAATATGGCAAATGGTCAAAATATGGCTAAATATGGCAAATCGTCAAAATGTCGCACGGACCCCAAAATATGGCAAATGCCATATAAATATTAACTAACCCCCAACTGAATGAATATTTTTTAGGCATTATTCAACTTCTTGAAAACAGTTGAATAAATAAAATATCAAATAATTGGTACGAAAAACAAAATGAATGACCAAAAATGATTGATGGAGGTTAAAAGTGAGGGATGATGGGCCCCGCCAATATAAAAGTGTACATACAAAAAATAACACAAACAAATGACGAAATATTTGTTGATTAAAGCGCGGTTCTTCTTTGTTATGAGGCAACAAAAAAAAAATGTTTTTTAAATTAATAAAAAGCTGTTTATAGGGGTTTTTGGGGTCGTAGAATCCGAATCTGACCTTCTTTTCGACCAATTCCGAACCCGAACCCGAGTTCGAACAAATTTATAAAAATTTTTTTTCGCATTTTTAAATTAAATCTGCGTTTAATTTTTGAATAGTGCAGAATAGAATATCAGTTTGGTGGCATAAATTGAACGATGCTCATTATTTTATTGCCTTATCATCTATTGCAAAGGTCAGCGAGATCGAGAGGTAAAGGTCATTTAACTTTGTTATCAATCTGGAGTCAACAACAAGCAAATATTCGTGCATTGCCTCAAGTCCTGCTGAGAACGAACGGATCGAATGGCGTCAAAATTAAACGCATTTAATTTAAAAATGCGAAAAAAAATTTTTATAAATTTGTTCGAACTCGGGTTCGGGTTCGGAATTGGTCGAAAAGAAGGTCAGATTCGGATTCTACGACCCCAAAAACCCCTATAAACAGCTTTTTATTAATTTAAAAAAGCATTTTTTTTTTGTTGCCTCATAACAAAGAAGAACCTAAAGCGCCACCAAAGATTGATAGTAAAAAATATTTGATTTTTAATTATTTTAAAATAAAGTAAAATAATTTGAAAATATGTTTAAAATTAACTTGAGATGATTTTAAGACTCAATTTCTGAATGAAACAACGCACCCTATCTAAAAATTGTTTTAGTTTTTCAATAAAAGAAGTCAAAAATTGTACGGTGCGTTGCCTTAAAGTCCAAAAGGTACTAAAATGGTCCAAAATGCCAAGAGGGTAAAATTCGAAAGGGGAAAAGTCAAAACGGAAAAAGTGCCAAGGATAAACAGTCTTGGTCTGATTTTTATTACACCGTAACTTTTGAATTTCCTTTCAACAGCAACACAAGTTGGAGCAGTATCAGAAACTCAGCAAAATTGGAAAAGGTTGGGCAAAATCAGAAAATAAAATCCGAAACGATTTTAAACCGAAATTCGAAAAAACAAAAATCCGAAACGTTTTAATCCGAATTTTGAATTCACGAAAATCCCTAAATTTTTCTTGAATCCAAAATCCAAAATTTTTTAAAAGAAAATGTTGGATATTTTTCATTCAAAATAAAAACTATATTTTAGAACTATAGCGAACGCCCCATTCCAAAACGGCATAAATATACCAATACCAATCGCTTTGTCTCGACGAGCTAAGCCTGGAAAAACAAGTCAAAAGTTTAGAAAAAATGTTTGAACCGGTTTTTGAACCAAACATGGAACATAGCCAATTCGATACTTCGACAAGATTGACCTTTTAATTTTTTATTTAAAATTCGTGCCCTTTTATATTGACCATTTAGGTAGCTTTCATCCCCGTCCCCGACCCCTGCTTTTTATTTTCGGGGTATTTGCTGGGGAACCCCAAACCCCGACTTTTTTGGTCGGGGTTTTTGGCCCCGGCACCGCGACTTTCCCACCCCGAGGGCTCTGGGAGGAACCCTAATTTTAGGCTTAAAACGTACTCGAAAACTCAATTTAAATTTCACCGCATTTTATAGTTTGGATTTTTTCTGCCCGCGGCTCCAATTCCTAAATTTGTCATAAATCTTTATTGAATAAACAAATTATTAACGTTTGTTTAAAAAAGTTTTTTCAAGTTTTAATTGAGCAAAATCTACAATCAGAATATATTTTTTGCAAGCAACTTTCTTTTTTAATTCTTCCAAAGTTAATCTTATTTCTAAAATTATTTATTAATTTCGTATAGTAGTAATATGACGTAATAAAATTTATAGCATGTATACATTCATATAGTCAATTGCGCACATAAAGTAGTCGTGTCATATCGAATCAATACAATACGTTGCTTAATTTAGCATTTAATCTAGAGAAGAATGTGCATTAATCATTTCATTTTAAATATAATCATAAATATGCATTATTATACAAAATTACTTTTTCTATTAATATAAATTAACTAAATAAAATTTGACAATAAAATAGTGTTGCGCAATAATCATTTTAAATATAATCATAAAATAGGTATGCATTATTATACAAAATTACTTTTTCTATTAATTAAATTAACTAAATAAAATTTGACAATAAAATAGTGTTGCGCAATAATCATTTCATTTTAAATATAATCATAAATATGCATTATTACAATTTAATATAATCATAAAATATGCATTATTGTACGAAATTACTTTTTCGATAAATTATCTAAATAAAATTTGTCAATAAAATAGGACATAATTGAAATTAAAAATTGCATTCAATTCTGACACAATATTGGACATCAATAATTTTTATTTCATAAAAATTTTAAAGTTTTTTTTTTTCAAAATTTATTTTCATAGAAAAAGACAATGATGGCAAACATGTGCCTGCGAATGCTGTGCCCGTTTCTCATGCTTCTAACTGCCTTTTTTTCGTTGGTCCCAGCGAGGGGCAACCGTAACCATCAGAATACAAACTCGCCGACTGGTGCATACGATTCGAACGGTCTCATTCAAGGTAGCGGTTACGAGGGATTCAGTGAAGAAGATATGCGTGACATAAACGGCGGTCATGACGACGGCAATGGTTTGGTCATTAAATGATTTTGGCATTAAATGTTTTGGCATAAAATGTTTTTGGCATTAAATGATTTTGGCATTAAAATAATTTGCTAAATGATCAACAGGGCTGCTACTTTTAGGCTCATAAAATCTCGAAATAGGCGCCTAAATAGGTCTGAAAAAAGTGCCAAAATAGGCTCCACAACTCAAGCTCATAAGCAAAAATAGGTGCGAAAAAATGTGTGTAAAAATAACAATATATTTTTACCAAAACTTTTTAAAACAAATTAAAATTAAAAAAATCTTAAATTTTTCTAGATTTTCCGGCGTAAAGCGCTCCGATTCTCTAGAAAAATTGCAAAATGGCGCCTAAAAAAAGCAAAATTCTATAAAGGGTTTTGACAAAAAAAATTCGAATTTTATTGTATTTTTTTTTGGAAAATTTTTCAAAAATTAGTGATCTTTGCAAGAAATTTGAATTTTATTGCATTTTTCTTAAGAAATTAAAAAAAAAATGCCAAAATAAGCTTTTGAGAGCCTATTTTAGACGCGAAACCCCAAAATAGGGTTTCCTAGGTCCGAATAGCCTCGTGAAACCGGCAAAATTTTCGACTAAAAACATGTTTTTCGTCCATAACTCGTCAAAACAAAGCTGCAGAAAAAATAGAAATAGCAGCCCTGATGATAAATATATATCATAAAATGTGTAGAATTTTTAAGTGTTAAAAATGTTTAATTACTTATTTATATGTATGTTATCCAAATATTATCAAAATAGCAAAATCTTATTGCTGCTGCTTTAAAAAATATTTAATTTTTTAATTTTTAGTTCAACCAATTGCCAGCACCTCAAATCCGCAAACCGGTTTGTCTTCCATACCAGAGGCTACGGATGACAACGGGTTTCAAACGTCACCTGGAGCTTTCTACGATAATCAAGGCAATACAATTATTATACTAAATATAATAGTTAAATTATAGCTATTCAATTTATATATATTTATAGTTATTTAAAAGCAACAAAATTATAGACGATCCTATTCAACAAAATCGTTCGGAGGACGCAGACATTGAACGGGTCAAGGAGGAATCAAAAAGAGAGCAAGGCAACAAATAATTATATATGTCGGTGTATTATTTGAATATTAAGACTATTCGAATAATCCTAGTAATATGTGAAAATATTCAAATAATATAATACGAGGAGTTAGTACTTTTTGAATAAAAAAAATCTGTTTCGACTCAGTAGAAATCGATTTTTACAAGTAAAATTTGAAAATTCCTATCGTTTCTATATTTTTCTAGAACAAAAAGGATTTTAAACTCGAATTTTACTAATATTCAATTTTGTGAAGATATTCAAAAATACTAAACCTCGAATTATTTTCAAATAATACTAGGATTCTCGAATAATTAATGCTCAAACAATACGCCGACTATACATATATTAATTATAATAAATTATAGATATAAATTTATATTTATATATTGGTAGAGTTATTAAGCGAATCAAAATTATAGATCTTTTTATTCAACGAAAGGAAGCCGAAGACATTCAAAAGGCCCTAGCGGAATCAAAAAAAGGTCACCAGCATGGGATTTTTAGGGGGGACTACAAAACGTGAATAAGGGGGCATATAATAGGGATTAAAAACCCCAAAAAGTGGCAAAATAGGGACTAAAAAAGGTGCTAAAAATTCAATTTTTGTGTAAAAATCCTTTAAATTCGTCTATCTTTATTAATACATTGTTTCGTTTTTATTCCATTTTTCTTAGGAAATTCTGGTGAAAAGTTTCTAAATAGTGAATTTCTTAAGAAATTTTGGTAAAATATTCCATTTTTCTTAAGAAATGTTGGGAAAAAGTGCCAAAATAGGGACTAAAAAAGGTGCTAAAGCTTCAATTTTTGCGTAAAAACCTTTAAATTCGTCTATCTTTATTAATACATTGTTTCGTTTTTTCCATTTTTCCTAGGAATTCTGGGGCTAAAATATTGTATTTTTTAAAAAGAAATGTTGGCAAAAAGTACCAAGATAGGGACTAAAACCGCATTATTGATTTATTCTCAAAAAGCCAAAATATTGATTTATATTGAGTAAAAAGTCGCTCTAATTTGCTATTTCCGGGCTTTCTCTCATGATCCCCCATTCTGCAAAAAAAACATTTAAAAAAATAATATATCCGGACCTTATTAAGTACCCATTATTTATATATATATATATATTCGTATTCGTATTATTTTTAAATACGCAAAAAATCAATAATTATAGACCGCCCCACTTATTCAAACGATGATGAGTATAATGCTGCCCTAAACATGGCCGTGGAACAATCTATACTTGAATATTTGAGGAAGAATAAGCAGGTAAGCGACAAAAAGTCACAAAATTATGAAAAATTATCATTTACTTACCTGAACTAGAGATCGGATCAATCGAGATTCTCGATCGAAATTTCGGAAAATCTCAACGAGATTTTTTTCAGATATGATCGAACAATTTTTCGAGATTCTTTGGAGATTTTCAGTGATCTCGAATGAATCTCAATCATTTATTTTTTTTGAATTTCTCGAGATTCTCGATCGAAATCTCGATCGGTCCTCAACTCCGGTCTCTACCCTGAACGGCACAAGAATTGAAAAAAAGAACATTACGTTTTGCGTTCAAAAAAATAAATTTATATTTTTAGGCTAATGGCAACAGAGGTTAGGTAGTCTGTAACCGGATGGAATCTATGTAGAGAGGGGGGCATTGAGATCCGCGAGAATCGACGACAGGAACGACAAACAATTTTCAAACTTTTTGGGGGTAAACATTATTTATGCAATTTTTGTTCAACATTTTGTGATTGGAATTGCACATTTCATTCACTCGGGAATTTGCATAAAGTGTTTTTGCTAATGTTATTATTATTTTTTTCTTATATATTATTATTAAAAGTACTTTGGTAGCTTTTGCATAATATCATAAAAAAATTCAGATATTCTAAGTATTTAGCCCGTTAAAACCCCAATAAAAATCCACAACGCAAAATTGGTATATCCTTAAAAAAAGCCACAATTCAACATTGCATTTTTCTCAAGAAAAATGCCTAAAATATGGATTTATAATGAAAAAAATGGCGAAATATTGATTTGTTTTGACTAAAGAGTCGCTCCAATTCTAAAATTTTTCGAAATGGATGTGGTCGAACGGGCCGAACTCGTGGCCACGCGGCGTCTCCGCTTTATTGTCGACATTGCCGCCAACGCGTTGCCCAAATTTTTGGGTCGGGCAGCAACGACCAGTGCGTTAAAAACATTCACGAAAATTTTGAATTTTTTTTTTCTGTGTATTTGACGAACCTCCAAAATTTAAAACAATCTTTGTTTTGGCCAAGCCGAAGAGTGGGCCAAGGCGCTTGCCAGTGCCTTCAGTAACGCGTCCCTGTCGGCGATCCCAGACATGGCCAAGCTGGTGTTCGCACGCCCACACAACTGTGGTGTTTTTGTACGTAGACGTTGTTGTGCTGCAGTTCTACGGCAACGCCTTGGACGCCATTTTGTTGGGGGTTTGACCAGGGCCTGAACGCAATCGGATTTTGATTGCGGACAATCCGCAATACGCAATTTTAAAAATTTAAAGAATTTTGGGTATTTCAATTTTTTTAAAATAAACATCCCAAATCAAGTCAAGTTTAGGCAATAGAAAATCCAGACATATTCAAATTATGGCGAAGAGACAAATGCGCAAGATCACCTGAAATTATGCTGAGAAGGGGACCCCGACGGTACCGACAGGCGCGGGTGGAAATTTTCTCACAAAAATCAGCATCTTTGTTAAGAAAATTGAACCAACAAATTATTTTTGCGTGTATTTTAATTATAAAATAATTGAAATTTATTAACAAAGTTTCTTTTAATAAGGGAAGCGTATGAGACTAGAGGAAAAACGACAAAAAAGTGGCTGGCACTCAAGCGGATTCGGAACCCAGAACACAACCTTTAGCTTGCGAAAAGACAAACCACCAGTCCCATAGATTTGGTGGGCCACACCCAAAGTTTTTTTTCCTTAAAGTATAAATTTATAAATTATTACAAGTATTCGTTTGGAAAATTTTTCTCCATCTGAAAAACAGTTGCGGATTCAAATTACGGGAAAATCCAAAAAAATCCGCAACCGCAATAGTCCAGCCATGGTTATCTTTAAAATCACTCAAATTTTAGGAATAGGCAAAAAAAGGTGGTTCTGGGTTTTTTGTGGGTCGAAAAGTTCGATTTCTGTTTCGGCTTATTTCAAAGTCCCGAACGTGAATTCTAACATTTGGTTTAAAATTGATGTTTTCGGTAAGGCGAAAACATTTTTGGGATTTCGGTAATTTTCGGCACATTAGTGAGTGGATCAGCACTTTAGCCCGCATTGATGAATGTGGGGTTCAAAATGAAATTGTTTTTTCAAAAATTATTATTGAATTAAAAATGTTTTATATTCGTTTTATATTAAAATTTTTGTTAACAATTTTAACTAATTTGTAAGTTAAGAGTGCGAAAATAAGAAATGAACGGAAGGGAAGAATTTAGGGGTTTATGTTATTAACCCGGACCCCGAGTCGGGCATAGGGTTCGGGGGTCGGGGTTTGCGTGGTTGGAAGTGTCGGGGTCGGGAACCCCCCGAAAAATGGCCTAAATTTGCGGGGTCGGGAATAGGGTTCGGGGTTTTAACCCTAATACCAACCAAGCCCAATCAAATAAATGAAAGAAATTTTTAGAAAAATTGTTGATTAACACATTATTTGCATTTTTTGATTATGTCATGCATCCATTTTTCTCGCGCCCGATCAGTTTTTGATCAACCTCGTCCCCATCCGCCTCCGTAGCCACCGTATCCGCCTCCGTAGCCGCCGCCGTAGCCACCACCGTAGCCGCCGCCGTAGCCGCCGCCGTAGCCGCCACCGTAGCCGCCACCGTAGCCACCGCCGTAGCCGTAACGCTTTTCGCGTACAAGTTGTCTAAATTACAGAATTTATATTTTTGTTTTTAATTATTCTATATTTTATAATTAATTGTGGATGTGTAAACGCATAAAATACTCCTTCCTCTTGCCCGCAATCGGCATCAGAGCATGGATCAAATACAAAATGTGTTCAGATCATTTTTTGAATATAAATTGCGGTACACATATTTTTTGATTATACATACATTGCGGGGCATGGGAATATTTGGTTTATATTTAGGTCTACCATTGGTTTTTATATAAATATACTTTTGTCTTACTTTTCTTGTCCCATGGCCTCAGCTGCCACGTGGCCCAAAAGTACAGCAACAAAAAGCGCAAGCAGAAGCAGAAGTTGCATATTTTTGGTGGCAAATATTTGCAAATTATAGTGCGTTAAGATCGGAGATTAAATTTAAATGGATGATTTACGTTGTTGATCAGCAGGGCTGGGATTTTTAGACTTGAAAACCTTGAGCACATTAAACATGCTAATTTTTGTCGTGAGTTTTGCTTTTTTTAAACTCTTAGGAAATTTGGCCAAAAATACTTCTAAGTTCATCATACAATCATCGTGCAAATTTTCAGAGGATTTGGCCAATTTGGTGATTTTTCAATATAATAGAGGCCTGTTCCAATTTGGCAAGCTAGAACAGGCGACCAAGTTGAAACGATGATGATAGTATGGCCCTAGAAGTATTTTTGGCCAAATTTCCTAAGAGTTTAAAAAAAAGCAAAAATCTCACGACAAAAATTAGCATGTTTAATGTGCTCAATTTTTCGATTCTAAACATCCCAGCCCTGCTTGATCAGTTGTGATTGGATTGGACCACCACCCCTTTTATTATAAACATTTTCTATTTACGTAGCACTCCGAATTCGGCAAATTTGTCGTTTGATTATCCAAAGTGCGCCAGGGTCATTCAATCACAATCGCTCAAAACCTGAATGTGAACTTTGTTCTTGTGCCCAATTTTCAATTTTTTGATTGTACCCCCCCCCGTCCCCCCTCCAAAACAATTATATAAATTAAATTCTCATCATTCGTGGAACTCTAAAATTTTTTTCAATGAATTTAGCCAATTTGTGGTGGTCATGATCAGCCAGCCCACTGAGGACTCTGATTAGTAAAATACGCTGAAAAAAATAAAATTGAAAACAATTATTTTAGGGGGGCGGTGGAAATTCGCTCAAAATATATTGTTGCAATAATTATATCCAAATGGCATAAACTCTATTACCAATTATTTAAAATAGTTGAGCAAATTTTAAAACATTTGGGAGTACCAGCAACATTAAAACTCGTATAGAAAATTTTGCAACATTTACGATAAAACACCTACATTTCTATTAACCATTTAAAGTCTAACATCAATGTGTGCAAATTTCCATAATATTTTAAAATAATTTTAGCAGATGTTAAAACATTTGGACATGTAATCTGTAGCGCAATAAAAGGTCTGAATAATTAAAGCCTGCCCTGCAACCTTACAACCTAAAACAGAAAATCAATATGACAATGATGTTGTTGAAGATCAAAAAGATCAACAACATGTGTGCCGAAAAATTAAAATTTTTTTAGTGTTTTGATAAAAGAAAAATTTTACCCCTATTTACACAATAGTCCTGAAGTTTGAATCACAACGATCTTTTGCATTATCAAAACAAATATTGATTAAAAAAAGTGGGGGGGGGGAATTCTCAAATCACTCCAGGCTCATCGATGGCCTAACCCAAACGAAAAATGCTCTGGCGGCCAAGGTTTGTTGCCACCGCATGGCACCAAACGCCGTTTTTGATCACTTGACAAAAGTTGTGCCATCAAAATCTCTGATTTGATAATCTCTATTACAGCGTTTTCTGCCTGAATATGTCGCAAACTTGATCATTTTGCTTATGCCAACGCCACCGATTTTGCCAATAGTAAATCAGGAAAATGCCGAGTACTCCTCCGCTTGACTCCCGGACTTTTCGACATTACAACAAAATAAAAATTAAAAAAAAAATTGATATGTAAGTCAATATTGGAAAGGTAGTTTTTTTACCAAATTATTCCAATTCCAATATATGCAGGGCTCCCAAATGAAATTGTCAAAAGCCTCATTTTGCAGGCAAAAAAGCCTCATTTATGACCAAAAAACCTCGTTTTGCTAAAATCATGTTTTTTTGCGCGCAGTTTTTCTCAAATACTTTTTTTAGTTGGGTTTTGCATTTTTGACTCGATTCGTTACGAGATTGCAACTAAATTTGCAGAAGATGTGATGCTTTTTTGCTTTAAAAAAATTGAAAATGAGGTTTTTTTATTAAGAAAATTCCCAATTATTTCAAACCGGAACACGCTTTTTCATTAAAAATGAAAATACACAGAAAAAATGGAAAAACATTACGCCAAATATTCAAAATTTAATAGAAGATTTGCATTCTACCAGTGAAATTCTTAAAAACACACTAAAATACTCAAAACACCCAAAAAGCAGCAAAAATCATTAGGAGCGTGCACGGTGATTTCGTCAGTGATTGACTTCGTCAGCAATTTATTTTTGATTTTATTTAGTAAATTGAATAAAATATTTGTATATAAAAGGAATTAAAATAGAATTAAATGATTTAGTACTATAATACAAGTATACTCGACAGAGTATAAAACCAAAACTGGTGCGTAATGTTTTCGCATAAATCGGGAAGAACCAAAAATGATCAAAAGTTGGTTTCTACAGAGATAAATAACCTTTCCCAAAAAGCGGAGGTCAATACCAGTGTTTTCCTGTTCCAACAATTTTGAACCTGTTCCTGTTCCTGTTCTGTTCTAAAATCTTAGAACAGCCTGTCTGTTCTGTTCCTGTTCTGTTCCGACCTCGAGAACAGAACAGGAACAGGAACAGAACAGAGTAAACTGTTCTTAGACTGTTCCAAATTAAAAATTTTCCGAGTGAAATTCAGTCTGAAATTTTAATTGATGATGCATTGGACAAAGTGTTCAATCACTTCCTAGTGATGCTCGAGACCTAACCTTACCAAGACTTTACCCCGAGACTCGAGATTGACCCTCAAAAACACGAGACTTTTACGAAAATATTTTAATTTAGGTTCAAGATAGGGTTGTTCCCGACCCCTTGGGCGGGAAAAGGAGGTTGGGGTTGGTCATGTCGAAGGTCGGGGGCGACCCAATTTTGAGAATGGGGAGCAACTCAAATTCAAAATTTTTTGAGAATTCTGCTTTACATCAGGGGGGGGGGGTCGGCGGTGCCGATAGGCGCCGCCGAGAAAATTTTGAATTTTTGACTTAATTTGTTAAGGGATTTGCAACCATTTTTTGAAGATTTTGATGGAATTGTTAAAAAAATTGGTCTTGATTTTTAAAAACAAAACAAAAGGGTCCCCCTATGATTATCGTTGACTACGGCTTTTTTTTGTGATATAAGCCGCAAATGTCTATTTTGTCTTAGGCCGCAAGTGTCTGTCGTCGCAAATGTCTGGACCGCAAATGTCTGGGCCGCAAAAGTCTGGCCGCAAATGTCTATTTTGTCTTAGGCCGCAAGTGTCTGACCGCAAAAGTCGGGTCGCAAATGTCTGGACCGCAAATGTCTGGGCCGCAAATGTCTGGCCGCAAATGTCTGGGCCGCAAAAGTCTGGCCGCAAATGTCTATTTTGTCTTAGGCCGCAAGTGTCTGACCGCAAAAGTCGGGTCGCAAATGTCTGGACCGCAAATGTCTGAGCCGCAAATGTCTGGCCGCAAATGTCTATTTTGTCTTAGGCCGCAAGTGTCTGACCGCAAAAGTCGGGTCGCAAATGTCTGGACCGCAAATGTCTGGGCCGCAAATGTCTGGCCGCAAATGTCTGGGCCGCAAAAGTCTGGCCGCAAATGTCTATTTTGTCTTAGGCCGCAAGTGTCTGACCGCAAAAGTCGGGTCGCAAATGTCTGGACCGCAAATGTCTGGGCCGCAAATGTCTGTCCGCAAATGTCTGGGCCGCAAAAGTCTGGGCCGCAAATATCTGAGCCGCAAATGTAGGGTCGCAAATGTCTATTTTATCATAGGCCGCAAATGTCTGGACCGCAAATGTCTGGGCCGCAAATGTCTGGCCGCAAATGTCTGGACCGCAAATGTCTGGGCCGCAAATGTCTGGCCGCAAATGTCTGGGCCGCAAATGTCTGGGCCGCAAATATCTGAGCCGCAAATGTAGGGTCACAAATGTCTATTTTATCATAGGCCGCAAATGTTTGGGCCGCAAATGTCTATTTTGTCTTAGGCCTCAAGTGTCTGACCGCAAAAGTCGGGTCGCAAATGTCTGGACCGCAAATGTCTGGACCGCGTATGTCTGGGCCGCAAATGTCTGGCCGCAAATGTCTGGGCCGCAAATGTCTGGCCGCAAATGTCTGGGCCGCAAAAGTCTGGCCGCAAATGTCTATTTTGTCTTAGGCCGCAAGTGTCTGACCGCAAAAGTCGGGTCGCAAATGTCTGGACCGCAAATGTCTGGGCCGCAAATGTCTGGCCGCAAATGTCTGGGCCGCAAAAGTCTGGGCCGCAAATATCCGAGCCGCAAATGTAGGGTCGCAAATGTCTATTTTATCATAGGCCGCAAATGTCTGGACCGCAAATGTCTGGGCCGCAAATGTCTGGCCGCAAATGTCTGGACCGCAAATGTCTGGGCCGCAAATGTCTGGCCGCAAATGTCTGGGCCGCAAATGTCTGGGCCGCAAATATCTGAGCCGCAAATGTAGGGTCGCAAATGTCTATTTTATCATAGGCCGCAAATGTTTGGGCCGCAAATGTCTATTTTGTCTTAGGCCTCAAGTGTCTGACCGCAAAAGTCGGGTCGCAAATGTCTGGACCGCAAATGTCTGGGCCGCAAATGTCTGGCCGCAAATGTCTACACACCGGGGTATTTCACCTTATGTGGAAATGATTCCGCTCCGAATAAAAATACTACAAATCGATTCTCTCGCAAGTTGAGTATAAATCCGTAAAAAGTTTGCACCAGAAACCACTATGAAGAAAGTTATGAGTAGAGACGGCGCCGATAGGCGCCGTGGAAATTTGTTTTATCGACCCGCGGTGGGACTCGAAAAGAGTTTTTTTTGTTTTTCATCGCTTGCTCATAGCATTCCATATAATTTGTTGATCCGAATTTTACCCGTTCCATTAAGCAGTGACAAATCTACCAAATCAGCAGAAGTTTCGGCACTCCAGTGAGCAGGAAATCAAGTCCAGGCACCTCCCTAAAATCCAGACCGGGTCTAGGATTCGAGATGTCGGGCTCTATTGATAACATTCTCTAAAACTTAAAAAATTTTAGATTTTTTTACATACTTGCCTTCCGTTTCACATTCTTCGAATTCTTTTCACATTGGGTTTTACGATGTTTCTTCTCCTTCGGTGCCATGTTTACATTTTTATATGAATGATTATTGTATGATTGTATCTTATCGGATTATTTTGTCGCCCGTTTAATTAAAAAAAGTCACGCAAATGTGAGTGAAGGTAAATGTTTTATTTGTAAAGGGCAAAGTCGTCGGTTTCGCATTGTTCGTGCATTTGTTAAATTTTAAATATGTTGTACGGCTCGAATCATTCATATAAAAATTGTAAACATAGCAACGGAGAAGAGAGTTGCTTAAAAATGTTAATTCAAAATTTAATCAATCACACGTTCGAAATGTACTAGCACTTTTGCCACAGGTTTTCATATTTTAACTTTCATTCTTGTTGAAATTATTAAATTTAGTGATGGAGCTGTTTTTGTTTCGTCATGCCGAGTACGAACGGCTGTACAACTGCACGGGGCTGGACATTGACTCGGTTCCGCTAGAGCGTCGGCAGTTTGTGCCGGAGTCAATCGCAATTTGCGTGTTGTGTGCCATTTATTATGTGAGATGATCTACTGATCGTGGCCGGATCATTTAATCTGATCAATGAAGGTTCTGTACGTGCCGTGCATGTACTCCATTTGGAAGCATACGCGGGACAACTCCTGCTACAAGTTGCTCTTCTATATCGGCATCATTGATTTGAGCATTTTGTGGATTATCGGCTTCTTCTACGGTTGGGCCAATCTGCACGGTGCCGTTTTCTGTTCCTTTCCGACACTGTTGTATTTTATGGGATTGACAGCGACAGGTTGAAAACGTTTGTGAAAATAGGCTTTTATTTCTTTTTGAGCTCTCTGGTGTGCCGAAAGTTCTGCTGATTTGGTAAATTTGTCACAGCTTTTAAATGAATTTAAATGCCTATGGCTTAAAGATTTTGGCATTCAATCGCTGTCTCGATCTCGTCTCCCCCCGTTTCTCGCACATTTTGTTCTCGGGCCTCCGCACATCGCTTTGGATTGCCGGCTGCTCCCTTTACGCCATCTATTGGGTTTTATTTATTAAGCCCGGTGTGTACAACAGCATTTACTTTGCCTCGTTCTTCTACCCATTTGTTGGCTATCGCACCAGTGATGATCAACACGAGGTGATCAGAACAATGAATTCTTTCCCGATTTTATAAGCCTCTAAAATAGACGCAAAAGGTTTTTAAAATGATAAATAGATTTAAACAAAATTAATATTTTTGATTAAATTTATGAAAGTACGAACATTGGCTGTACAAAATGCATAACATTGCCGTGGCATTTTTGAGCCCGCTTATTTATCTGATATTTGCCGCCAAACTTTTTTACGACTTTCGAAAGAGCCGACGACAGTTTGGCGCTGTACTTTCCGAAATGGACGCAGTGCAAATTCGGGTAATTGTTTTTGATCACTTTTAACTGATTTTTGATCATTTGAGTATAATGTTTCGCTTAGTTTAGATTTTTTCCCAAGTGTTTTTGGTCTCCTTAATCAACACTTTGGCCGGCTCTCTTTACGTTTATATACAAATCAACGAAGTCAACCAGTGGATGATCACCCTTGTGGAATTTGCTTGGTCAAAAATGAAAAATTCTTTGATTTTTTTTTTTGATTTAGGTTACACGTTCATGGTATTGGCAATTCTGTCTTGTTTTTATTTAATTAATCTTGTTTATCCCAAGGATTTCCTCCGGTCATTTATTTGGCATGTAATAAAACCATACGCGAGGATTGCCGTCTGATTTTCGTGAAACTATTCCAGAGTCACCGTGTAGGCCACATAGGCGGGGTCACTGTAGTTCGACCGGTGATAAAACTGGCGAACGGAACTTCTTCCAACTGTGAGTCTGCAAAGATTATCCACCAGGGGCTCCAACAACACATTTAATTTTACATTTGCAACACAACCATTAGAATTGAATAAGTTAAGGCACCAGAAGTGGAAACAATCAAAGGATTTAAAATGCTGAAAGTGAGCGTCTTCCGCGACGGCCGAACTTATTGAATGAGCTGGGGAAGAGCTAGCGCCCGGAAAGACCCTTTACATCATAATCTCACAATTTGAATTTTGATTATGAATAAAACTTGGGTAAATTGATTTGTTGTTGGAATTTGATTATGCAGTTTGTCGGGGTTGGCCGACATTTGCGGCTCAGACATTTGCGGCCCAGACATTTGCGGCTTAAGACAAAATAGACATTGCGACCCGACATTTGCGGCCCAGACATTTGCGACCCGACTTTTGCGTCCCAGACACTTGTGGCCTAAGACAAATTTAGACATTTGCGACCCGACATTTGCGGCCCAGACATTTGCGGTCCAGACATTTGCGACCCGACTTTTGCGTCCCAGACACTTGCGGCCTAAGACAAAATAGACATTTGCGACCCGACATTTGCGACCCGACATTTGCGGCCCAGACATTTGCGGTCCAGACCTTCGCGACCCGACATTTGCGGCCCAGACATTTGCGGCCCAGACATTTGCGGCCCAGACATTTGCGGCCAGACATTTGCGGCCCAGACATTTGCGGTCCAGACATTTGCGACCCGATATTTGCGACCCACACACTTGCGGCCTAAGACAAAATAGACATTTGCGACCCGACATTTGCGGTCCAGACATTTGCGACCCGACTTTTGCGTCCCAGACACTTGTGGCCTAAGACAAATTTAGACATTTGCGACCCGACATTTGCGGCCCAGACATTTGCGGTCCAGACATTTGCGACCCGACTTTTGCGTCCCAGACACTTGCGGCCTAAGACAAAATAGACATTTGCGACCCGACATTTGCGGCCCAGACATTTGCGGTCCAGACATTTGCGACCCGACTTTTGCGTCCCAGACACTTGTGGCCTAAGACAAAATAGACATTTGCGACCCGACATTTGCGGCCCAGACATTTGCGGTCCAGACATTTGCGACCCGACTTTTGCGTCCCAGACACTTGTGGCCTAAGACAAAATAGACATTTGCGACCCGACATTTGCGGCCCAGACATTTGCGGTCCAGACATTTGCGACCCGACTTTTGCGTCCCAGACACTTGCGGCCTAAGACAAAATAGACATTTGCGACCCGACATTTGCGGCCCAGACATTTGCGGTCCAGACATTTGCGACCCGACTTTTGCGTCCCAGACACTTGTGGCCTAAGACAAATTAGACATTTGCGACCCGACATTTGCGGCCCAGACATTTGCGGTCCAGACCTTTGCGACCCGACATTTGCGGCCCAGACATTTGCGGCCCAGACATTTGCGGCCAGACATTTGCGGCCCAGACATTTGCGGTCCAGACATTTGCGACCCGATATTTGCGACCCACACACTTGCGGCCTAAGACAAAATAGACATTTGCGACCCGACATTTGCGGCCCAGACATTTGCGGTCCAGACATTTGCGACCCGACTTTTGCGGCCCAGACATTTGCGGCTTTATGTCACAAAAAAAACATTTTTCTAATTGTTGTGGCCGGGCCTCATCAGTACGGAGGCCACAACAATTAGTGATGTATTTTGTATTAGTGTTTCGGCCCTTATCCGTAGACACGGCAAGCCACAGCAAAAAGCAAATTGACATTAAGCAATTAATATTATAAAATATTTTTATTCTTTGTTATGGCTTCCGTACTGATGAGGCCCGGCCACAACAAATAGAAAAATGTTTTTTTTTGTGACATATAGCGGCAAATGTCTGGGCCGCAAATGTCTGGGCCGCAAATGTCTGGCCGCAAATGTCTGGGCCGCAAATGTCTGGGCCGCAAATGTCTGGGCCGCAAATGTCGGGTCGCAAATGTCTGGGCCGCGAATGTCTGAGCCGCAAATGTCGGGTCGCAAATGTCTACACACCTCCAAAAAACACCAAAATTAGGCTCAACACCTCAGATTCGGGAGCCCTGAATATATGTTTTTGGGTTCGTGAGGTTTAGTGATGTGACTTAGCTAGCCTTTGATTGCCATTAAATGCACAAACTGCTGCTTGGGAAGACAAATTTGTTGAAAAAGATCATTTTGAGCGAAATGGGAAAAAATTGATGTTTTTGTTTGAGCGGGAAAATTTTTATTTTTTTAAATGGTGCCCTTTATATTATTGCTTTTGTTTTCATGCGCATTAAAATTGAGCAGATTTACGCTTTTCTTTGCAATTTTAATCTACAAAAAAGCGTTTTTATCCTTATAATTTCCCAAATTTTACATTCAATGCATTCATTACACATTTTTTTGTCTCAGATGAACACTTTTGGGATCGATCTGATCACTGAAATATGAAAAGGCCGGCGACGGCAGCTAAAGCAATCAAAGTTTTCTCGAGCAGTCCGGGTGCCCTCCAGCAGAATCCTTTGTCGCTGTCTTTCTTATAGGCCACACATTTACTGCCGTCTGGGCACCGATTGGTTTTAGAACATCCTGAAAATTTTAGAATTAAATATAGAAAAAGCTTTTGATAGCTCTGAACCCTCCGGGGACGGATTTCTTTGTGGGTGAGCATGGGAAGCCACTCAATTTGGGTTGAAACAAAAAAGTTTTTATTTCCTTAAATTTTACATTATAATACCCACTATCCGTACGCGTATAAAAAGTCGTCCTTGTTCAAAATGTTTTTAACGGAAATTATTCAAAATATCCCTTAATAGAAAATCGTGTCAAAATGTACCGAAAAGTGTCTGCTTACGGTACACCTCGATTGCGCGCGCACGTTTGGGCGCGGCACGGTTGGGCGCCGACAAGTTTTTCGTTAAAACTTTGTTCAAAGTCAACCAAACCAAACATTCTTAGTATCATTCGAATGCATTCAATGAGTAGAAGCTTACAAAGTCAAAAGCTAAGCGATTCGACTTAAACAAAGAAAGTTATGACGTCGCCACAACAAAAACGGCAATTTTCATAGGTTTTAAACCTATAACCTTTTTTTGAAAAGACGAATCGGTTAGCTTTAGCTTGATCAAAGGTTCAACATACTGAGAGCTATTGTATGATACCAATTTTGTTTGATTTGCTTCGGGCGCCGAATCGTGCCGGCACCGAACGTGCCGGCGCCCAATCGTGGTGCTCCGTCTGCTTATTATCGACATTTTCAATTTTTGCTTTTTATAAAATAAGAGAGGAGCCAGTTTCACCATTGGTTTTTAACATTTTCAATAAAATAGTAAAAGCATTTTATACGGGGGCAAGGGGACATTTTGTCAGTGGGAATTATTGCGGTATTAAACATGAAAAGCCGCATTATGACAAAAAAAAATTGCATTTTTATTAAAAATTTTAAATACTAATTTATTTAAACATACCCTCGTCACGCTTTTTGGGGTTGTGATGTCGACAGGAAGGGTGCCCTTGTAACCTTTTGCCCGCCATCCCGGAATTGGGCATTTGGTAAGTTCACTCGTGAACACTTTGTTGCAGCAGTTTTTGAAGGTGCAACTTTTGCAATTAGAGCACACTGTGCTCCCATCAGAGGGCGAAGTTCGGGAGTCTCGGCAGACCCCGTCATGGCCGCAGGTCACAGCCCCATCGGATATGCCCTACAAATTGGGAAACAAAAATGTGTTTGGATGTATTTGAGTCCTTACAATTCAAATATAGAATTCAAAAATTATAATTAAAAAACACAGCGGCTCAATTTTGGGGCTCTAGTTCGGAAAAGATTTAAATTTTGTCTTAGTGGTCTGTGAGCTTTTCAACAAAAAAAAGGTTGAGGGTTCGAATCCCCTCCATTCAATTACTAATTTTCGCTGAATTGATACGTCAGTTCACCAAAAAGCTAGTAAAAAGTTCTATGGTTACATACTACTGCAGGGATGCACCCCCCAGTGTTACACGTTCTCTCTCGTTACTCTAGTGTGTCTAACCACCCCTCTCACTTTTAACACTATTTCGTCAATTTAACATTTCTGGGCATAACCTTCTCGAGAGCTATCCAATCGCTTAGCTCTTGCTTACAAATAGCTTCTACGAATTAAGGGCTTTAGAAAGGTACTAAATTCAAACAATTATTCTTGCACAATAATTTACTTTTTGCCATAATATCTGTAAAAAACAAAATAATGAACATTTTAAGCTATAACTTATGAAAAAATGTATCAATCAAAAAATTGATGTATTGATGGATGCATTATATTGTTTCCTAGGTGTGCTGAAAATTTGAAACGAATCGTCGCATGAGCGGGAATTAGTCGCATCGGGAGTGCGTGATGCTTTTTTTATTGTTGAAAAAGGTGAGAGAGAACGCCAAACGAGAGAAAGTTAGAGAAAGAAAGGAAATTTGTTTAATTCTCTCGCACTCTCTATTTATTGGCACACATCTCGTTTTTTGAGCCGCTGTGAAAAATAGACTTTTTTTTGTTTAATGGTTTTTTCTTTTCATAAAGTTCAGAAAACAAGCCGCCGAAAGTGTTAAGAGCAGCAGTGTTGGCAGTAGAGCCCGGTAAAAAAAAATTTCCGGGAACGGGAACGGGGTTTTCAAAAAGAACGGGACGGGAATCCCGAACGGGAATCCCGTCTTTTTCCCGTTCCCGTAAAAATCCCGTTCAATTTTTAACGGAAATCCCGCGGGAACGGGAAAAATTTTGAAAAATTAAGCAAACAATTTTCTAACATTTTTTAGACGCACTATACGGTAATTTCGCGTATAACACAATAAATAACAACATAAACATGAAAAATATTAATAGAATTGAATTTTTGGGATCGATTTGTTTAAGAAAATTAACATTTCTGCGTGTTCTGGTTTTAAACTTGAACGTCTGTAATCGTATACATCGCGCGCAACGCTGAAAAGTTGCTCACTTCCAATGGTTGGTGAAGGAGCTGTGAGGTAGCGCTTTGCAATTGTGGCAAGAATGGGGAAGCTTCCTTCGTTTATTTTCCACCAGTCCAACGGGCTTGGACTAAATAAGTCAATTACTCCAGAAAGTAATACCCAAACAGTACCGGCCGTTTTGCTTGTTGAGGCTATTTCCGATAATGAGTCAAGGAAAGTGCGTTGAAGTTTGCTGGGAGGAGCTATAAAATCGCTTTCATCACAACTGAAAATGTCAAGGACGGCGTCATTTTGGGCATCTTTCTGTTCATCTGCAAGCCATAATTTCACACTTAATTTCGGAAGCAGAAAATTAAATAAAACCAAATGTTTTACTCACTGCATTGTGAACAAATCCTTATCAGCCGCAAAAAATACTTTGAACCGAGGGTCAAGGAATGTCGAAACAGCATGAAGCCTTAAAATTAATTGAGACATTTTTTTTAAATTAAGAAACTTTTCGTTTTCCAAATGCGAAAATCGTTCTTCAATACCTGTAAGAAGCTTTGTTCGCATTTCTTCCACCTCGACAATTCCCTGTAAAATATTATTTTCGCCGTTCAGTCGAAGATCCAATTGGCGAATTTGTGAAAGCAATGCTCTTGCGAATGGAATTTTGGTCGAAAGCGGTGATTTGCAGAAGAAAAGTGGTGCTTCCTCCAATGGTGTTAGAAGGCGTTGAAGCAACTCAAGCAATTTCCACTCCCCGTCTTGCATCGTCAATTCAAAATTTCGATGTTCAAATGAAATTAGGTCAATTGCGGCCCTCTGTTCCAACAAACGTCTGATCATTATCAAAGAAGAGTTCCAACGAACAACCATTTCCTAAATTATTAATTGATAAACTTAAATCATCAATAGTTTATTTGTACCTGCAGGAGTTTGTGTTGTGGCAAACCTTCTAGTTCTTGTGCCTCTTTTAACTCATCCAAAGCTTTGATCGAATGTTTCACCCTCGAAACAATCCGACGACAATTTGCTTAAATTATAATACTTTCTAAAGACAAAACAGACCTTACCGAAAAGTTCTGAAATTGCTCCTTGCTTACTTCCAAAACTGTTCTTCACCGAACGGTCCAACAAATGTGCGGCGCAATTTGCCCGGAAAAATGGCAGAATTTTTTCGTTGTTGTCCATTTCTTCAAAAGCCTAAACAAAAAATACCAAATGCATCTATAAATCCAACCTTTTTCATGTTCGATCCACCATCGGTAAGAAAAGCGTGAATTTTTTTCTGGCAGCACCAACTATTTACTATTGTTGACAATGTTTCCGCAACTCGAAGTCCAGTGTGTGATCCAGGGAATGGTTGAATCGCCAAAGTGTATACCACTCTGGTCCATTTGTCAGTAATTCCCTCCGCTGTTAAACTAATCAACTTTTAGTATTTTTGCTTTACTAAAATAAACCTTATAAAGCCTTGACTTGGCCCACTCCAAATGTCGGATGTGCATTTGACGGCGGCATATGCAATTGGAAGAAGCTTTCGGTAGTGCGACTCGTCTTTGAGCTGCTCACTCCATGGTTTGCATAAAGTCCGGAAATGCGGATTGTTGACGAGGTTGAACGGCAGATTTGCACAACAAATCAAATTGACAATCACTTTGTCGAGTCGCGTCATATTTCCTTAATTACTTTTAAATAACAAAACAGAATCGAGTTATGTAACTAACCACTGCTCCTCACAACGAAATTTTCGATTCCTCCGGCTTTCCGGCACTTGACAACCGACTTCTCTAAATTTTTCGTCATTTCGTCAAATTTTGTTTTATATTCCGAATTCTTGTGCTTTTCACTCCTCAAATGTCCAATCAAAGAGGAAATACTGCCGTCCGAAAATTTGAATTGGTATTTGCCCTCCTTTTTGCCTTGCATTCCAAACATTCTGCCATCTCCTTATTTTTACTGTTTCGTTCAAAAAGTCCAATTTTCCAAATTGGATGCATCCGTGACATTAGAAATAATAAATAAACCTTGATTAATAAATAAAAGAACAGAATATGGCGCATTTTGGGGGGCTTTGGCGGTTGCAATAGCCGCCGCCGTCAAAATTTTTTGCGTTTTGTGATGAAAATTGGTCCAAAATTGTTACAATTTTTGAAAACATTTCGCCAAGAAAAAAGAACGGGAACGGGAAAAAGACTGAAAAAAATTTCCGGGAACGGGAACGGGGTTTTCAAAAAGAACGGGGCGGGAATCCCGAACGGGAATCCCGTCTTTTTCCCGTTCCCGTAAAAAATCCCGCTGGGCAAAAAAGACGGGAACGGGACCGGGATTCCCGTATTTATCCCGCGGGAATCCCGTTCCCGCCGGGCTCTAGTTGGCAGTGCCAATGTCGTCATCGCTTTGCGTTTTATCAAAAATTTCGAAATTGAAATCTAAAAGATAAAAGCCGTTGTGGGGTGCTAGGTCGTTTCGTAAAATCCGCCACTATGGGCGTTTCGCAAAATCCGTCACTTTGGGCGTTTCGCAAAATCCGCCACTATGGGCATTTTGCAAAATCCGCCACTATGGGCGTTTCGCAAAATCCGCCACTATGGGCGTTTCGCAAAATCCGCCACTATGGGCTTTCGCAAAACGCCACTATGGATGAGCTTCGCAAAATTACTAAAAATATTATTAAATTATATTATTTAAAAAGTATATAAAAATGAATCTAATTTGCATTTGAGAATTTAAATCGGTTTTTGAATCTTAGGGGTTTTTTAGGCTTAGGCCTAAGCCACCCTGGTTTGGGGTTCTTTAATGTAAGGATTTGTGTGTTCCGCTGGTTGGAAGTGAACGGTCTGAGCTACCGGGGCGTCCCATTAGCCTTCTTCTTTATGGATGATCTTTTGCCCCCGCCCTAGGCGTTTTAACCGTTCACTTCCAACCAGCGGAACACACAAATCCTTACAGCTCCATCCTCAACGGGACCGGTCCCTCGGTCCATCGATCGATCACACATCGATCGCTTCGCTGGCGACGGTTGGGCAACCATCCGGTGCTACCAGTAAAGAATAGGCAAAATGTTAGCCCCGGGTGGGACTCGAACCCACGTCCTCCACCCAATCCGTGGGCAGCTCTTCCAACTGAGCTACCGGGGCGTCCCATTAGCCTGCTTCTTTATGGATGATCTTTTGCCCCCGCCATAGGCGTTTTAACCGTTCACTTCCAACCAGCGTAACACACAAATCCTTACATTAAGCTTAGGCCTAAGCCACCCGAGTTCGTTAAGCCTAAACCTAAGCCACCCGGGTTCGTTAAGCTTAGGCTGAAACATTCGTGTAAACATTAATTTGTGATGTAAATAAATATTGAAAAAAATAGTTTAAATTAAAATAAATGGCGGATTTTGCGAAACGCCCATTTTTTTCGAGATGGCGGATTTTGCGAAATGCCCATAGTGGTGGATTTTGCGAAACGAGTCAGCGCGCCGTTGTGGTACAATTCCATGTTCGAAGCGGATTTAAACAGTTAGAAAATGGCGGGGGTTGGGGCTCAAAAAAGCAAAGATTGATTTTGTTTATAATCTTTTTTATGTAAAAGAATGTGCCATAATCATAAATGCTGAAATATGTATAATAAAGCGAATGCTCAACAAAATAATTTGGTTTAATAATATTTTACATATAAGGCAAATAAAAAGGCAAATTTTAACAATAAAAATTCCATACCCTCAACAAAATTCTCTTTTTGTTTCGAAAATGAAATGGATAAATATTATGGCAAACGAATTTTTAAAATTGAAATAAAACTTTTGAAAATTTGCTTCGCTTAAATAGTGGCCAAAAACTGTGAATGGTTATGAATAAACAAACAAAGTTTGGTGAACGCCTCTTGAAAAATGAGAATTTGCATTATTTGACTCCGATTTTCGCCCTCTTTTTTGATTTGTCCAGCCGTTTCCATTCGCTTATTGAGGGTCAACAAAAGCAACCAATTTTTTTTTGCAAATTTTGCACTAAAAATACTATTTGAGGTCGGTCTGTTTACCTTTCTTCATGTGCATGGCCATTTTTAAATTTAGATAAAAGAGCTTTTGGCAATTTAAATAAATTTTAAGGCAATGTACAAATAAATTGGCGTTTTCAAATAAAAGAGAATTTGTTCATAAAATTTAAATTAATTTGATTCGATTTGGATTTGGATTTTGTTTGATGGGAGTCATTGAACAACTTGGCCACTTTTACTAAGGTATTTTTTTAAATTTATTAGTAGGGATGGAATTGTTAGTGTCAGCTGACCGACGAAAAAAAAAGAGTTATTTTGTTAGTACCGCATTCGATTACGCCAATGACCCAAGAAGCAGAGTCATGGTCCCGCCTAATCTCGAGACAATTTTCTAAAACGGAATATATTAGTGCAGCAACATTTATCAGATGTAGTTCAATCACTATATTTATTTATAGCTTTTTCAAATTAGATCATCAAGCATTAATTACTAGGGCCGCTAATTATATGGAAATTCCTTTTTTTTGCGCACTCGGAACAGCGTATAAATAACATAAATTGTGTTTTTAACTTTGATTGGCGCTTCTAGAGCCCATTTTATAATCCATATTTCCCATATTTCGCGATTTTCGCGATTTTTATCCATATTCCATTTTTTCCATATTTCCCATTTTTCAAAAATTCCTTAACAAAACTGCAATAAAAACGAAAAATACACCTCTAAGGATCGACTTTTTCAAAATTTTCAAAAAATACACCCCTAAAAATTGACTTTTTCGCGACTAAGAATTCTGCCACCAAAAAATAAAAATTTTTAAATTCTGCTTATTTTTTAAAATTTTCTCTGAAATGCCTTTAATTTGCATATAAAAATTTTTATTTCTCTTATTACTTCTATTAGGAAATTTTGTCCATTTTTTGCTATATTTGAAAAAAAAATTTCTCCATATTTTGTCCATATTTTGCAATTTTTGCTCATATTTGATCCATATTTTACAATTTTTCATCCATATTTTATGGCCATATTTCGAGATTTATTGTCCATATAATTAGCGGCCCTATTAATTACTAACAAAACGCAATTAACCCAAATAAAAACAAAATAATTTGTCAGATTAAATGTCGCTTAATTTGTAAAGGGTCGTGTTTAATTAAACTTGGATAATATGGGAAGCAATTCTTCCAAAAAAAAAGACTGAACAATCTATTCAAAATTTTGTAAATAATGCTACTTGTTATGTTATACCGTTCCCCTTAAAATGTTATTTTCACCTTTTTAGGGGTAATTTGTGTCGCTCGAATATGCACTTTATTTTAATTCCGTTATGGCGCCACACCTTCAAATTTAAAAAAAGGGCAACAAAAACGCTAAAAGGTGTTTTAAGGGGCATTATAGGGCGCAGAATCCGATTCTAACATCCATTTCGACCAATTCCGAACCCCGGACCCGAATTCGAGCAATTTTCAAACAAAAATCGGGTTTTTTATTGTAACTGGTCCGGGGTTCGAAATCGGTCGAAAAGGAGGTCAAATTCGGTAACTGCGTCCCCGAATACCCCTAGAAACACCTTTTTACCGACTTTGAAAACCATTTTCATTTTGCTTTCGAAAAATCATAGATGTTGAAATCATAGATAAGATGAAATCATATGATGAAATACATTTTAAATTTTTTTTAATTAATATGAGCAAATCTTTTTTTAAATTTTTTTGAATATAGATGGCATATTCGTAATCAGCGATCTCGATAACCCCGGGTACCTATCAGAATTTAGCTTTTTGCTGACCTTTTTTAAAATTTGAATGTGTGGCGCCATAACGGAAAAGTACCGATAAGTTGCGTTCGATTACACCAGACGGGAAAAAACGGAGTCGAATTTTCAAAATCATTAAGGAATTCGTGCTTAATAATGTCTTCGGTTGGCCGACATTTGCGCCGTGAAAGCAATAAAAAAAAAGTCAAACTCAAAATTTAAAAAAATTAAATAAATCAATACGGATGAATATATATTATATATTTCTGAAATAATATTTCTTGACTGTACATAATTATTGATTATTTTTATTGAAAGAATTTGGCTTTGAACGATTTGATCTTTTCAGGAAAATATAAAGCATTGGATTAATAAACATTGGCTTTTTATTGACAAAACTCAGTTTATAACGAAAATTATTAACATTTTCAATAAAATTAAAAGAATTTTTAAGGAATTGAAGGCAATGAAAGTTTGGCTATTAATTATTATTTTATTCTTTGCAACGGCTTTTATCAAAAATGCTAATTCTGTAGGCGAATGCGGAGAAAGGCCAAAACTTTACAAAACATTTGATGAAATATTTGGAAAAGGATGGGATGATGAAAGTAATGATTCAAAAGACTTGAATTGTCGTCATGTTAAAGAAGAAGATCAAGACGTACAAGATCCAAACATTTCTGATCAGAAAAATATTGATGAAATATTGAAACAGAAATTTGATGAAATTTATGATGAAAATTGGTCGGAAGACGAAAACAATTCAGCGTCATCCTTGGATGATCTTGATCAGGAAGATTCTACAAAATATTTTTCTGATCAAAATAACTCAACTGATCAAGATGAGAGTGTTGATGAACAGAAAAATGAGTCCAATGAATGTGAAAAAATTCAATCTGGTCAGCAAAAACGTGAAATTGTTGAAGAATTTATTTCATTAACAGAAAAATATAAGCAAAAAGGAAAACATTCCAGAAAAGAGTGGCGAAAAATTTATGCCAAAATTTCGAAAACTATCGGTGTCGGTCATGGTAAAATTTTAAAATGGAAAAAAGAGTTTGGACTAAGCATAAAAATACATTCAAAACAAGAACAAATGGAAAAACTAAAGCAATATTGTGAAATTAAAAGAAATAATCCAAAAATAAAAGATTTCGAAATAGCGGAAAGTTTAAATATTGGAGGAAGCACGCTGAAGCAATGGAAAATGGAACTTAAAAATGCTGTCAAAGATGAGAATGATTATTCTTACAAAAAGGAACTCGATCAAATAACTCAAAACAAAGTTTATTCTGATCAGCAAAAACGCGAAATTTTGAAACAATTTGATGAAATAAAAAGCAAACATGCAGAGGCAAAACTCAAAAACATTTCCATGTATGAACTCGATGATAAAATTGCAAAAAAATTGGGCGTTTGTAGACGAACAATTATTCGATGGAAGCGCAAATTTGGTCTTTCTGTCAGCAATAAAACATTTTCTGATGCAACAAAAATTGGAATTTTGAAGAAATATGCCAAAATAAAAAGAATAAACCCCAAAATGCCAGATGCCGTTATTGCTGAAATGTTAAAGATTTCAACAGAAAGCTTACGTCGTTGGAAAAAACAATTTAAAAAAGAAATTGCAAACCTTTAAATACGGCACTTTGTTGGCCCTTTTGAGTCAACGCGAAGATGTGTTATTATTGTTGTTTGGGATCGAATTATTTTTTAAATTTTTGTTATTTAAGAATTGAATTTTGTTTCTTTGTTTTCTTAAAAGTAAATTAGGTAGGTGTCATCTGTTTGTAATGTTGAGAAATTCGAGGTTTTTTTTTTCGAGGCTATTCGTACCTCAAATCTACCTAAACATTTTTTCAAAAATTTATAATAATGTAAAAAATTCAAATCTTTTATCTTAAGATCGATCCTTCACAGAAAGTCTTAATTTTATCACAATTGTAATGTAATATTTTTTGGAAAATTTTGTAAAAAAATGTCAAAAAAACATTTTTGGGTTAAGAAAATATCGGAAAATGCATTATTAGCTTGAAGAGTTACAAGAAAAGTAACTGCAACGGTCTAAATATATTTTGTACAAAGTCGAACATTTCCGGAGTGTCTAATAATTTTTGCTAATCTGGGCAGCTGGTGTAAAAGCCAGGGAAAGAGACTGCCTTTTCCAGCGGGCAAGCACTCTTAGACGCTATGTCCAAAGGGTGTCGACACTTTGTCTGGATTAAAAAAATACCTCAATATTCGTTCTCAACGCATCAAATAACGTCGGTTTACCAAATTTCACCCATCTCAACCATTATTTCGACACTTTGTCCAAATAGGTGTCGACACTTTGTCTGAAACCCAAAACTTCCACTTCACAGGCCATTTGGGCATTTTGCACATATTTTCCCTCTTGGCATATGGTGTTTTTGGGCTAATCGCATTCAAATTGCGGCGATGTACAAAGCGTTTCGTTTTTCAAAAATTTTTCGTAAAAGTTTGGTACTTGGAAGAGTTTAAGAAGCGCAAATTTGAATTGGGAAATAATTTTTTGGGAACAAAATTTATTGGATAACCAAACCGAACTGTTCACAAATCATTATTTATTCTTGAAAATAATTGTATGATCCATCGCATTTGAATTATCTTCTTTTTTTGGATAATTGTCGATGTTTGGGATTAAATCAATTCTTGTTCATTCCCTCCTCAATCAGTTCCAACGGAGGAAAAATGCTAAAAGTTGGTAATTTATTTATTCATTTTCACGAATCAGAGTATATTTTATTTTAACTTTCAATTCAAAAATTTAAATACAATTTGTTTACCCGCAATAAATGCCAACATTGCGGCGACCGTGCCAAAGGAACGCAGTCCGAGCGTGCCATTGCATGCGTTACCGGTACAGCACGACATGCGGCAGTAATTTTTAATCTTGTTGGTATCGACTCCATTGACGATTCCCACTCCTTTTTCTGGAATTTCACAGCTTTTCTCCTCCGGCGGCAAACACGCCTTGAACGCAATCGTAGAGCGCGCTGAGCAATTTGAATTAAATGATCAGAACGGAATTGGCATTTTTTTGCGGAGATTTCGGTGCCTATTCATATGCAATTTTGACAAAATAATTTATGGTTTTATTTTTAGGGTTAAAAAAATTGGTTTTAGACGTGTTATTAGTCCAGGGTATTTCCACCTCCGAAAAACCACCGACCCGGCAATTCTCAACCCCCGACGTCGCGGTTTTAACGCAATTTTAATCCCCCACCCTTTATGCCTATTTTCCGTGCTGGGTACACCGCACTAAACCATATACGAATGGAAAACTCTATATGAATAGAAACTATTTGTAAAACTAAATAAAGCAGTAAATCAAAGTTTAGTTATGATCAGAAAACCACAAAAAAGTTCGATATTCAGCAAGTTTACATACAGTGGACGCCAAAAGTAAAGCGACAAAAAATTTTGTTTTTGTTTAACGCGGTATAACAAACTAAAGAAGCATTGTTGCGATTTTTCTGGGCTTTAAAATGATGTAGTTAGTGTCAGACACATCACGTCAAAACATTGTTTGACCCTATGTCCAATTGCATCACTTTTTACTGCGTCAAACAAAGCGACAAAATTTAAAAAAACAAAAAATCAATTTTTTATGTGGCCAAGAATCCTAACAAAAATTCATGCACGCATAACTTTTGATACTGATCATAAAAGGTAATTGGACCAAGTTGCTACAACGGTGACCGGAAAATGCGTCAGTGATTATTAAAAGTCGAGAAAAAAGTGTTTTTTATCGGATTTAGGGGCGTAGACTACAATTCTAACATCTATTTTTGCCGATTTCGAACCTCGAACCAAATTCGACAATTTTCAAAAATTCCAAATTTTACAAAAATCCATTTTGTCTGAAAATCATTCAAAAGTATGAATTCGATTATTACTTTCGTTGTAAAGTGTCTCAAATCCCACCCAAGCCAAAACTTCCCGAATCTCCTGACGTCTTAGGCTAAGCCTAAGCTAGGATTAAGCTATGCTTAGGCCTCAGCCTAACAAACCCCAAGCCAGGGTGGCTTCGGCCTAAGCTAGGCTTAGGCTTAGCTTCAGTACTGGACAGAATCGGCAATCGTCGTTGACTTCGGACGGGTTAACATGATTTTTGAAAAGTTTGAATTTTCGACCAAATGTTCGAATTCTGGTGCGGGTTTCGGAATTGGTTGTAGCAGCTCAGAATTGGATTTTTTTGACCCCAAAAACCTCCAGAAACATATTTTACATGACTTTTAATAGTCACTGAAAACGCATTTTCCACTGACGCATTTTCCGGGAGCCGCTACAACACCTCCTTCATGGAGATCCGGAATCCCCAAAATACATACACTGAAAATGGGGGTAAATTGGGAAAAAAATCCCTGAAGGCTTGGAAAAAATTTTCTGCAACAAATCATCATGAGGGATGAATAGCCCACTAAATTCTCTACAAAAGCCAAAAAACCGCTAAGCTCTGCGACTTTTCTCCGATGAGTTGGGGCGTCATGTGCAACTGCGCAGGGACCGTCTGCTGGGGGTACGGTAGTTCAATAACGTGCTGGGTCGTTTCGCAAATCCGCCATTTATTTTAATTTAAACAATTTTATTCAAAATTTATTTACATCAAAAATTAATGTTTACACGAATGTTTAAGCCTAAGCTTAATGTACCCGGGTGGTTTAGGCCTAAGCCTAAAGAACCCCAAGCCACGGTGGTTTAGGCCTAAGCCTAATAAGTCTCCACTTTTCCCCATTCTCTACAGCTTTGGAGTTACTTAAAAAAAGTAGGTTTTCCTTAAAAGATTTCAACAGATTCAAAAACCGATTTATCTCAAATGCACATAATATTCATTTTTATAAACTTTTTAATAATATAATTTAATAATATTTTTAGTGATTTTGCAAAGCCGATCCATAGTGGCGGATTTTGCGAAACGCCCATAGTGGCGGATTTTGCGAAACGACCTAGCACCGTTCAATAATTTTTAGATGCAAAAATCGTGATTTCTCACTTGAAATACATGTTTTTAATTGCCTAATTATTTTAAAAAACTCTTTGACTTTGCTGAAATGCTTTTTCTACATTAGTATAAGACTTAACCGATTTAGTGAGGTGTGAATAAAGTTATGATGTCTAAAATAGGGTAGCTCCCCGTCCCCGTACCCCGACTTTTTTAGTCGGGGTTTTGGTCCCCGACTTTTTTGAATTTTTCGGGGTTTCTGCCGGTAAAACCCCGAACCCCGACTTTTTTTAGTCGGGGTTTTCGTCTCCGACCCCGACTTTTTTGAATTTTTTGGGGTTTTTGCCGGTAAAACCCCGAACCCCGACTTTTTTTAGTCGGGGTTTTCGTCCCCGACCCCGACTTTTTTGAATTTTTCGGGGTTTCTGCCGGTAAAACCCCGAACCCCGACCTTTTCAGGTGCTATTTCTTTCAGAGCCTCTGTGTCCAGCTTGCAGGTCAATTTCACGCAATGCGTGATGCTCGCCGGGCATTCCATCAGACTCAAACCAACGTTGATGGCCTCATAAACTTTGGATTCTGCGGGCGCGTTCTCTCTTGCGGACATGCCGACCCAACAGTCAAGCGCTAAAAACAGAACAATTGGCGGGTGATTTATATAGCAAAATTATTGTTTATATTTTTGGTGAGCTAAGCCTCCTTCCACAAAGTTGAGCGTGTTGAATTTAGAGACCGGACCGGTCGAGATTCTTGATCGAAATCTCGACCGGTCCTCAAGACTTAACTCTAGTTGAATTGTCTTTCTTTTTTTTTCTTGAGAGAGCATGGGCTGGCCTTTGTATATATTTGTTTCATTCAGTTGGGCAGTCAGCCCAAAAAATCAAATTTAATTTCAACTCGCAGAAATGTGCCGTTTTCGATACCCAAAAAAAGAAACGGATCCCCCGGGAAGTCTGTCCATTGCCTGTCATTATATTCGAATATTTCCAAATAATAATTTTCAAAAAGTTGGCATTTTTACCATTCGCAGTCGACGTGGCATGCAACAGAGTGGCCAAGAGCATAAGGAGCACACACATGGCTTTGGTCGAATTGAAGGCGTTCACTTGTTTTCTAAAAATTAAAATAATTTTTAATTATTTTAAATAAAAAGAAATTGAAAATTTGTCGTCTAAAAATTTTATTTTATGAATAAATTTGTTCTCTAAAATTTTGCATTGCTTTTCCGACACCAAATAAAAGCAAATAATGATGAATATATGCTGCTCTTCCCACCAGCAGCCAGCCATTCCCATCTGACACCAACAAAACTGATCAGAAACGGTTTAATTGATGATCAATACATTGGTGGCACAAAACAGCGAAAGCAAAAAGCGGAAATTTTACAAAAAGATAATTTAATTCATTATAATTGTATATTATGAAATTTGTGAATATATTAGCAGTTGAACGCGTTTTTGTGCCTTTTTTAAGGTTTGAACTCGTCTTCCGGAATTTTGCGATTTACAATTAGGGATAAGTCGATCCACACTGCCATAATTTTGTCATATTTTAGAACTTTGTAAAAATCTCGTATTTGAAGTAAAAAAATGAGGATTTCACGAAAAAATTTCCGAACTGGAGCTTTTCTGGTCTCGGAAAATCCCGGTCCCGGTTTTTCTGTCAAATCCCAGTCCCGGCTTTTCTGGTCCCGGAAAATCCGGTCCCGTTTTTCTGGCAATCTCGGTCCCGGCAAGTCCCGGTTTTTCTGGCCCGACAAATTTTGGTCCCGGTTTTTCTGGTCCAGGCATATCCCGGTCCCGGCTTTTCTGGTCCCGGCAAATGGCGGTCCCGGCTTTTCTGGTCCCGGCAAATGCCGGTCCCGGCTTTTCTGGTCCCGGCAAATGCCGGTCCCGGCTTTTCTGGTCCCGGAAAATGCCGGTCCCGGCTTTTCTGGTCCCGGAAAATGCCGGTCCCGGCTTTTCTGGTCCCGGAAAATCCGGTCCCGGCTTTTCTGGTCCCGGAAAATCCGGTTCCGGTTTTTCTGGCAAATCCCGGTCCCGGCAAGTCCCGGTTTTTTTGGTCCCGGCAATTCCTGGTCCCGGCAAGTCGGGGGGGGGGGGGAGGGGGGAACACGGTCAGTTTTAAACCGGGGGTACCGGTTTTCAGTTAGGCTGGTTTTGCGACCCCCGGGGTTTCGGTTTCGGTTAACCGACCATGCCCCACCCGATTTTCAAATATGTTTTCGCTTCCATTTTTATTTTTATTAAAACCTTAAGCTTCGCTCCAAATGATTCCGGATGGACATTTTTGGGTTTAGCATAATGATTTTAAAATACTTGAATTGGCAAATAATTTTTTGGGAACAAAATTTATTGGATAACCAAACCGAACTGTTCACAAATCATTATTTATTCTTGAAAATAATTTTATGATCCATCGCATTTGAATTATCTTTTTTTTTTGATAATTGTCGATGTTTGGGATTCAATCATTCTCGTGTTCATTCCCTCCTCAATCAGTCCAACGGAGGAAAAACGCTAAAATTGGTAATTATTTATTCATTTTCACGAATCAAAGTGTATTTTATTTTAACTTTCAATTCAAAATGCCAATTCAAAAATTTAAATACAATTTGTTTACCCGCAATAAACGCCAAAATTGCAGCGGCCGTGCCGAACACACACAAATTCTTTGCTCGCTGTTCAACTGTTTTGCCCCCTCCATTGGTTGCTTCGGTTGTAATTGGCATTTTATTTTCTACAAAAATATGATTCAATTTGTTTCCATTAAAGATCTGTTAATATTAACGCATAAATCCAAATCGTCCATTTTACTATGCAAAACAAAGAATTTTCTGCTTAAAATTCGCGAGGTTTTTCTGTAAATTTAGGTCTCCAAATGACAAAAGTTTAAACAAATGAATATATATTTAGATTTGAAGTCGGGATTATCTTATAAAAGTGAATGGACTTTGCTTTGGGCAAATGTTGATCAAAAACGTTCACCCGCCGGGGTTACCTTTTTTTTTTTGCCTATTCTTTACTATACGTTACCGGTATTGCACGACACGTCGCAGTATTTTTTAATCTTCCTCAGATCTTGTCCATCGGCTTTATCTGGAAGTTCACATTTTCCCTCCTCCGTCGACGGCATACAACCCTTGACCGTCATCGTAGTGTCCGCTGAGTAGGTAATTTGAATTAAAAGATCAGAACGCGGAATTGGCATTTTTGCGGAAATCCGATGCACTTATTCATATGCGATTTTAACAAAACAAAATTTTATAGATTCAATTTTCTTTGTTAAAAATATTGGTTCTGGATGGAATAAATCAATGGGTCGCCACTCTGCATATTTTTAATCCATCATTAGTGTTTTAATGCTAGAGCACGGAGCGATCGAGATTCTTGATCATAACTTTTGATTGGTCCTTAAGTCCGGGCTCGATCCATTTTATATACAATTGTCGGCTCCTTTATGCATTTCAAAACGTACTGCCATCAGGAATAGGCTTTCCAGGTGCCACTTCTCTCATAGCCTCGCTATCCAGCGTGCAGATCGCTTTCATGCAACGCTCGACACCCGCCGGACATTTTTTCATATTCCATATATTGACGTTGCCCCCATTCGAATTCGTTTCTGAGGGCACTTTCACTTTTAAGGACAAGCCGGTCAAACAGTCAAACGCTAAAAACAGAACAATTGGCGGGTGATTTATAAGCAAAATTATTGTTTATATTTTTGGGTGAGTTAAGTTGAGCCTCCCTCAAAGTTGAGCGCGTTGAATTTAGAGATTGGACCGATCTAACGATCGACGAATTTTATCAAGATTTTTTAAGTGATCTCGAGTGTCTCGATCGTTTATTTTTTCAAGATTCTTGATCAAAATCTCGACCGGTCCTCAAGTCTGAACTCTGGTTGAATTGTCTTTTTTTTGTTGAGAGGGTTTGGGCTGGCCTTGGCATTTTTACCATTCACGGTCGACGTGGCATACAACAGAGTGGCCAAGAGCATAAGGATCACACACATGGCTTTTGTCGGATTGATTGCGTTCGCTTGTTTTCTAAAAATTAAAATAATTTTGATTATTTTAAATAAAAATAAATTGAAAATTCTCGTCTAAAAATTTTATTTTATGAGTGAATTTGTTCTCTAAAATTTTGCATTGCTTTTCCGACACCAAATAAAAGCAAATGATGATGAATGAATATGTGCTGCTCTTCCCACCAGCAGCCAGCCATTCACATCTGACAATCAACAAAAACTGATCAGAAACGGTTCAATTGATGATTAATACATTGGTGGCACAAAACAGCGAAAGCAAAAAGCGGAATTTTACATATTTTACAAAAAAAAAAGAAAAAAAAAGTGTTAACTTAATTCATCAAATTGTATTAATATGAAATTTTGCAAGCAGTTGAAAGCATTTTGCGCATTGATTTTTTTCAAAATCCCCTCGAGATCGGTTACCCGAAAATTTCTCAGGGAATTTTGTGTAGCAACGACAAAAATTGTTTCCGGATTTAACTCCCTACCCTTCCGCTGATGGGCAATTGGTCTGTAATGCCTTTTTTTTTGTTTATTTTTGATTTTAGATGCTAATCTAGGGTTGGAAAAGAACGGCTATCCGGAACCGGTATCCGGGTGCCCAGGATGCGGGATACCCGGTATCCGGGGGTTGGATCCGGGCGGGTTAAGCACCCCTAATGGTGGTATTTTATCGGACAGATTTTTTTTGATGGTGTTAGCGCTAGTAAAATTTTTGAATTTTGTCTTTTAACAATTGAGTCAAAAATTCAAAATTGTTTCGGCGGCGCCTATCGGCACCGCTGACCCTTCCTCCCACAAATAAAGCAGAATTCTCAAAAAAAAGACTCGATCGGCAAATAATAATCAAATTTTTTGGTAAACAATTCTTTAGGAAAAATAAAATAAAAACCAAAATGCACCACTAAAAATCGAACATTTTCTCAAAATTTGCTTAACAAAACTGCAATGATAAAAAGCAAAAAACGCACACCTAAAATCCATTTTTTTTGTTTGAATCAGCCCCCCCCCACACCAAAAAATTCCTGGGTACGCTTTGACCGTCGCCTGTTTCAGATGAAGAAGAGTTATTGACAAATGAAATTAACTATCCAACTTGATTGAATTTGATTTTATTCATTTTATTTTATGCGTTTATTTACCTTTTTGGCAAAAATTGCGTAAATATGATTTTTATAAAATTTTAATTAGTATTTACAAAAAATGAAAAATGCATTTTTTAAGTAATGAGTGATTTCGTCCATCAAAAAAATGAAAAGTTTTAAAAGACAAACAAAAATACATAAAAGAGGTCCCTTTTTCAAATACCTATTCTTCACCTAGTTTTGGGATTGCCAAAAAAATTAATTTGAAATATTTTTTAATTTTTAAAACACTTTCGCCAAATTAAAGCTTCACAGATAGTCGGAAAAAAGCATTAAAATTTTCATGAAATTCCAAAAGGCCCACCTTTGGTTTGGTTTAAACTATTTCGGCTTTTCCGGAGTCTAACAAAATCAAGAAAGTAACAGTATGGTCAGATCCCAATTTGAGAACTTTTTACGACCAATTTTGAATCGCGCATTTAGTCAAAACTCCAAATTAAAAAATTTATGTCAAAATACAAAAATGCACGCGAATGATCGAATTAGTGCGCAACATTACATATTTTAAATATAGAGCGAGAGTGATTAAAAAATGAATTTAAAATGGAAATCGATTTTTTTTGTTTTTTGAAATTATTGATAAAAATAAGAAGATCAAACATTTTTCCCCCTAAAAAACTATTAAAAAGAAATTCAAAAACTAATTGAAGAGAAATTTCTATTTTAGCCAATTGCAAGCACAAATCATTAAGATCAATGAGAGTACAGCGATGCCAAAGCAAATGGCAATTGCAATCACTCCGCCCGGCAACACCTTGGCGACCTCCAAACCGCCGATCACAGCCGCAACGAATGCACTAAGCCCAAGTGCAATGCAACCAGCGGGCTGCTGGTTGTCCGCGCGTTTCCCACGTCGGCTTAACACAAAAGGCAAAGCATGTTGATCACTCTGATCACTGATGCGGTCATTGAAACTAGTGGTGACCATATTGTTTGCTAAAAAAGCAAAAGTATAACTACATATTTAATGGATTCGAGAAAATTCACACAACAAATTGATTTCTGGCCGCTTTATCATCTTTAACGATAGATGAATCTTTTAGACATTTATAAAAAAGCCTGAAAAATTGAGGGAAAATTGCGGCGCTGAACTGGCGAAGCGCTCGGGGCCGATAGGCGCCGCCGAGAAATTTTAGAAGTTTTGACCAAGCATGGGCTCGGATACAAATTTTTGTATTCCATATCCGTCCATCCTCAAAAGGAGTGCCTTAGCTCAGTGGCTAGAGAGCATTCCACGGAATGTTAGGGACGTGGGTTCGAGTCCCACCGTGTGGGTCGAACTTTTGCACCTCCACCATCCGTCAAAATCCTACAGAGACTCAACGGGGCAAAACATGGTTCTTAAAAAAACGTGTCAAAACCGTCGCACTCAACCCCAAAACGGGGCGAATGCCACGTTTGAGGAGCCTATTTAATTTTAGTTGCTTAAAAATGCCATTACTAGTTAGTTTTGGAAAATATCTCGCGTTCTCACAAAAACAATGGTGGAGTTGCAGAAAAAATCTCAACTTTTTACCTTTAATTCCTGCGAAAAAAGTTTCGACATTCTTAACCAATTGTTCCATAATTTTTTCCATTTTTTCTTTATTTGCGCTATTGTGAAATTCGATTTTTTCAACAATTTTGTGCAGACTTTGGAAAATATTTTTCTCAATATCCAAATTTTCTACCAATTTTTTTGCTTCATCTTCAACATTTTTCACTGATTCTTTGTCCATACTTTTTTTGCCATTTGTTAACAGGTGGCGGCAAAAACTGTTTTGAATATTTCGTGTTTTCTCGATAAACACCGACGTTTCATTCAAAATTCCATTTTCATCCTTTTCGATTGTTTCAATTTTTAAACAACACAAAATGCCAAAAGCATTTGTTTCTAGCCATTGTGTATTTGCGGCTAATAATGCTTCGTTTGCACCACGAGCTGGATCTGCTTCGCCTCCAAGTGCCGAATTTTCAAATTCCTGCACCTTCTTAAACAAATCTAAAATTCCTTCATTTACTATTTGTTTAAATACATACATAGTTTATTGATTGATACAAAAAATGGATATGATTTGTAGAGAGCGGTGATATCGAGATTCCGACCAAGATTTTCCGAGAGTCCAGGTCTCGAATCTCGGAAATTTGTCGGAAACTCCGAGACCTGGACTCTCGAAAATTCGAGACAAATCTCAATCGCGGTCTCCGCCCATCTCCAAATCTCGATCTCAATCTCGGTCTCGGATTTTCAAAATTCCTGTCTCTATGTGCTAAAAAGTCAAAAAAAAAATGTGCTGAAACTGAACAAATCCGGTCAATCTATGCGTAAAACTTCGCACAATTGCAAATTTTCACTTTTTTGGAAATTACCAATTTTTAGCATTAACAGATTAGACTAACCGGGAAAAAAGTACACCCCTAAGGATGGGATTTTTGAGCGCCAAATTATGCCTGGTTGTAGTATAGTGGTGAGTGGTGGGGGCTTTTTGGGTGAGTTGGTGGTTCAGATCCTCTAGTGTGCAAATGATTTTTTCCTACTTTCTCTTAACATTTAGAGTGGTGTAAATAATCACAAATTCTTTTAAATTTTTCCGCTGTTTTAATTAGATACAATTCACAAATACATTTCATTTTTTTGGTTAACTGAACTCACAAAACCATAGGGTAGGCCCTGTTGTTGTGCTACATTCGTACTTTTTGGACCAATTTTCTTAACAAATCTTGTTAAATTTTGTAAAAAAATTCTACGGACCCCTTACCTCTCCTAAAAAACTTCATAAAAAGTGCCGTTTTTGGTTGCAAATCTCTTAACAAATTAAGCCAAAAATTACAAATTTTCTTCGGCGGCGCCTATCGGCACCGCCGACCCCCCCCCCCCCCCCCCCCCCCCGAGGAAAAAGCCGTCCTCCCCCCAAATTCTTTAACCGGAGGGTCGACGATTTTCCGCAAACCACAGGGAGGACCCTTAACTTTTCTAAAATAATTTGCTTTTTTTCAATAATTTCGAGTGATTCAAAACCCGTTTTTTTTGAGTTTCATCACAAAAATATGTATTTGTAGGGTTTCTAACATAATTTGAGGAATTAACAAAATTTTGTGATGAAAACCCAAAAGGGCTCCACTATGGGTTTGTGGAAAATCGTCGAACCCCGGCTAAAGAAAAGAGAAAGGACTTGAGCCGATCGAGATTTCGATCGAGAATTTCGATCGTCCTTTCTCTACTAAAGAAGTGCCTAAAACAAAATTCTCAAAAATTACTGGTGATGTAATCGACGTTAAAGACAATGGGGAATATATTTTTGAAATAAAAAAAAAAATTTGGTTTCACCTTGTAATCATTACAAAAAAAAATTTTTTTTGATTGCCAGTCCCGGTTTTTCCCGTTTCCCGGTCCCGGTTTTTGAAAAGGCAAAATCCCGATCCCGGTCCCGGTTTGAGATGCTGGTCCCGATCCCGATCCCGGCTTTCACGATCCCGGTCAATCCCGGTCCCGATTTTTCCCAAAAATCCCGGTCCCGACCAACTCTAGATTATTTCATAATTCATTTGTGAAAATCATAACGCCAAAACCATTTAAAATAAGTTAACAGACACCATGTACCTCAACCTAACGGTTGTATTTCACGACCAAATCTTGAAGTTTCAATTTGTTTGTTGAAAATGTTTAAAAAGTTTTTTGCTTTAAGCATTTTGGGTAAAAACAATTTTGGACCAGTTTACACCTTTAAATATCCAATTTTAGCATAAATTTGCCATTTTTTACACATATTTTCGGCATTTTTTAGCCCATAAATACATATATATTTCACGATTTTAAGCACATATAAATCCCAACCCTAATTATAATGCTTAATTAAAGTACCTTTTTGGCATTGTTCCTTGGGAATCGTTTGGAAACTCAGACTTGACATTATCATAAACAATAAAAAATAAAACAAACCCCGATTGTGAAGCATTGTGAATAAATATATTAGTTGCTGATAGATCTAAAATTAAGAATTTTTCAAACTCAGTTATAAACAGGTCTCCCAAATCTGAGGGTTTAGCCTCATTTTGTGGCTTTTTAGGTTTTGATAAGGTTTTTTAAGCCATTTTGGGGATTTTACTGATAAAATGGAAAATTTCTATGAAATTTTGAATATTTGGCGTAATGTTCATCCATTTTTCTCTGCATTTTCATGTTTAATGAAAAAGCTTGTTCGGTTTTAAATAATTGGGAATTTTCTAAATTAAAAACCTCATTTCTATTTTTTAATGCAAAAAAACATTTTATTTTCTGCAAATTTAATTGCAGATCTGTTAACAAATTTAGTCAAAAATTCGAAAAATTTTCTCGGCAGGCACCGCCGACCCTTCCCCCCTAAAAAAGTATTTAAGAAAAAATCGTGCGCAAAAACATCGAAATTTCACTTACACTGTTCCGGTTTTCTTTTATTTAAAAAAAGCATTAAATTTTTAAAACTTTTTCCCGGCGGCGCCTGTCGGCGGCAACGCCGAACACCCATTTTCACAAAATTAAAAAAATACATTTATTATTTACCGGGTAAATAAAGCTTTAGCAAAATGAGGTTTTTTGGGCATAAATAAGGCTTTTTTGCCTGCCAAATGAGGCTTTTGAAAATTTTCATTTGGGAGCACACTCTAGTTATAAATCTAATAAAACAATTTAATTAAACTGAGGTAGGGTGACTGAATGGCGGCACGTCCATTATAAAAAATAATGATAATGCTGTTAATGTTTAGTTTTGGATGGCATATGAGAATATATGTAGGAAATGCCTTAAAATTCCACGTATTGAAATCGATTTCATTTGCAAATATGTTTAGCTGGATGGCATATGAGAATATATGCGTAGGGAATATGCCTTGAAATGCCACGTATTCAAATCGATTTTCATTTGCAAATATGTTAGTTGAATGGCATATGAGAATATATGTGTAGGAATATGCCTTGAGCCACGTATTCAAATCGATTTTCATTTGAAAAATTCTCTAAGGCATATAAAATGCATTTGCCTATGTATATTTTAAATGTTTTGTTGGGTGGCATATAGAATATATGTGTAGGGAATATGCCTTGAAAGGCTCCCGGAAAATGCGACACCGGAAAATGCGACATTAAGAAAATACGACACTGGAATATGCGACACTAATGTAGGGAATATGCCTTGAAAGGCTCCCGGAAAATGCGACACCGGAAAATGCGACATTAAGAATAAACGACATTGGAATATGCGACACTAATTTTAAAGAAAATTTTTAGAAAATTAAGGAAACCCGTTTTTAAGTAACACCAAAGCCGGCTAGAATAACTCGGGGAAAGGAGATTAGGCTTAGGCGAAAATGCTTACTTTTGCGAAAATTGCTGAATTTCCTTCATAAAAAATTTCAGGTGGTCTTTGCAAATTTTTTCGCAGAAATCTTGCACATTTGTCTCTTCGCCATAATTTTAATAGATCTGGATTTTCTATTGCGTAAACTTGACTTGAGTTAGGAGTCTTATTAAAAAAAGGAATATCCAAAAATTGTTCAAATTTTTAAAATTGTGGTTTGCAGAAAATTGCGGGAATTGCGGCTTTTTTGGAGTTGCGGATTGCGGATTGTCCGCAATCAAAATCTGATTGCGTCCAACCCTGGTGCACATCTCCTTCTCGCACCTCCCTCCACCCCCCATTCATTGATTTCATCACTTCGGCGACAAGTACATAAAGATTGTTGACATTCAAAAATTATTTGCTCGTAACCGACAAACAAATATTATCCAGTCACTGCGGAGCCCTTGAGAATCACCCCATTCGGAAAATGTTGATCACAGGACCATTATAAAGAAAGTTATACTATTCATTTTTGCCGGACCTTTGGGCATTTTTTTCTAATTTCTCGAGCATAAATGGCCACTTAAAACTAAAATCGCAATGATTTTCTTTTCAGCAATAAATCCCAAATTGTCTGTACTGAGAAACTAGCAATGCATGTATTACAACAACAAAAAAATTCAGCGAAAAAACAAAAGTAAAATCATAAATACATAAATATTATTTTGGATTTATAACAACAAAAAATGTCGGACAATCCGAAGAAAGTGGAGAAACGATTGCAAGAAATGTGCGTTTTTTTAATTTGAAAAGCGAAGGGAGCCCGAGCATATTTTGATTAGAAAAGGACTTGAGAACCGATCGAGAGTTTGACCGAGAATCTCGAAAAAAATCTCGACGAGAATCTCAATCGTCCTCTCGCTAATTCTCATGTAACAAAAAAAAATCAAAGATTTTTGCCTATTTTAACAAATCTGGCAATTTCTATTTACAGCACTTAATTATCTCATTTAATCGCCAAATTTTTCAGTTTCGTTAGTGACGACGGTTGTTTGAAGTTTTCCTGTGGCCCTTTTGTGCTCGGACTGAAAGTTGCGCTGATCTGCAATCGATTTGACTTTTTGGTGGACGAGCATTTCAAATCGAAGGAATGGTCGTTGGGACATTTGTTAATTCGTCGAGCTGATGACGGAATCGACACTAAAATTGTCAAATTCATTGGCCATAATGATGTCGAGCGCCGGTTGTCAATTCCGAACAGCCGCTTCCAGACAAACTGATCGGATTTGAACCCCTTGTAATAAGGTCCATTTCTCAGCATTTAAATTAGATTTACGTAATACTTTTGGGTGCTCCGGACAGCCAAGTAAGGGCGGGGGTTGGCGGTGCCGATGGACGCCACCAGAAATTGAATTTATGACTCAATTTTGTTAAGAAATCTGTGCGCAACAGCCGTTCTCCGGTCGTTAAACGGCTCTGCCAAATCACTGCGGATAACAACAATATAAGCCTCAGGGCAAAATGTCAAGACCGTTCTACCGGTACACAAGTTAAGGTCCAGACATTTTGCCTCAGGGCATAAAATGTTTTAATGGGTGAGGGGGTGAAGGGGGTGGGGAGTAAATGATAATGAATTAGCATAGTCTTGTGACCTTGAGCATAAACATAGCCTTAGGGCAAAAAGTCTAAGTAACTTTGTAAACATTACAACTCAGATATTTTGCCCCAGGGCATGATAATGCCATAATAGGTGTGACGAAATGGGAGTATAAAAGCAACCCTCAAATCTCTTAAGGCACACAGATTTCGCTGGACACAATCATCTCTCCGTGTACAATCAACGCTGGGCACAATCATCTCGCCGTGCATTCGATCAGGCAGGTATTGATCCCAAGTGCAAATTTTGGAATGCCATTTTTTTGGTTACCCCATTTCTCCGTCGTCATAGTCTGTAAACGGCATCCAGAAAAGGATGCCGTTTACGGCTCACCGATTGGTTTCTGATGCCAATCGGCATAACGAAAGCTGGGCGGAAAAGGGAAAGGGAACGGCCCTCTCTTATTTGAAGATGCTTGGCCTATAATGCTTATTCCGACTGAAGCTTAAGTGCTACTATATAACCCCGACAATTAAAGTATTAAATCGGCTTAGGCATTTCGAACGTATTGCAAATCAATCAAAATTAAAATGAGTAATTGCCTAAGTCATTTTGGCCATTGTGCAAGTCAAAAAATGACAAACGATCGGAGATAACAATCTCCAATTGTTGTTAAAAGTTGCACTAAACCCCTCAGGCTATAAAATTTGTTGCAGACATTTGTTGCAGACAGAAGATCATCCTTCAACAACTGATAGAAAATCGCTGATAACGCACCAATCCTGCCTAGGCGCATGGAATCAAATAATTTCGCCACATGATTTGATTCTGCAACGGAGACATTTAACATAATATAGGGAAATTCTATTGTGAACGGATGGGGGAATTCATAATCTTGAAGATGTGTGGGAGGGGCAAAAGTGGTTTAAAGCATTCTTTGGGCGCTATGGGCTTGGAGAAAGGGCACATCTAGACAAAATTCGCGTTCGAATGGTATATTATTTATAGGGGGCGGTTTGAGCCTTCGACTTATTCGAATCACAAAATGTTGAAAAAGTGCACTTTTTTTGACTGTTTTGGGAAAAATTCATAAACGATGAAGCAGCTTTCAGTTCTGAATTTATATGATAATTTTCTGTAAAAAGAAAATATTCACAAATTTCAACACAAAATTTGATTCTGCAAAGGCGACATTCTAATAAATATGTCATATTTTCAATTTATTTACAATCAATAATTCTGCAGCTTTCAGTTCTGAATTCATCTGATGATTTTCTGTAAATAAGAAAATATTCACAAATTTCAACACAAAATTTGATTCTGCAAAGGCTACATTCTAATAAATATGTCATATTTTATTTATTTACAATCAATAATTCTGCCGCTTTCAGTTCTGAATTCATCTGATGATTTTCTGTAAATAGGAAAATATTATAAAATTTCAACACATAATTTGATTCTGCAAAGGCGACATTCTAATAAATATGTCATATTTTCAATTTATTTAGCAATCAATAATTCTGCAGCTTTCAGTTCTGAATTCATATGATGATTTTCTGTAAATAGGAAAATATTATAAAATTTCAACACATAATTTGATTCTGCAAAGGCGACATTCTAATAAATATGTCATATTTTCAATTTATTTAGCAATCAATAATTCTGCAGCTTTCAGTTCTGAATTCATATGATGATTTTCTGTAAATAAGAAAATATTCACAAATTTCAACACAAAATTTGATTCTGCAAAGGCGACATTCTAATAAATATGTCATATTTTCAATTTATTTGGCAATCAATAATTCTGACGCTTTCAGTTCTGAATTCATCGGATGATTTTCTGTAAATAGGAAAATATTCACAAATTTCAACACAAAATTTACTTTAAAAGGACTCAAAATGGATGCAGAATTCTAACAATTTATCATATTTAACATGCATTGAGCAAATTGACTCAAATCGAACTTTTACAATGTTGGGTTGCCCCGTAAGCGATTGAACAATTAATACTTAAAAAGGACCCAAAATGGATGCAGGTTCTAATAATTTATCATATTCAATATGCATTGGGCAAATTGACTGATAATTTCTGTAATTAGGAAAATATTATAAAATTTCAACACAAAATTTGATTCTGCAAAGGCTACATTCTAATAAATATGTCATATTTTCAATTTATTAAGCAATCAATAATTCTGCAGCTTTCAGTTCTGAATTCATCGGATGATTTTCTGTAAATAAGAAAATATTCACAAATTTCAACACAAAATTTGATTCTGCAAAGGCGACATTCTAAAAAATATGTCATATTTTCTATTAATTTAGCTATTAATAATTCTGACGCTTTCATTTCAGAATTCTTCGGATAATTTTCTGTAAATAGGAAAATATTATAAAATTTCAACCCAAAATTTGATTCTGCAACGGCGACATTCTAATAAATATGTCATATTTTCAATTTATTTGGCAATCAATAATTCTGACGCTTTCAGTTCTGAATTCATCGGATGATTTTCTGTAAATAGGAAAATATTCACAAATTTCAACACAAAATTTACTTTAAAAGGACTCAAAATGGATGCAGAATTCTAACAATTTATCATATTTAACATGCATTGAGCAAATTGACTCAAATCGAACGCTTGTTTTACAATGTTGGGTTGCCCCGTAAGCGATTGAACAATTAAGGAAAATGGATGTAGAATTCTAACAATTTATCATATTTAACATGCAATGAGCAAATTGACTCAAATCGAACGCTTGTTTTACAATGTTGGGTTGCCCCGTAAGCGATTGAACAATTAATACTTAAAAAGGACCCAAAATGGATGCAGGTTCTAATAATTTATCATATTCAATATGCATTGGGCAAATTGACTGATAATTTCTGTAATTAGGAAAATATTATAAAATTTCAACACAAAATTTGATTCTGCAAAGGCTACATTCTAATAAATATGTCATATTTTCAATTTATTAAGCAATCAATAATTCTGCAGCTTTCAGTTCTGAATTCATCGGATGATTTTCTGTAAATAAGAAAATATTCACAAATTTCAACACAAAATTTGATTCTGCAAAGGCGACATTCTAAAAAATATGTCATATTTTCTATTAATTTAGCTATTAATAATTCTGACGCTTTCATTTCAGAATTCTTCGGATAATTTTCTGTAAATAGGAAAATATTATAAAATTTCAACCCAAAATTTGATTCTGCAACGGCGACATTCTAATAAATATGTCATATTTTCAATTTATTTGGCAATCAATAATTCTGACGCTTTCAGTTCTGAATTCATCGGATGATTTTCTGTAAATAGGAAAATATTCACAAATTTCAACACAAAATTTACTTTAAAAGGACTCAAAATGGATGCAGAATTCTAACAATTTATTATATTTAACATGCATTGAGCAAATTGACTCAAATCGAACGCTTGTTTTACAATGTTGGGTTGCCCCGTAAGCGATTGAACAATTAATACTTAAAAAGGACCCAAAATGGATGCAGGTTCTAATAATTTATCATATTCAATATGCATTGGGCAAATTGACTGATAAGGCTACATTCTAATAAATATGTCATATTTTCAATTTATTAAGCAATCAATAATTCTGCAGCTTTCAGTTCTGAATTCATATGAGATTTTCTGTAAATAAGAAAATATTCACAAATTTCAACACAAAATTTGATTCTGCAAAGGCGACATTCTTAAAAATATGTCATATTTTCTATTAATTTAGCTATTAATAATTCTGACGCTTTCATTTCAGAATTCTTCGGATAATTTTCTGTAAATAGGAAAATATTATAAAATTTCAACCCAAAATTTGATTCTGCAACGTCGACATTCTAATAAATATGTCATATTTTCAATTTATTTGGCAATCAATAATTCTGACGCTTTCAGTTCTGAATTCATCGGATGATTTTCTGTAAATAGGAAAATATTCACAAATTACAACACAAAATTTACTTTAAAAGGACTCAAAATGGATGCAGAATTCTAACAATTTATCATATTTAACATGCATTGAGCAAATTGACTCAAATCGAACGCTTGTTTTACAATGTTGGGTTGCCCCGTAAGCGATTGAACAATTAATACTTAAAAAGGACTCAAAATGACGCAGAATTCTAACAATTTATCATATTTAACATGCATTGAGCAAATTGACTCAAATCGAACGCTTGTTTTACAATGTTGGGTTGCCCCGTAAGCGATTGAACAATTAATACTTAAAAAGGACCCAAAATGGATGCAGGTTCTAATAATTTATCATATTCAATATGCATTGGGCAAATTGACTGATAATTTCTGTAATTAGGAAAATATTATAAAATTTCAACACAAAATTTGATTCTGCAAAGGCTACATTCTAATAAATATGTCATATTTTCAATTTATTTGGCAATCAATAATTCTGACGCTTTCAGTTCTGAATTCATCGGATGATTTTCTGTAAATAGGAAAATATTCACAAATTTCAACACAAAATTTACTTTAAAAGGACTCAAAATGGATGCAGAATTCTAACAATTTATTATATTTAACATGCATTGAGCAAATTGACTCAAATCGAACGCTTGTTTTACAATGTTGGGTTGCCCCGTAAGCGATTGAACAATTAATACTTAAAAAGGACCCAAAATGGATGCAGGTTCTAATAATTTATCATATTCAATATGCATTGGGCAAATCGACTCAAAACGCTTGTTTTACAGTGTTGGGTTGCCCCGTAAGCGATTGAACAATTAATACTTAAAAAGGACCCAAAATGGATGCAGGTTCTAATAATATATCATATTCAATATGCATTGGGCAAATCGACTCAAATCGAACGCTTGTTTTACAGTGTTGGGTTGCCCCGTAAGCGATTGAACAATTAATACTTAAAAAGGACTCAAAATGACGCAGAATTCTAACAATTTATCATATTTAACATGCATTGAGCAAATTGACTCAAATCGAACGCTTGTTTTACAATGTTGGGTTTCCCCGTAAGCGATTGAACAATTAATACTTAAAAAGGACCCAAAATGGATGCAGGTTCTAATAATTTATCATATTCAATATGCATTGGGCAAATTGACTGATAATTTCTGTAATTAGGAAAATATTATAAAATTTCAACACAAAATTTGATTCTGCAAAGGCTACATTCTAATAAATATGTCATATTTTCAATTTATTTGGCAATCAATAATTCTGACGCTTTCAGTTCTGAATTCATCGGATGATTTTCTGTAAATAGGAAAATATTCACAAATTTCAACACAAAATTTACTTTAAAAGGACTCAAAATGGATGCAGAATTCTAACAATTTATCATATTTAACATGCATTGAGCAAATTGACTCAAATCGAACGCTTGTTTTACAATGTTGGGTTGCCCCGTAAGCGATTGAACAATTAATACTTAAAAAGGACCCAAAATGGATGCAGGTTCTAATAATATATCATATTCAATATGCATTGGGCAAATTGACTGATAATTTCTGTAATTAGGAAAATATTATAAAATTTCAACACAAAATTTGATTCTGCAAAGGCTACATTCTAATAAATATGTCATATTTTCAATTTATTTAGCAATCAATAATTCTGCAGCTTTCAGTTCTGAATTCATATGATGATTTTCTGTAAATAAGAAAATATTATAAAATTTCAACACAAAATTTGATTCTGCAAAGGCGACATTCTAATAAATATGTCATATTTTCAATTTATTAAGCAATCAATAATTCTGCAGCTTTCAGTTCTGAATTCATCGGATGATTTTCTGTAAATAAGAAAATATTCACAAATTTCAACACAAAATATGATTCTGCAAAGGCGACATTCTAATAAATATGTCATATTTTCAATTTATTTAGCAATCAATAATTCTGCAGCTTTCAGTTCTGAATTCATATGATGATTTTCTGTAAATAAGAAAATATTATAAAATTTCAACCCAAAATTTGATTCTGCAACGGCGACATTCTAATAAATATGTCATATTTTCAATTTATTTGGCAATCAATAATTCTGACGCTTTCAGATCTGAATTCATAAGATGATTTTCTGTAAATAGGATATATTCACAAATTTCAACACAAAATTTACTTTAAAAGGACTCAAAATGGATGCAGAATTCTAACAATTTATCATATTTAACATGCATTGAGCAAATTGACTCAAATCGAACGCTTGTTTTACAATGTTGGGTTGCCCCGTAAGCGATTGAACAATTAATACTTAAAAAGGACCCAAAATGGATGCAGAATTCTAACAATTTATCATATTCAATATGCATTGGGCAAATCGACTCAAATCGAACGCTTGTTTTACAGTGTTGGGTTGCCCCGTAAGCGATTGAACAATTAATACTTAAAAAGGACTCAAAATGTATGCAGAATTCTAACAATTTATCATATTTAACATGCATTGAGCAAATTGACTCAAATCGAACGCTTGTTTTACAATGTTGGGTTGCCCCGTAAGCGATTGAACAATTAATACTTAAAAAGGACTCAAAATGGATGCAGAATTCTAACAATTTATCATATTCAATATGCATTGGGCAAATCGACTCAAATCGAACGCTTGTTTTACAATGTTGGGTTGCCCCGTAAGCGATTGAACAATTAATACTTAAAAAGGACTCAAAATGGATGCAGAATTCTAACAATTTATCATATTTAACATGCGTTGGGCAAATTGACTCAAATCGCACGCTTGTTTTACAAAGTTGGGTTGCCCCGTAAGCGATTGAACAATGTTAAAAGTTATGGCCAGAACAATCTGTTCTGCTTTCGGTTCAGTTGACTTTTTTACAATGGTATTCAAAGAAGCGTGTAACGGCTCAGGTTACCCGCAGCTGAGCGTAAATAAGAGAGTATCGGGTAATTTTCATTGAATACGAGTTAACCCGCAGCTGAGGGTAAGGTTACCCAGGTAACCTTACCCGGGTATCCTTACCTGGGTAACTTTACCCCGTTCTTTGCATACGGGCCCTGGAGCGCGGCGGAGTTCAATGCCCAAAGGGTGCTGGCCGAACTGCTCCAAATTTTTTTAGCAACTTTCAACGTCCCCTCTGGCGAATAATTAAGTTGAATTAATAAAGTAAAAGAAGAAAGTTGCACTTAGGACCGGCCGATCGATCGAGATTTCGATCGAAAATCTCGATTGTCCGATTTTCTAAGCAGAACATGCGCCGAAAGGCTCTGTTTTTCTTGTCCGTGATCAGGATCGTCTTCCCTGTTTGCTTTATGCATAGAGTCAAATCACGTAACTGATTGATCACTACAAAAATACGCTTAATTCGATCTATTCAACTGCCACAGATCATGAGAATCCAATTCAAATCAAATATATCAGCAAATTTTTTTACGCAACGCAAAAATTAAAAGCGTTAGGGACAAAAACCAGCATATTCCTTCATTCACTCTCATCACAAAAATTGACAGTTATTTTCATTTCGCTCCCTCCCCCCATCTGATTGATCAAAAAAGCCGGCTGACGTGGAAATGTCCGTAATGCCAGCTCCAAGCCGCTGGTGGGCGGCCTACGCCGGGGCGTGGCATATGGCCACGGGCAGCTTCAAAGGAGGGAAAGCGCTCTTTCGAAGCGGAGTCAGAACGCCTTTTTTCAGCAGCTAATTGGCCTTATAAAATTTTTAGAAATAAATACAGTTGATATTTCAAATTTATTAAAATAAAAGTAGTGTACGGACCACATTCTTGTCCCCTATGGCCCAAGACATAAGGCAAATGCAAGAGTAGTCAGACAAAAAACGGGAAAAACCCGCAATTTCCCCCACCCCTTCACCTCCCCCCCACAGCATTTCCGCGCACGCCGCACGTGGAGGGAATCCCCCCCCCCCCTCCAGAGATCACTCTACACTCTTTCACATCATTCGCTCTCTGCCGCCCATCTTTCTTTCCTATTCCCTGCACCATTTATGTTTATAACATATTGTTGAATTATTTGGTTTTAACTTTTTTGATTGCTAAATGTTTATCTTATTAACATAATTATTACGCCGTTTGTTGATAGGAGCAAAAAACGATCACTATAAACAAGCGTATGATGAAAGTGATTATTATAATTTGTGGTAATTAATCAGCGGTTTTAATTTGAAATGATTGAGATTGAATAAAAATGGCGCGCATTTTTTGTTTTACTTTTATAATATCATAGTCATCATTTGTCATCTCATAGTTGTCGTTTGTCATCTCATTGTGATCATTAGTCATAGTCAGCTTTTTCATGGTCTGATCATTGGAGGGGGGGGGCTTTCCCTCCACGTGCGGCGTGCGCGGAAATGCTGTGGGGGGGGGGGGGGGGGAATTGCGGTTTTTTCCCGGGTTTTGTCTGACCATCTCTCGCTTTTGCCTTATCTCTTGGGGCATAGGGGACAAGAATGTGGTCCGTACACTACTAATAAATTATACTAAAAAAAATAAAATTTGATTTTTCCGTTTTCTGCTTTTCCATTGTTTTTGGGTCTTTTTTCCGTTTTCCGTTTAAAAAACTTTTTGTTTTTTTAATATTAAACAAAATCTTAAAAATTTTAGATGATTTTTGGATTTGAGGGTGGGGGGTAGGCGGTGCCGATAGGTGCCGCCAAAAATTTTGAATTTTGACACAATCTGTTAAAGATTTCAACCAAATTCACAGGCTGGGTTCGAACCCCTGACCAAAAACATTACAAACGACACCATTCACCATTAAACCACCACCTCCATTGAACGATATGATTTTCAATCCAGTGCAAAATGGGAATACAAAAATTCCATCATTAGGGGTGTATTTTTTTCGTTTTTGCAACCGGAACCAGAAAACCGGTTCAATATTTAGTCAATTTTCGCAGTTTTTAGTCAATATAAATCTCGTCTCTAACAATTAGTTTCAAATTTCACGAACAATTGGACTGCTTATAAGCGACTCGAAATGTACTACCTATTTGCAATTTTATATGAATTTTTTCTCAACAAAAATTTCTCAAAATTTCTTTAAAAATTATATACATTATTCAAGTTGAGCTAATAGATTCAGAATGTCTTAAAAATTATTTGTCCAACTCCAACTCCAACTTATTGAATTTGATTTTATTCCTTTATTTTTGCGTTCAAAAACCTTTTTGGGAAATATTGCGTGAAAAAAATTTGATTTTTTATAAAATTTTAATTAGTAATTTCAAAAATTGGACATTATCCGGTATTCGGACGGTCCGGGCATAAATTACTATCCGGTACCGGTACCCGGGTGCCAAGGAACCGGTCGAACCGGTATCCGGAGGATCCGGATAATATCCGGTTTTGTCCAACCCTACATTTTAGGAATAAGAGGTCCGGAAAATATTTTTTTGAAGATCTTATCTTTTATTGTCATTTTTCCTAAAGAAACCATAAAAAGTCCACAAGGATCTCGAAAGACACAAAAATCCGCATTTCAAAAAAAAATCCTCATTGGCCTTTCCAAAAACCACAGAATGAGGAAAAATCCGCAGATATTGGTGATCCTGGTGAGTAAAGCGCTGTCGCTTTCTTTTTCTCTGACGACTAACACATAATCACACCCAAAGGATAACAACCTTGCAAAGTCTGTGGTGAGGCCAGACAGTATGATTTGGGTGAGAGATTACCGGGGACGTTCAAACCGGGGCTCCCCGTTTGCTCAGCCTTTTTGATCCTAAAATCTTTGAGTTTCTCCAAATTTGAGCTGAGATATGAAATTTATTGAAATGAATGCTGTTTCTGGGCCTCTCTCGTCAAACGGCTATCGACATATCGCACATTAAACATTTCGCACACGGACATTCCGCACATTGGACATTTCGCACACTAGTGAAAAAACGGACATTTCGCACACTGGGGGGAGGGGGGAAGGGGGGGGGGAAGGACGTTTCGCAACACTGGAATTTCGCACATCGCTCGCCAAAATGTCCAATTTGCGAAATGTCCGTGTGCGAAATGTCCGGACACCTCGCCAAACCCTGTCACGAGTTTCATTTAATATATCTATTTTTGAATAAATAGTGTGCTAAAAGGAGAGAGAGAGTCAGGCGACGAGAGTAATTTGAACAATAACGCACCCTATCTAAAAATTGTTTTTGTTTTTCCTTAAAAACCCAGAAAATGAGCTGTGTTCTGAATGTTCGTCTGTGTTGAAGATAATAATTTTTGGAACTGTTCGACCGAAAGGTTGGACCTAAAACCGTCATAATATTTCCGACAGTAGTTGATTTTGACAGTGTGGACCAGGGATGGGAATCGCGCCGGAAAAAAGCGATCTCGATAAACGATATCGCTTCTAATGCAATAGCGATATGAGATAGGCGATAAACCCCAAAAAGGCAATAAATGCGATAAATATCGCGCGACAGAGTCATAACTTTAAAATCCAGCAAAAACAGATTTTAAATTGTTGGAATTCCAAAAAGTCGCAAAAAATCGAAACAAGAAATTTTTTGCCGACGTAGAATTGAATTTGCAATCAAAATTTTAAAAAATGGCGTGTTTTTTGAAGATTTTAACAAGGTTTGTTACGAAAATTGCTCTGTTAAAACACAAAACAAATACACAAAAAGTTTTATGGAAGGTCGGTATAAAGTCAGAAATTAGGACATGAAAAAACGTACAAAAAATTCATCAACCCAAAAAAAGGTTGCATTAGTAATGGGTCAAAAATTCTAAAAAAAAGTGATCAGAAAGTCTCTATTTCAGCTTCCCTTAAAATTTCACATTTTTCTGTTGAGCTAGTCAGGAGTTATAAAATTTAAATTATTTATTTAAGACCTATTATTACTTTGAAGAAATTTTTTTTTAAAGTTAATGGTGAAAGTTCAAAGTAACTTTTAAAAGTAACGTGAATTGAACCGCAATCAGCCTTTACTTTGAAGAAACTTAAACTTTTAAGCAGGTTAAAAGTTAAAGTGAAACGTAAACCTTTAACTTTTTAAAACTAAAAGTAACAATTGAAACAGGCCCAGCTTAAAATTCCAGATTAAATATTTCATGTCAACGAATTACGCTGGATTGTTGCTATTTTATATCAGAAATTTGAGAAAGTTTAAACAATTGTTGATAAACCTAAATAGTTTTAAAATGAAAAGAGATTTTTTAAAATTTATTGTTATTTAATTCGCTTCTGATTTTTCACTTTCCCATTTCCCATACATCCATCGAAAGGTAATGGCTTACCCGGCAAAATCCCAAGGGTAATTAATTAAACCCCGGCCCCGCCATTCCCGTCCCAGTACAAAAGTGTCACTCCCGTCCCGCCATTTCCGTCCCAGTACAAAAGTGTCACTCCCGTCCCGCCATTTCCGTCCCAGTACAAAAGTGTCACTCCCGTCCCAACATTCCCGTCCCAGTACAAAAGTGTCACTCCCGTCCCAACATTCCCGTCCCAGTACAAAAGTGTCACTCCCGTCCCAACATTCCCGTCCCAGTACAAAAGTGTCACTCCCGTCCCGCCATTTCCGTCCCAGTACAAAAGTGTCACTCCCGTCCCGCCATTTCCGTCCCAGTACAAAAGTGTCACTCCCGTCCCGCCATTTCCGTCGCAGTACAAAAGTGTCACTCCCGCCCCAACATTCCCGCCCCCTACAAAATAGGTATGTTTTAGTTGCACGGCGCCGAGTATTATGATGGCTAAATTTGCAAAAGTTTCGGTTTATAAATTTTTAAGCGTAAACAGTTTAGGGGCGGTTTATGCAATTTTTGAATTCTTTTCTCACAATTCGCGGGGTCAACATTTTGCTGGGAGCAAATAAAACATTCAAATTTATGGAGATAATTCCCAACAACGAACGCGTCCATCCCCCCGTTTTTGGGGTCACCATTTGCCCAAAAGTAACGTCCATTCAAATATCTTTCACATAATCCCAACTTTCAGTCTATAAATTATAAATTCATTCAAAACTTATTTTTAAAAACTAAAATAGAATTTTTAAAACAAATTAAAACATGTCAATTTCGACCGATTTAACCAATGGAACGGACACAGCAGCTGATCAGGAGGGTAAGAAAAACGATTTAAATATTAATATTTATTAAAATCCTTTTATATGCCTAATTGCCAATGTTTACAGAATATGTGTGGACAACTTTGACTAATTTTGACTCATCTACTGAAGAAGTGCGTCTTTTACGGGACAGAATTGTCAAATTGGAACACCAACAATCGATCGATTTGCCATTGATCATGAAAATGGAACTGAAATTGAAGTTGAAGCAGATGGAGGGGGAATTGAAGAGAAAATGAATAGGCCTTTCGTGTCCCCCGTGGGACCGGGGATTCGGGACTCAGAGGGTCGGGGCGGCGATCGGAGTCTGGCGATGGTCGATCGGCCAGCGGAGGCGCGTGGGGGAGGCCATACCCGAGGGAGGAACGTCCCGAACGCTGTGGCCCCTCCCTTTTCCCGGGCTTCCCCCATGCTTTCGGCATTCCCTTCCTCCTCCTCCTTTCCCCAATTCCGCCCTTCCCCCGGATCCAATCCCCTGACTCATTCCACCATTCTTCCTCGCTCCAAACCATTTATTTCATCATGAACCTCCTCGTGCCAACAAATATTTATTCCATCAAAACGGTTTAACAAGTAACGGCGAGATGATCAGCATGGCGAGGGCGGGGGGGGACGGAGCTGATGATCGGAGTAGGGGAGGAGGGGTGAAGGCGTATGGACGGGGTGGGGCGGAAGTGCCTGGGGGGGGGGGGTCAGGACACCAACCGAGAACTCACAACTTCACCAGAGTGGGGACGGACGGGAAGCGGGAGGAAGCCGGCTCGTTCTTCGGGGAAGAGCGAACTGATGGCTGCTGACCGGGATCGGCAGCCATCGCTTTCGCCCCTCCTTTTCTCGGTGATCGGGGGGGGGGCTCCTTCCCGCCCCTTTTTTGTCTTACTGTGGGGGACGGTTTGCCCATACTCTCTTACACCTCCAATGTTCGGGGAAGTCCGTCCCTGGACTTTGGATTGAGCTGAGGGCCGATTCTGACAGTTCTGGGCCGGGAGTGTGAGGGCGGGTTGGGGGGGGGGGGGGTCGGTGGGCGAAAAATGAAAATGTGGTGAAAGCATTGATCAATCGATCCATCCCAGCATCATGATCTTCTCATTCCTCATCATTCAATTCGTTGCCACCCCTGCGCCGTGAGGACATGCCGCACTCCGTCAATGCGTCGCTCATCTCCAAGCATTGACTCCGACTGTTGTTGCTGGTGCTGTTGATGGTGGTGTTGCTGGTACTGGTGTTGTTGTTGTTGTTGTTGTTGGGTCAGAGAGGGGGAGCGGGAGGGGGACGGGGACGGGGTGGTGGAGCTGGGCCGGGGGTGGAGGATGTTTGTGGATGGGCGGTTGGTGGGACGGCGGTAGGGAGGAGGCGGGGAGGTAATGTGTGAGGGGGAGGAACGGTAAGAGGGAGGGGGCGCGAGCGAGGGGGCGGTGGGTGAGGGGATGGTGGGGGGGATAGGGGAGGCATTGCGGTGATGGGGGGGGGAGGGTCGGGAGTGCAAATAATGGGCGGAGTTGTGCGGGAATGTGGGGAGGGACGGGCGTGGTCGTTTGCGTGGGGGGGTGGACGGGGACGGAGAGCAGTGACGGGATGGAGTGGGAAGGTGGCGGGGATAGGGGATGGGGCTGAGTTGACGATGATGGTACTGAGGATGGGTGCGTGTGGGGGGATCTGAGTGAGTGGAGTTGAACTTGTTGCTGGGGCCGATGGGTCTTGATTCACTCTTTTGCGGGTGGGACGGAATGGGGTCTGGGATCGAGAGCGAGTTTGTAATGATGGGGTGCGGTCTGAGATGGAATCAATTTGGGTTGCGAGGGTTGTGAGTCCTGTGTTCATTTCTCCGGTTAGGCGTGCAATTGCTTCATGTGCGCCATTGGTGCGGCGATTCAAGCCGCGTAAGCTACGATTGATTGCGTCTTCAAGACTTGAAACTTGGATTAGCACGTTTTCCACATCGCCAAGTTTTGCATGTGTGGTATGATTTCTGCCAGAGAAGATCTTTTGGTCAACCGCGGTTATGTCCAGATAGGGGGAGATGTCTTGAGGAGGGTCCGTCATGATGGGAGAGGGATGAGCGGAAGTGCGGGAGAGTGTTTGTGTTGGATAATCTCAGCTGGATGCAGTGCTGCACCCAGGAGCGTACTTTGAATTTGACCTGGGATGGGTTATGGTTCGGTACTTTGATGTGTGGGTTTGGGAGTAATGGGCTTTGGACGTGTGTGTTGCAATTGAATGTTCAAAGTGTGTGATAATCTAAAGGGATAGAGGGATTAACGAGAAAAACAAAAGAAGCGGTGAGGAGAAATAACAATTAAACGGATGATGAAAGCCTGCATGAGGAGCACATTGAAAGAATGAATGTGAATTGGAGTGGGAGGCTTGATCCCGGAGGATAGGGGGTGGGGGGGGGGGTGGACGTGAACATGCAGCGATAATGGACTGTGTAATGGGACTCTCATTAGCCTGACACGCCTTTGCGTGGGAATGTGAAGAGCTCTTCCGCGAGACGGAAGTGATCGGTCTTTTGTCTTTGGACCGGAGGGCTAGTTTACTGTATAGCCGGATTTCCGGCATCGGAAATGAGTTTGGTTTGAAGTGTGCTCAGGGGAGTCTGACGGGGTCGGATTTGGAGTGAGTCGGGTTTTTTTTTTTCGGGCTCAATTCACAAAATTTGTACGAAAGGAACCTCAATTTGCCTTGTGCCGGGCTGAATTCACAACATTTTGGGAGACAAGACTCAATTCTCCTGTGCCGGGCTAAATTCACGAAGTTTTGGGAGCGGGAACTCAATTGCTCTGTGCCGGGCTAAATTCACGAAATTTTGGAGAGGAAACTCAAATTGTTTTGTGCCGGACTGAATTCACGAAATTTTGGAGAGGAAACTCAAATTGTTTTGTGCCGGACTGAATTCACGAAATTTTGGAGAGGGAACTCAAATTGTTTTGTGCCGGGCTGAATTCACGAAATTTTGGAGAGGAAACTCAAATTGTTTTGTGCCGGACTGAATTCACGAAATTTTGGAGAGGGAACTCAAATTGTTTTGTGCCGGACTGAATTCACGAAATTTTGGAGAGGGAACTCAAATTGCTTTGTGCCGGACTGAATTCACGAAATTTTGGAGAGGGAACTCAAATTGCTTTGTGCCGGACTGAATTCACGAAATTTTGGCGAGAGAACTCAAATTGCTTTGTGCCGGACTGAATTCACGAAATTTTGGAGAGGGAACTCAAATTGTTTTGTGCCGGACTGAATTCACGAAATTTTGGAGAGGTAACTCAAATTGCTTTGTGCCGGACTGAATTCACGAAATTTTGGCGAGGGAACTCAAATTGCTTTGTGCCGGACTGAATTCACGAAATTTTGGAGAGGGAACTCAAATTGCTTTGTGCCGGACTGAATTCACGAAATTTTGGAGAGGGAACTCAAATTGTTTTGTGCCGGACTGAATTCACGAAATTTTGGAGAGGGAACTCAAATTGCTTTGTGCCGGACTGAATTCACGAAATTTTGGAGAGGGAACTCAAATTGCTTTGTGCCGGACTGAATTCACGAAATTTTGGAGAGGGAACTCAAATTGTTTTGTGCCGGACTGAATTCACGAAATTTTGGAGAGGTAACTCAAATTGCTTTGTGCCGGACTGAATTCACGAAATTTTGGCGAGAGAACTCAAATTGCTTTGTGCCGGACTGAATTCACGAAATTTTGGAGAGGGAACTCAAATTGTTTTGTGCCGGACTGAATTCACGAAATTTTGGAGAGGTAACTCAAATTGCTTTGTGCCGGACTGAATTCACGAAATTTTGGCGAGGGAACTCAAATTGCTTTGTACCGGACTGAATTCACGAAATTTTGGAGAGGGAACTCAAATTGCTTTGTGCCGGACTGAATTCACGAAATTTTGGAGAGGGAACTCAAATTGTTTTGTGCCGGACTGAATTCACGAAATTTTGGAGAGGGAACTCAAATTGCTTTGTGCCGGACTGAATTCACGAAATTTTGGAGAGGGAACTCAAATTGCTTTGTGCCGGACTGAATTCACGAAATTTTGGAGAGGGAACTCAAATTGTTTTGTGCCGGACTGAATTCACGAAATTTTGGAGAGGTAACTCAAATTGCTTTGTGCCGGACTGAATTCACGAAATTTTGGCGAGGGAACTCAAATTGCTTTGTGCCGGACTGAATTCACGAAATTTTGGAGAGGGAACTCAAATTGCTTTGTGCCGGACTGAATTCACGAAATTTTGGAGAGGGAACTCAAATTGTTTTGTGCCGGACTGAATTCACGAAATTTTGGAGAGGTAACTCAAATTGCTTTGTGCCGGACTGAATTCACGAAATTTTGGCGAGGGAACTCAAATTGCTTTGTGCCGGACTGAATTCACGAAATTTTGGAGAGGGAACTCAAATTGCTTTGTGCCGGACTGAATTCACGAAATTTTGGCGAGGTAACTCAAATTGCTTTGTGCCGGACTGAATTCACGAAATTTTGGCGAGGGAACTCAAATTGCTTTGTGCCGGACTGAATTCACGAAATTTTGGAGAGGGAACTCAAATTGCTTTGTGCCGGACTGAATTCACGAAATTTTGGAGAGGGAACTCAAATTGCTTTGTGCCGGACTGAATTCACGAAATTTTGGAGAGGAAACTTGATTTTCTTCGGGGCCGGGATTGCTATTGGCCATATGTGTGGGCCCGTGGCTGTTTTGACTCAATTTGGGAGTGGCGGTGATTATGTGGACAGTGGTTCAGACCTTTGATTTGTCTAATGTTTCAAGCGTGCAAATTGTCGGGTGCGTGCATGTCAGTGTTGATAAGTGTAAAAATGTTGTTTGATCACGAGGCACACTTATTTTTATTTTGACAGTTGGGCAAGGGCCCCACCTTTCACGTGAGTTGATCAGTGCTGGGCAATTGAGCTCGTTTTGTTGGTGAAGGACAGAGGACGATGTCACTCGCGATCGGAATGTGGTGCCGGAATGGAGTCAGAGAACGGACTGGAGGTCGAAGGTGGCAATGCGAGGTCAGATGAATGGCAGCTGAAGTCGAGTTCGGTTCTGGCGGGGGAAATTTACGGGCTCGAGCAGTTCTTTCCTAAATTTTGGTTTGGGAGGGCAGATGCGATTGGGTTCGGGGCAGTTTTGATCAGAGGTTACCGAACTTTGGGGTTTGGACGGACTGAATGAGACGGGGGTCAGGTTTTTTGGTTTTCAGTGACCGATTTTCCCAAAACGGATTTTGGAGTCTACTCTAAAATGGTCCGAAGGGTTGGATTTTACCAGTTATGCCCCCGGCTTTGTTTAGTGGGGAGCGTGATTGCTTAGGTGAGACGGGCGGGGAGGGGATGGATGTCTTTAAACCTGGTTGGCGGGGCCTCTAAGATTGGCGCTTCCGGGTTGATGGACTCGGGAGCTGGCGCTTTGACTGATGGGGGGACGTCGATCGGATGCTCAGCAGAGGGCTGTTTGTCGGGAACCTTTGGGAGGGAATTTGGGGTAAGGTTTGACCCTTTTTCGGTGCTGTGTCGAGCCGATTTTGTTCACTCAATTTTGAACCTTTTGGATCGCCTGATGAATGCGGTGAGAGGAGGGTCGGTGGTCAGATCGGCGGAAAAGCTCGTTGGAGACAGAATGCGGACTCAAATTAACGGTAGTACAAATTAGATTTGCTAAATTTGGGTTACTGTAGTGTGGCGATTGGAAGGGGGGGGGGGGGGGGGGGTGGGAAGCTTTGGAGGGAGTTACATCGATTGCACTTTTGATCACTAGTTTTTGAGCGGTTGGCGAAATTAATACTAGAGGGGCTTGATCCTTTTGGTCCGATTGGATTTGGATGGGTGAATTTGGCTTGATTTAGTCAGACTTCGGATGGGAGGGACATTTACATTTTTTTGGTTGAAAACGCGAGTGGTGTGACTTTCTTTATTATTTTTCATTCAACGACCACTTCTGCTATTTTCTTTAAAGGCAACTATCGGGTGAGAGAGTGAAAGTAAGGATCATCCCCCGAGGGGCCGGAGACCGTTTTTGTGTCGGTGGATGGGAGGGGGGGGGGGAGGGGGAAAGTGGATGCATTCTCTCAGCTATCTGTTGATGATGGCGATGAAGATTGTCAGCGGAGATGAGTGGGGGGGGGGGGAGAATTTGTTGCCTAATTGAACGCCGGGGGGGGGGGGAACGGAGAGAGTGAGCCGGGGGTGGGAGATATTGCCGATTGTGTTGCCTGTGGCGGGCAGAGAGAGCCGTGAGAGGCATTGCAGGCGCAGGGATGATGGGTCGCCGATTTGAATGACGGATCGATTGGCCATTGGGCAGAATCCGTTGTGGGGAGGAAGGCTTTTGTGGAGAAGACGTTTTGCCGGTCGGAGGACCAAACCTTCGCATGGGGAGGGAAAAGGAGTGGCCGGGTTCGGGTTCCGGTGCTACCAGAAAATGAATAGGCCTTTCGTGTCCCCCGTGGGACCGGGGATTCGGGACTCAGAGGGTCGGGGCGGCGATCGGAGTCTGGCGATGGTCGATCGGCCAGCGGAGGCGCGTGGGGGAGGCCATACCCGAGGGAGGAACGTCCCGAACGCTGTGGCCCCTCCCTTTTCCCGGGCTTCCCCCATGCTTTCGGCATTCCCTTCCTCCTCCTCCTTTCCCCAATTCCGCCCTTCCCCCGGATCCAATCCCCTGACTCATTCCACCATTCTTCCTCGCTCCAAACCATTTATTTCATCATGAACCTCCTCGTGCCAACAAATATTTATTCCATCAAAACGGTTTAACAAGTAACGGCGAGATGATCAGCATGGCGAGGGCGGGGGGGGACGGAGCTGATGATCGGAGTAGGGGAGGAGGGGTGAAGGCGTATGGACGGGGTGGGGCGGAAGTGCCTGGGGGGGGGGGGGGGTCAGGACACCAACCGAGAACTCACAACTTCACCAGAGTGGGGACGGACGGGAAGCGGGAGGAAGCCGGCTCGTTCTTCGGGGAAGAGCGAACTGATGGCTGCTGACCGGGATCGGCAGCCATCGCTTTCGCCCCTCCTTTTCTCGGTGATCGGGGGGGGGGCTCCTTCCCGCCCCTTTTTTGTCTTACTGTGGGGGACGGTTTGCCCATACCCTCTTACAGAAGGACATGAAGAAGGAGTTAAAGGACATGAAGCAGTTGGAGGAAGAATTGAAGGACATGAAGAAGGAGTTAAAGGACATGAAGGAGTTGGAGGGGGAATTGGAGGAGGTCAAAGAAGAGTTAAAGGACATAAAGCAGTTGGAGGGGAAATTGGAGGAGGTCAACGAAGAGTTAAAGGACATAAAGCAGTTGGAGGGGAAATTGGAGGAGTTCAAAGAAGAGTTAAAGGACATGAAGGAGTTGGAGGGGAAATTTGAGGAGGTCAAGGAAGAGTTAAAGGGCATGAAGGAGTTGGAGGCGGAATTGAAGGACATGAAGGAGTTAAAGGACATGAAGCAGTTGGAGGAAGAATTGAAGGACATGAAGAAGGAGTTAAAGGACATGAAGGAGTTGGAGAGGGAATTGGAGGAGGTCAAAGAAGAGTTAAAGGACATAAAGCAGTTGGAGGGGAAATTGGAGGAGGTCAAAGAAGAGTTAAAGGACATAAAGCAGTACAAAGAGGAAATGAAGAAGACGAACGAATTGCTCAGCACAAAGCTTGAACAGATGGAGGAATGGAAAAAAATTGCCAAACTCGAGCTCGAAAATGTAATAAATATTCTAACAAAAATAATCTCTTTTTTTTTTACTTTTGCCATTTGTTCAGAAGGAACTCCGCGCCGAGTTGGCACATCAGAAACAGCTAAATGCTTGCAAGTGCATGACTGTAGGAGAGATGATAGACATGCACAAATTGAAGCAGCAACAGAACCAAACGAAGGAGAAAATTGGCAACATTCCAGATTTTGTTTGGGGTTGCAGAGCAAAGAGCGCTGAGTTGGAACGTAAGCAGAAAGCTGATCAAGAGGGCCATCGTGCAAAGATTGACGAGGTGGGAACTTTGAATTATTTGAAAAATGAATTTAATTAATAAATTGATAAATTATAATTTTGTTCAAAATATAAACAATAAAAATTTGTTGTTCAGAAGACGGTCGAAGCAAAGGCCGGCGCTGAATTGGAACATCAAAAACTGGTGGAATACGGCTCCGGTCTCGGTAAAACACAAAAATTGACCCCCCTAAAAGTGATTTTGGAGAAATTTTGCAGCGTCCTTGGATTTCGGTAAATTTTTCTGTTTTATGTCCTTGAAAATCAACATGTCTGTCCTTGGAAATTGCCTTTACCCGCACCGAGCCCTGCTTTAACGACTTGGGTTTAAATCAAAAATTTTAATTCAATGTTAGGCCTAACCCCACAAAATTTCGGGGGCTCCTTTTTAAATGCTCTAAACGACTTGCTTTTTAAATGAAAATTTAAATTTAAAGTAAAAATTATTAGGCCTAACACCACAAAATCGATGGGATTCCGCTGCATGTCACGACAAACTCGCGATCATTGAGCCCGATCGATTGATTGTCGAAATTACTGGAAAGAATTCGAGTAAGCATATTATTGTCAAAGTGGTTTGATCAAAACGCTTTATGTAAAGAGTTCACAACTTTTTTTTTGAGTTGACTTTTACTTTTCTTATCGTTCTATGCTCGCTGAACGGCAAATTCCAAAAGGGAATTGCGGCATTTTTTACTATGAAGTAAAAATCTTAGGGAAGGAAAAGTATGTTAAATAAATGTAAATAAATAGTTGATGTGTTCAAAATGATTTAAATACATTTTTGCTTTTAAAAAAAAAATTTAGTGCCATTTCAATTGGACTTGCGACCAAACAAATGCCATTGGACGACCATGTTGGACATTACAAAGGCACTTACGCATACGTAAATTATGGCAGACTTCTGGGTCACACGGTTAAGCCTTACGTCGGAGGGTTTGCCGACGGCGACGTTGTTGGCTGTGGCGTCAATTTGGCAACTCGCCAAATAATTTACACAAAAAATGGGCAGCGTTTGGGTGAGAGAGATTAATTAAATTAGGGCTGCTCGAGAGTCTCGGTCGAGAAATTTCTCGGTGTTTTGGGTCTCGGTCTCGAGTCTCGGAGCATTTTTTCGGTCTTCACGAGTCTCGGAGTCATTTTTTCGGTCTTCTCGAGTCTCGAAGTCATTTTTTCGGTCTTCTCGAGTCTCGGGGTCATTTTTCGGTCTTCTCGAGTCTCGGAGTCATTTTTTCGGTCTTCTCGAGTCTCGGGGTTATTTTTCGGTCTTCTCGAGTCTCGAAGTCATTTTTTCGGGCTTCTCGAGTCTCGGAGTCATTTTCGGTCTTCTCGAGTCTCGGGGTCATTTTTCGGTCTTCTCGAGTCTCGGGGTCATTTTTTCGGTCTTCTCGAGTCTCGGGGTTATTTTTCGGTCTTCTCGAGTCTCGAAGTCATTTTTTCGGGCTTCTCGAGTCTCGGGGTCATTTTTTCGGTCTTCTCGAGTCTCGGGGTTATTTTTCGGTCTTCTCGAGTCTCGGAGTCATTTTCGGTCTTCTCGAGTCTCGAAGTCATTTTTTCGGGCTTCTCGAGTCTCGGGGTCATTTTTTCGGTCTTCTCGAGTCTCGGGGTTATTTTTCGGTCTTCTCGAGTCTCGGGGTCATTTTTCGGTCTTCTCGAGTCTCGGGGTCATTTTTTCGGTCTTCTCGAGTCTCGGGGTTATTTTTCGGTCTTCTCGAGTCTCGGAGTCATTTTCGGTCTTCTCGAGTCTCGGGGTCATTTTTCGGTCTTCTCGAGTCTCGGGGTCATTTTTCGGTCTCGAGTCTCGGTAAATTTCATGTCTCGAGCATCACCAACTGTTTGTTGGCAAATGCTTTACATTTTAATTGCTTTTAATCGTTTTCAGACACGGCCAATTTATTCGTCGACTCTTTCGATTTATTTCCGTGTGTTACGCTGTTCTTTCCTGGCGCCAAAATCGAAGCAAACTTTGGGCCAAACTTCAAATTCAACGTTGTCCTTGAGATTTAAAAGAAACCGAAAAATGATTTGTTTTTTGTTTGGTTTTCGATAGTTAATATTTAATAACAAAATTTGGCATTTTCTTTTTTTAACACATTTTCGTTTTATTGCGCTTATTGTTTGGTTAAGTTAAATTTTTTTGGATAAATTGTCGTTTTACGCATTCACTTTGGATTGGCGTGGCATGTGTGAAATTCGCTAAATTTGTGTCGATATTCTTACCAATAATTCTTGCTAAAATTTAAAGAAAAGTGTATTTGCGTACCCGGAAGGCCAACTTTCTCTAATTTAGACCACCCATCCGATGAGCTGCGACTTTTACGGGCCAAATTGCTACTGTAAGATTCCAAGTTTTATTAAATTTTATAAAAAAATTCAATATTAAAATTTTAAAACGTTTATTTGTGCTGTGCCAACATTAGAGCCTACAAACTTAAGCCCAAAAGGCACAACAGTATGGCATGGCAGATTAAATCAATATTAAAAGTTGTTGTTTAACAAAACGCCAATGTTATTTCTTCACTCTCCTAAAGTGCCAACAAATTCCAATATGGATGTCCCCGGCACATTGAAGATGAGAAGCTCAATTTTACCAAATTAAGCAACAGAACCTACCTTTTAAAAAAATAATTTGAACCGGATCCGGATAATCCGGATTTCAGCAAAAACCCGGATTACGTCTTACCGGATCCGGATACTCCGGGGCCGGGTCCGGTTTCTAGATTTTACTATTAAATATTAATGGGGCACTTTTCTTGCGTACATAACATTAAATTGTTTTTTGTGCCATCATTAAACAAAAGCCTAATGCAATGGCATCCGTAGCAAAAGTGATTTACAGAAAAACCAAATTTTGGGATTGTTGTCGCATAACCCTGACCCTCTACCACAAACACTTAAAAAAATCCAAAACTTTTAACTGCTGAATTGTTAAATTTTAAGATTTCCCAAACCCAAAACGGAAAAAATTGCCAATTTATTGACCAAATTCGTAACAAATTGAACCAAAACAAGGGTTTAGAGAGGGGGTGCCAAAGTTACATATTTATACATATGGAAAGCATTTGTCATAATTTTTTGGATTTTCTACTTTGCCATTTTTTGAATTTGGAATTTTTGTACAATTTCTTTTGGTTTTTTGGAAGAACCTTACTAAACATGATCAAAGTTTAATATTTGGCATACTGTTGCTAAAAAATCAGGTTCAGGGGCTTGGAATTGGTTGAAAAGGAGGTCCGATTCGGAATTCTACGCCCCCGAACAGGCCTAGAAACACCTTTTTAGCGATTGAAAAGTAAAATTGTTTTTTCAAAAAATAATTGTAGGTTAGACGATGTCATAAGTAGAGATCGGACCGATCGAGATTCTTAATCGAAATCTCGATCGATCCCTAAGTCCGATCTCTAGTCATAAGCTGCTTTTTTAATTTAAAAACCTTTTATCAACTTTATTTTTGGAATTTCTGATTAGGGATAGGATCGATATGCACCAAACCAAAAATCCAAAATGAAATATATATATATTTAAATACACAATTTAATTCATTGCTTTTAAAAATCAGTTTAAAGCTTTAAACAGTCGGTGTCTCACTGCCAAATTCAACGCTCGGCTTCTTGGACAGTTTCAAATCGCCTTCAATCTGAACACCAAAAAAATTTTGCGTTTAATTTTGTAAAATTTACAAAAAAAAAATTTTTAAATTTGGACCCGAATGTATTGAATTGCCCAGGCGGGCAAAACACCGCGGGTGTAGACAAACGCTTGGTAGCCGTCCAATTGGAACGTAAAATGGTGACGCATTCGAATTTTCAGACGAAATTTTTGGCCCGAAGTGAGTGCCGGTTCGAATTTGCGCGATTGTATGCCCTCGTATTTGTTGTGCCCCTAAGACATGTAATTTAAATTTTAATTTAAATTTTAATTTTAAATAGATTAAAGTCAAATACAATTTTGATTTTTTGTTAAATAGTTAGGCTACCGGTCCAAAGGTCGAAAAGGGGTTTAAGTGCCGAATGCTTTATCACTTTCTATAACCTAAGCCCATTAGTTTGAACATTATACCAAATGAAAGCTCTCAATAAGGAGAAGCATTTAATAAGCAAAAGCTAAGCGATCTGATAATTATGAAAAAAGTTATGGCCAGAAAACCTCCAAAACTGGCCATTTTTGGAGTTTTTCACTTTTTTGGCCATAACTTTTAAAGCATTGTCCAATCGCAAAGCTTTAACTTAATGATAACTCTAACTCATCGCAAGCTTTCATTTGGGGATAATGTTCGACCTAATCGATTTAGGTTGAAGAAAGTTACAACACTTTCGACCTTTGGACAATTCGACCTTCGGACCGGATGCGATCTGACCCATATGTTGCTGATAATTTTTGAAACCGAAATAACAATCGCAAATTTCGATACCGGAAACGGAAAGATTTAAAAGAAACTCAAAAAGGTTAAAACTAAATTAAATAATTTGTTCGAATTCGAATTTTATTATTAATGTTTAAAAAGTTTACTGCAAAATATGAAAATTCAGCCCATCCTTTGCCGTCAGAAGCAGTGAAAAAATCGGCACGAGTGATAATTTTTCCGACTGAATTAACAATTTAAATAAATAAAATGCCAAGATTAGATTTAAAAAATTGAAAAAAAATTCGACTCACGCATTGTCAGTTTATAAGCATTCTTATACGATGTGACGCTGGGTGGCACTAAAAATATACGATTAAAATTGCCAAAATTGGCATTTTGTATTTTATATATGCGCACCATTATCGTATGTTTCAACCGCCTCATTAAGCAACAAAACACTAATTTTGGCATTGTTCTTCGTCACAATGCCATGGATGATGATGGAATCGTTTGATGTAAGCATTTTCTGCTCAGGAACTTCCATGACAAATGGCACGTCCAAAGTGCGCTTCTCCGGAGCACAAAAAGTGCCGTTGGTCCTGTTCACAGCAAATTTGGTAATGTGCGAGAAATGGCCGTTGACCTGAAGGAATTGTAATGTTGGCCAATGAATTATGCCGTTTGAAAAACCCGTGACCGATGTTAGTGTCCAGAATACGGCATGACGACCCAAAAATGTCCGGAATCCGGCATGCCGATCCGGTATCCCAACCCAAAAATGTCCGGAATCCGGTATACCGAACCCAAAAAATGTCCAGAATCCGGCATGCCAAACCCAAAAATGTCCGGAATCCGGCATACCGATCCGGTATGCCGAACCTAAAAATGTCCGGAATCCGGTATACCGAACCCAAAAAATGTCCGGAATCCGGCATGCCGATCCGGTATGCCGAACCCAAAAATGTCCGGAATCCGGAATGCCGAACCCAAAAAATGTCCGGAATCCGTGCCAAACCCAAAAATGTCCGGAATCCGGTATGCCGATCCGGTATGCCGAACCCAAAAATGTCCGGAATCCGGTATGCCGATCCGGTATGCCGAACCCAAAAATTTCCGGAATCCGATGCCGAACCCAAAAATGTCCGGAATCCGGTATGCCGATCCGGTATACCGAACCCAAAAAATGTCCGGAATCCGGCATGCCGATCCGGTATGCCGAACCCAAAAATGTCCGGAATCCGGAATGCCGAACCCAAAAAATGTCCGGAATCCGTCATGCCAAACCCAAAAATGTCCGGAATCCGGTATGCCGATCCGGTATGCCGAACCCAAAAATGTCCGGAATCCGGTATGCCGATCCGGTATGCCGAACCCAAAAATGTCCGGAATCCGGTATGCCGATCCGGTATGCCGAACCCAAAAATTTCCGGAATCCGATGCCGAACCCAAAAATGTCCGGAATCCGGTATGCCGATCCGGTATACCGAACCCAAAAAATGTCCGGAATCCGGCATGCCGATCCGGTATGCCGAACCCAAAAATGTCCGGAATCCGGAATGCCGAACCCAAAAAATGTCCGGAATCCGTCATGCCAAACCCAAAAATGTCCGGAATCCGGTATGCCGATCCGGTATGCCGAACCCAAAAATGTCCGGAATCCGGTATGCCGATCCGGTATGCCGAACCCAAAAATTTCCGGAATCCGATGCCGAACCCAAAAATGTCCGGAATCCGGTATGCCGATCCGGTATGCCGAACCCAAAGAAAATCAATCTTTTCACGTCAAAAAGCTATTTTTGGGCCGTATTCTTCAAAGTAGGGTTTCTCCCCGTCTCCGAACCCCGACTTTTTCTAGTCGGGGTTTTCGTCCTCGACCCCGAATTTTTTGAATTTTTTGGGGTTTCTGCCGGGGAAAACCCCGACTTTTTTAGTCGGGGACGGAAACCCCGACCCCGACTTTTCCCGCCCGAGGGGTCGGGGAGGAACCCTACTTCAAAGCATATAAACAAGCAAAATTGCAAAATGCGTATAATTCGAGCCCTATAAATATATAAGAGAAAAAATCTGCAATTTTTCCAGGGTAAGCGTAAAAATTTTGTTTTCAATTTAAAATAGGGTAGCTCCCCGACCCTACTTATTTCTCTCAAAAAAAGTCCGATCTTTAGGGGTGTTCACCCTCGATCCCCGTCGGGGTTTGGGGTTCGGGGAGGCCGGGGTTGGCCATGTCGGGGGTCGGCGTCGGGAACGACCCCATTTTAGGGTTCGGGAGTCGGGGGGTCGGGGTCAGGGAGCTACCCTAATTTAAATACGTTATTTAACAGCTTTTCAATTTTTAGGCTTTAATTTTTTTCCGTCAAATTTAATGCGGCGGCCAACTCACATTCATATAATCAACGGCCCATGGCGGCAACACGTGGAAGTAATTGGCAGCCAATGCGCCATAAATAAATATATTGTACTGATCAAACGCCACGCGAATTTCAATTTTGAATTGTTCGCCGGGGAAAAGTCTGGACGGATAAGCGTCGCCCATTTTAATGGGAAGAAAAGTCAGCTGAAAATTTAAAAAAAAAAGAAAGGAGTTTTGGAAAATGAAAATGGAAAAAAAAACTTCATGTGCCCATGTTTTCATCTGAATTGTGCCGTTGCCCGTAAAATTGAACCCAATTTGCATGACCAAATCACCGACTGAACAATCAATTTTTTTTTTGTGCTGATTAAATTAATAATGCAATAATTGAATTAATTTTAATACAGTAATTGAATTTAATTTATTTATAATGCAGGAATTGAATTAATTTATATTACAGTAATTACATTAATTTATAATACAGCAATTGAACCAATTTATAATACAGTAATTGAATTAATTATAATACAGTAATTGAATTAATTTATATACAGTAATTGAATTAATTTTCAATACATAATTCAATACAATAATTAAATTAATTTATATACAGTATTGAATTAATTTTGTAATTGAATTAATTTATAATACAGAAATTGAATCAATTTATAATACAATTAATTTATACAGTAATTGAATTAATTTATAATACGGTTTGAATTTAAATTAATTTATAATACAGTAATTGAATAATTTCCAATAGTGTAATTGAATTAATTTATAATACAGTAGTTGAATTTAATTTAACAATACAGTAATTGACTACCGTATGGATTTTGCTCGTTTGCGTCATGGAGTAAATTGATTTGCAAAAAAGTGGCATTGTTGCGCAACTTTCCCTCAATAAAAATTGAATCGCCAACAACGAGCAACGGGTAAACATCCCAGGACAATTGTTTGTTCTTTTCAAAAAATTGCTGAATTTAAAAAATATCAAATTTAAATTTAATCAAAAATCAAATTAAGTATGTACGTCTGGTGCGCTAATGAAAGGGTCCGTAAAGAGCTCCAAATTTCCTTGGACCTGAAAATATTGATTATTAATTAGGTAATTTAATTGGCTAAATTAGGTAATCAATCAACTACAAAATGTTACCATAATGAAGTTGACGTCACGAAAGTTAAGCTGTTGAGTAGAAAAATTGGTTTGGCTTGTCCGAGACGGTGTAAACACAGAGATGACCAAGGTCAAGAATTCATAAATTGCTTAAAATCAGAGGGTTGGCATAAAGTTCTTTTTAAATCAAAATTACTTTTTTTATAAAAATGCAAGTCATGCTATTTTTGTTAAACAGTAATTGAATTAATTTTCAGTACATAATTCAATACAGTAATTGAATTAATTTATATACAGTAATTGAATTAATTGTCAGTACATAATTCAATACAGTAATTGAATTAATTTGTATACAGTAATTGAATTAATTTTTCAATACAGTAATCGAAGAAATTTTGGGCAAAAGTGCTAAAATAGGGTCTAAAAACGCAAAAACGGCGAAATAGTGATGTATTCTCAAAAAGCCCGAAATAGGAATTTTTAGGGACTAAAAAGTCGATCTAATTCAAAAATTATTCGAAATGAATGCTATTTCTGGGGGTTTCTCTCGTCAAAGCCTATCCGAAAAAAAACATGAAAAAAAAAATCTCGGCCCTATTAATTACCATCCGCCGTATGGTTGTTGGCTTCCACCAATTCAATTCGCATTTCAAACGCTTCGCCTGACTTGAAAATATCCAATTGAGCTTCTTGATGTTTGACGTACATGTCCTTAAAAAACGGGGCGGGGGGGGGAGGGTAAAATTATTTCGAATTTTGTTTTGTTTAATTTAATTTGGTGACCGGAAAATGCGGCAGTGATTATTAGAAGTCGAAAAAAGGGGAGGGGGGGTCGATGGGTATTCGGCAGGGATGGGCAAAATTTCAGATTTCGGAAATTTCGGGTTTTTTAGAGTTCGGAAATTTCGGGTTTCAGTTTTTATTTTCCGATTTCGGAAATTTTGGGGGTTCGGTTTTTATTTTCCGATTTTGCCCATCCCTGGTATTCGGGGGCTTAGACTCCGATTCTAACATCCAATTTGACCTATTCGAACCCCAGACCGGAATTCGAACAATTTTCGAAAATTAAAAAAAATTCGCCTCAATATATTCAAAAACATGAATTTGACCATTATGCCTTTTCGTTGTAATTGAAATAATGTTTTTTGAGTTTGTTGTGTCAATGTTCGAAATGTCCTGGCATTTGAAGATATTGACGCAAAATTGATTTTATTTTTTTGAATTTTCGAAACGTTGTTCGAATCCCGGTCTGGAGTTCGAAATAGGTCTAATTGGATGTTAAAATCTGAGTCTAGCCCACGAATACCCATCGAAACACCCTTTTTTCGACTTCTAATTAGGGTTGAACCCCGACCCCTCGGGGGCGGGAAAAGTCGGGGTTTTCGTCCCCGGCCAAAAACTCGGGGGTTCGGGGGTTTTCCTAGCCAAAACCCCGAAAAATTCAAAAAAGCCGGGGTCGGGGATAAAAACCCCCGACTAAAAAAAGTCGGGGTTCAAGGCTCAACCCTACTTCTAATAAACACTGCCGCATTTTCCGGGAGCCTTTTAAATTCTACAAACTTTCGGATTGTAGTGTCCCATCGTCAGATTGTCATGCTCTTGCTTCAGGTACCAGGCCATTGTTGACACTGCAATTAAACAACAATTAAAATATATTTATGCTATTAGAAGAAGCCGATGTAATAGTTTAGTTTAGGGTTGGACGGGACCGGGACTTTTGGGAAAAACCGGCACCGGGACTTACCGGGACCAGATAAACCGGGACCGGGACCAACATTTTCAACCGGGACCGGGACCGGTTCCGGGACCAACCGGGACTTTTCGAGGAAAAATTTTTTCTTATATCAAACACTAAAAAATTTTAATTTTCCGGCAACACATATTGTTGATCTTCGGTGTCATTGTCATCATCATTCTTTTTTTGAGATTTGCTTTACTTTTAGGGAGAATGGGGGTCGGCGATGCCGATAGGCGCCGCCGAGAAAAATTTTTGAAATTTTGATCAATTTTGTTAAAGAAATTTCATCAAAATTTTAGCAAAATTATAAATTTTGCTTCCGAATTTCAGAGAAAAAAACTGGTTTACGTAAGAGTGGAGGATGTCCGGCGGTGCCGACAGGCGCCGCCGGAGAAATTTTTACAAAAATTGGCAATCTTTGGTAAGGAAATTGAAGCAAAAAATTCAGGAAGATGTGATGAATTATTTCAAAAATTCTCTTTTTTTGCGCTCATTTTTAATTAAAAAATATTAGAATATTTATTTAAAAAATCTTATTAATGAAGGGATACCTATTTGAGTAGAGGGGGAAAACCAATAAATAAGTGCTTCCGGGACCTGAAAAAACCGGGAAATCCCGTCCCGTCCCGGTCCCGGAACCGGTCCCGTCCAACCCGAGTTTAGTTTATAGCCCAGCCCCCTTTTAAAAAAATAGAATTTTTTTCAAAGTTGATAAAAAGTGTTTCTTGGGCCGTAGATTCCAAAATGAACTTCCATTTCGAGCAATTTCGAACCCCGGGCGAATTCGAACAATTGTTCAAAAATTCAAATTTTTCAAAAATTTTTTCGCCTAAAACTCATTCAAAAAGCATGAATTCGATCATTACTTGCCTTTTCGTTGTAAGTTTGTGCTTTTCGAATGATTTAGAGGTCAACATATATTTTTTTAAAAATTTGAATTTTTGAAAAATTTTTGAATTCGGATCCGGGGGTTCGGAATTGATCGAAATGGATGTCAGATTCAGAATCCACGCCCTCGAATACCCCAAAAAACACCTTTTTTCAACTTTGAAAAAATGGGGGGGGGCTATAAACTAAAGCTTACCGAAGCCAATTTGGTAATTTATATTTTTGAAAACTCAAACTACGATTCTCGACAAACTTTTCGGGTTCCGGGTTCGGGATTCGAACGACCGAAAGCGGCTAAGGCACTTTTTTACTTACGAGTTTATCACAGAAACAACTCTTTTCAAGCAGAAACAAATTTCACTGTTCACCCACCACGTTCATCGAATCCCGGTGTGTTATGCAGGAGGCCGATAATCAGTTGCAGATCTTTTTTGGAATTTTGAGGCTTTCCAATTTGGCCTCTGATCACAATTTGGTCCCCATTCACAAGCAGTTCATCAAATCGCGTGACGTACGAATTTACAGCCGGTTGAACGCTTTGGTTGGGCTTAAATATTTGTAAACATTAAGCATTGGAGCAGGCATTTTTTATTTCAGATAAAATTAGAGGAATTCGGAAATCTGAGCCCAAAAGATATGTTATTGTATATTCATAGTAAATGGATTGGAGATTAGAGATCAGAATTTTGAAAAAGCCAGGCCCCGGTGCCCGGATTTTTCAGCTCAATCATACCCCGGAGTCTAGCAGAAATCCAAAAATACCCTATCAGGAGTTTCGGGCCAGGATAAATCCGGGTCCGGGCCGGTCTAACCACTAATAGCCGGGTAACAAATTTGAATAATTGAATAATTCCATTAAATTCACTCGGTACTGTATTCGATAAAGTACCAAAATCCCGAAAAAGGCGTACCGTACAATCTTTATACACCACATGCGCATTACCGTACCTTTTCATCCACTTTTGGCACATCGACACTGCCCGGATAGACATCGCCGGCGATCTTCAAATATGAATTGATAAATATCATTTAGTAAATTAATTACCTAATTAAAAAACATTTTTATTTTGTTTCCAACCTCAACACGCGTAATGTTCTCCTTTCTGCCCTTTGTCCACCATCCGGAGGACATCGGGAAATAGTTGAACACTTTTCTGTCGCCAATTTTCACTTCGTAAAAATATTTGCGCGGCACCACCTCCACCTCCAAATATTTGTCCAAGCCATCTGGTGATGACCCGTCGTCGATGTCCATCGATTTGAAGCCGTGTGGTCTGAGCATGTTGCTGACTTTTTTCGATGCATTGCTCAGTGTTTCTTCATTCAACACGCCGGTCTTAAGGAAAGGGATGATGATGGGCTCATTAAACACAACTAATGATGGCTGATCAGAAAAGAGTGTCCGCCCGATCAGCTTTAGGTCATCAAGAAAAGAGTGCCCCGCCCCGATCAGCTTTAGGTCATCAAGAAAAGAGTGCCCGCCCCGATCAGCTTTAGGTCATCAAGAAAAGAGTGCCCCGCCCCGATCAGCTTTAGGTCATCAAGAAAAGAGTGCCCGCCCCGATCAGCTTTAGGTCATCATTTTTTAAAATATGATTGTGATTATTATTGAATTTTAATTCTTATATATTATTCAATCGAACATTCGCGCAAAACCCAAAAGCGATTTGAAGGTATGTTATTCCATTTTCAGTGCTCTTTGAAGCTTTTTGTGAACGTAAACCCAGAGTTGCCATCTTGTTAAGGCTATTTCAAAGTACAAACATGCTGGTTTCAACGTACATAACGGGCCAATTTCACGAAATCTAAGTACACTTAAAAATTTTTCTCCAAAATCAATTTTAGGTGGCCAAATTTTGGGTTTTACACGGAACCGGAGCCGTATCTAGCCTTGAATTTCGTTGTTGTTAGGTCTCGAAAATTGTTATTTTATAAATTTTAACGTTTTTTTGAAGCTTTTTAGGAATGGAAGAAGACCGACGCCGGGAAATTCGATAAAATTGGCATTTCTATTGAAAATTTTGAATATACACAATGCCAAAACATGAATGTTTCCATTAAAATTCCAAAATTTTTCAACACTGCCAAACCAAGTGCATTGTTGGAAATAAGTACCTTTTAAATTTCTAAAGGACAAATGTCAGTTTCTAAGTACTGTAAGTACATATGGCACAACCCTGCATAAACCATGCCGGTTTAAATTTCAAAAACAAATCTCATTTTGGGCTTGCCTCGTTCGATATGATTCTGATGATTCCGTACGGTGGATTCTCAAGCTGCAACTGGAGCAGCTTCTGTTGATGCTCGTTGCTGAAGCTCAGCACAACTTCGGACGGCTTTTTGTTCAGTCGTTGTCGCAGACGAATGGACTTGTCGCGGTTGACGGGCGCTGGCAGTCCAAACTGTTCGGCCGCCGCATTGCCAATTGTCTCAGGACAATCCGCACTGACCTCTGGATGGCCAACACGGTGCGATGGCACTTCATCGGACGGGTGGACAAACTAAGCGGGCGGGTGCCATCAAATGATTGGGTTGCATTAAAATGCTTATAAATACCTAATTGGCCAAATGTGTGTGTCTTCTACAAGGCATGTAACAGGATGCCAAACAAAAAAAAATGGCCGGAAACCGGAATTCTGGGTCCCAAAAAAGTCCGGAAACCGGAATTCCGGATCCCAAAAAAATGTCTGGTAACCAGAATTCCGGATCCCAAAAAAATGTCTGGTAACCAGAATTCCGGATCCCAAAAAAATGTCCGGAACAGGAATTCCGGGGACAAAAATGTCCGGAAATACGGGAACCGGAATCAGAAAATTTCAAAATCTCAAAAATTTGAAATTTTCTAATTGTTTTGAGCACTTTTTCGCCATTCCGCAATGCAGTGGTTGGTCCATTTTTCTGCCTTTTTGGACCATTTTTCTTAAGGATTTTTCATCAAAAATTCAAAATTTTCTCAGCGGCCCATATTGGCACCACCGATCCATCCCCTCTCCCCCCAAACTGTTCCAAAAACTATAAAAAATCTTGCCAATTTTTCTAAATTTCCGAATTTTTCCCCATTTTTTTGCTAAAAGTCCGGAATCCAGAATTTCCGGGCCCAAAAATATCCGAATTCCAGAATTTCCGGACCCAAAAATACCCGGAAATCCGGACCTAAAAATATCCGGAAATCTGGACCCAAAAGTATCCGAAATCCAAAATTTCCGGACCCAAAAATACCCGGAAATTCGGAATTCCGGACCCAAAAATACCCGGAAATCCGGAATTCCGGACCCAAAAATGTCCGGAAAGTCCGGAAATCCGGCTACATCCCAGCTGGCGTCTTACCCAAGCGTGCATCTCGCAGCTGCAGTCGCGGTAGACGTGCAGTTGCAGTGTTTCGCGCATGTGCATTGGCAAAAAGTCCAGTCCAAGCATCCAAAGGCCCACATAATTGCTCAACAGAACGTTCTTTTTAACCTTTCGGCCCAAATATGCGTCGCGAATGCTATCATCGTGCACAAACATGATTTGCATTCCTAAGCGATTTTTTACAAATAGGTAATTTAATTTTTATTTATATTTGTTAGGCATAAATTATTTTAGGGGGTACTTTAATTATATTATTTATATTTGTTAGGCATAAATTATTTTAGGGGTACTTTAATTTTATTATTTAATTTGTTAGGCATAAATTATTTTAGGGATACTTTAAATTTGTTAGGCATAAATTATATTAGAAGTATTAAATTTTTTATTTATACTTGTTATTATAAATTATTTTAGGGGTACTTTAATTTTATTATTTATTTGTTAGTTATAAATTATTTTACAATGAATGCCTACCGTTTTCGTCCAAAATTGTGGTCATCAAATTGTCCGGATTTCCGAATTCAATGCTAAACTGTCGGTTGGTGCCAAGATTATAGCTTAAATTTTAAAAATATGATATATTTATATATATTTTTTTTAAACAATTTATTTCTTTTTTACGTTAGCTTCGAAATGGACAATTCGAGCAAAATGTCCCCGTGAGAAGTGTTTGGTGCGCTCACTTTGACACCATGCCAAATTTGTTTTGCATTACAATGAACCGCTTTTGTCTGTTGGTGGCATTTCTTCTGATGCTCCAAACATTGGACGCCCAATACGCTCTAAAATAATTTAAAATTAACATTTTTTTCCTGAATTTAAAAGTGACGCAAAATTGGGGGACGTTAAGTTATTTTTAAAATATTTTAAAATTTACATTTTTCTGAATTTAAAAGTGACGCAAAATTGGGGGACAGTTATTTTTAAAATATTTTAAAATTTACATTTTTTTTCTGAATTTAAAAGTGACGCAAAATTGGAGGACGTTAATTTTTAAAATATTTTAAAATTCACATTTTTTTCTGAATTTAAAAGTGACGCAAAATTGGAGGACGTTAATTTTTAAAATATTTTAAAATTCACATTTTTTTCTGAATTTAAAAGTGTCGCAAAATTGGGGGGCGTTAGCATTTTAATTTGTATCATCACAAAACAATGTGTTTTTTTACTTGCGGATGGTTTTGCACTTGGAAGTGAATTTCCGGCCTCATTCCATAGGCTGAATTTGCTCCGCTCGGGTCCAATGCCCCCGGGTAACAAATGAGCAAACTGAAAAATAATATTGATGATTTTTTGATTAAAAAATAATATTATGTTGATGTTTTTCGATAATATAATGTTATTTTCGAAATAATTTCATAATACAGGGCGCGTGGATCACCAACGATTACCGGGATGCCTGGGATGGATAAGCCAGGGAGGGATGGGTTGGGGATAAATGGAAATGTGAAAATTTGTGTCGGAAAATTGAAAATCTTGATACTTTTCATTAGGGTTAGGACGGGACCGTGACTTTTTGAGAAAAACCGGGATCGGGACTAAATTAGTGCCGATCAAAAAAAACCCGAGACTATTGGACAAAAAGACGTTTTGAAAAAAACCGGAACCATTTATAAAGGAGCTTGAAAAACCCCGGGACTACATTTCAGTCCCAGAATTCAGTACTGGTCCTGGTCGCGTCCTACCCCCGGGACTAAATTTGCAGTCCCAGAATTCAGTACCGTAAATTTCAGTCCCAGAATTCAGTACTGGTCCCGGTCGCGTCCTACCCTATTTTTCATGGACGTCTCCGTCCACCGTGTGCCATGCCCTAGTTGCAAAACTGACCCGTTTTCACACTTTCCCGTCAGTTGGAATTTGAGTGCGAACGAATTGTGCCGCAATTGTTCCTCGCCCCAACGGGTGCATTGGTCCAGCGCGACAAATTCAGTCTCGAGATGGGCTTCCTGCGAGGACGCCGTGCTCAGGTAAAGCCTAAAGTTTGTACATAGAAGTAGGGGCTTTATGTATTGCAAAATCAGGTAATAGTTAAGTTTATACTCCACCCTCCTTTTTTGGAAAAAATAATTTTTTGTTTTAAAGTCGAGAAAATGATATTTCTAGGGGTATTCAGAGGCGTAAAATGCGATTCTAACACCCAATTCGATCAATTTCGAACCCCGGATCCGAATTCGAATAATTTTTTGAAAAATCAACATTTTAGAAACATTAATTTTGGCCTCAAAAACATTCAAAAAGCATTAAATTACTACGAAAAAGCAAATAATAATTGAATTCATGCTCTTTGAATGATTTTAAGGCCAAAATTAATTTTTGGAAAATTTTGAATTCTCAAAATTGTTCGAATTCCGTGTCCGGGATTCAAAATTGGTCAAAATGGAGGTCAGATTCGGATTCTAATTCGAAAATATCAATTTCTCGACTTTGAAACAAAAAATTATTTTTTCAAAAAAAAGGGGGGGGTCTATTACCCAAAATCACTTACGGTCCATAATTTTTTGCGGACTCGATCGCTGGAATGGAAGTGACGAGGAGAAGCACAAACAATTTGAGAACAATTAACATTTTCTGAGGTTATTAATTAGAGATCGGACTGTGTCGGGGGGTGGGGGGGGGGGATCTTCTTCGCGATATTTTTTGCGTAATTTTTCGGCATTCAATTTTGGTAAATCCGAAACCGTTAAAACTAGAGACCGAAAATTTGGACCCAAAACCAAAATCAAAAAAAAATTTTTGGGATTTTTTGGGCTTTGGTTTTTTGTTGGGTTTTACTACAAGTTGACCCAAAACCCAAAACCAAAAAACTTTTGGTCCAATTTTTTGTACAAAAACCCAAAAAAAAAATTTTTGGGTCCGGTCTCTAGTTGAAGCCACTCAAAACAACTTTTGAATATTATCGGGCACCGATTCCCGATCGGAATCCCGATCAAAACAAAATCCGGTCTTTAGTGGTTATTGTAAAGTTTGACATTAAAATAGGTATTTAATAAATTTGACTTTTTATTGGACGAAAGTTCCGTATCGAATAACGAATGTTATTGGACGAATGGATTAAAAAATGAAAATGAATTGCTAATTTAGTTTTTTTGACCATCAGTGTGTAAATGGTGGAAAATTGGCAGTCCGACGGAATGATAAATATGTTGTGATTCATTGTGCAAATGATCACATATGATGGCTTTCCCATTTGATGTTAATTTGAAGAAAAAAAATTTTATGTTATGAAATGCAAGTTTAATTTAAATTCAAATTTTAGCTGAAATGCAAATTGAGGGAATCATAACTGTTGTGCTGGATGTTGTAAGGATGTGAGTGTTCCGCTGGTTGGAAGCGAGCGGTTAAAACGCCTTTGGCGGGCGGGGGCAAAAGATCATCCATAAAAAGCAGGCTAATGGGACGCCCCGGTAGCTCAGTTGGAAAAGCTGCCCACGGATTGGGTGGAGGACGTGGGTTCGAGTCCCACCCGGGGCTAACATTTTGTCTATTCTTTACTATGTCTAAGCAAAAATCAAAAATTGTTCAAAATGGGCGTTACACAAAAAAGGCTCAAAACTACTTTTTATTTCGACAGATTTCTAACGAACTTTTTACTAGAAAATGGAATGCTAATTAATTAATCAGATCAGCAATCAAAGCCTGAAATTATTTGTTATTCAAAAAAGTTAGATTGAAAATGTTTAAATTTGGGTTTGGGGTTCGACATTCGCAAAACCGAAGCTTGGATTCGTGCCCTACGCTTATATTTACTCTAGAAAATATGCATTTTTACAAATCTAGCTTTTTAAATTCAAAAATTTGAGTTGATAGAAAACAGGAATGAACTATTATCGGCGAGTCGACCGTTGGCGAGTCGAACCATCGGCGAGTTGACCCGTCGGCGAGTTGACCCGTCGGCGAGTTGACCCGTCGGCGAGTTGACCCGTCGGCGAGTTGACCCGTCGGCGAGTTGACCCGTCGGCGAGTTGACCCGTCGGCGAGTTGACCCGTCGGCGAGTTGACCCGTCGGCGAGTTGACCCGTCGGCGAGTTGACCCGTCGGCGAGTTGACCCGTCGGCGAGTTGACCCGTCGGCGAGTTGACCCGTCGGCGAGTTGACCCGTCGGCGAGTTGACCCGTCGGCGAGTTGACCCGTCGGCGAGTTGACCCGTCGGCGAGTTGACCCGTCGGCGAGTTGACCCGTCGGCGAGTTGACCCGTCGGCGAGTTGACCCGTCGGCGAGTTGACCCGTCGGCGAGTTGACCCGTCGGCGAGTTGACCCGTCGGCGAGTTGACCCGTCGGCGAGTTGACCCGTCGGCGAGTTGACCCGTCGGCGAGTTGACCCGTCGGCGAGTTGACCCGTCGGCGAGTTGACCCGTCGGCGAGTTGACCCGTCGGCGAGTTGACCCGTCGGCGAGTTGACCCGTCGGCGAGTTGACCCGTCGGCGAGTTGACCCGTCGGCGAGTTGACCCGTCGGCGAGTTGACCCGTCGGCGAGTTGACCCGTCGGCGAGTTGACCCGTCGGCGAGTTGACCCGTCGGCGAGTTGACCCGTCGGCGAGTTGACCCGTCGGCGAGTTGACCCGTCGGCGAGTTGACCCGTCGGCGAGTTGACCCGTCGGCGAGTTGACCCGTCGGCGAGTTGACCCGTCGGCGAGTTGACCCGTCGGCGAGTTGACCCGTCGGCGAGTTGACCCGTCGGCGAGTTGACCCGTCGGCGAGTTGACCCGTCGGCGAGTTGACCCGTCGGCGAGTTGACCCGTCGGCGAGTTGACCCGTCGGCGAGTTGACCCGTCGGCGAGTTGACCCGTCGGCGAGTTGACCCGTCGGCGAGTTGACATGTACCCCCCCCCCCTCGCCCTAGAAGCTTAAAATAGCCTAAAAGGGGAATGTATGGTAAAGATTAAAAACAAATTTGCATAATTGATCTACACAATTAATCGAACAATTTTAAACAAATATTTTTAACCATCAATCAGATTAATTTTGAACATATAAGTAATAATATCGGTCAAATTTTGGCCATCAGTCTATAGGTGAGAGCAGAGCATGGATATCTGCGGATTTTTCCTCATTCTTTCTTCTGTGATTGGGAAGGTCAATAAGGATTTTTTTTGAAATGCGGACTTGCGGAATTTTGTGGTCTTTTGAGATTCTTGTGGATTTTTTGTTTTTTTGGGAAAATTGACCAATAAAAAGCATTTCCTTCACAAATATCGTTAAAATCTTTTAAAAAGATTACCCGGACTTTAAAAAGCTTCAAAAAATGTCGCATTTTTAAAATTTGGTTGCAAATCCCAAATCTGAGAGTTTAGCCTAAAAATGCTAATTTGTGACAGGAAACTGCTCAAATCAATTGTTTGAACAGGAACTATAACGAATGAAGCGAAGTTAATTTTTGGGTGATAATGAAGAAATGTCAAATTTGCGGATTTTGTGTATCAAATGAGGATTTTTTTAATGCTTCAATGCGGATTTTAAAAATTTTGAGATCCAAGCCCTGCGGTGAGAGGAAGTGGGGATGTGGGGCTTAACAACAACAAAAAAAATGGGGGCAAATTCAGATTGAGGAGCATTGGGGTCAAATTTGCTTCGCTTCTTCCTTCACTGTGGCCATTCCAACAATGCGTCTCCGCCAACAATCGATAAAGCATTGATGAAGCGGGCGGTGGGGGGGGGGGATTCGTTCCCCGACGATTCGTTCCCCGCCGATTCGTTCCCCGACGATTCGTTCCCCGCCGATTCGTTCCCCGACGATTCGTTCCCCGACGATTCGTTCCCCGACGATCGTTCCCCGACGATTCGTTCCCCGCCGATTCGTTCCCCGACGGTTGTTCCTCGCCGATTCGTTCCCCGACGATTCTTTCCCCGCCGATTCGTTCCCCGACGATTCATTCCCCGACGATTCGTTCCCCGCCGATTCGTTCCCCGACGATTCATTCCCCGACGATTCGTTCCCCGCCGATTCGTTCCCCGACGATTCGTTCCCCGACGATTCGTTCCCCGCCGATTCGTCCCCGACGATTCGTTCCCCGCCGATTCGTTCCCCGCCGATTCGTTCCCCGACGATTCGTTCCCCGACGATTCTTTCCCCTTTTTTAAAGTTTTTGATCGAACATTTTTACCGATTCGAGATTTTTTCAAGATTTTTCAGTGATCTTGAACGAATTTCGATCGTTTAATGTCCGGGCTCTATCCAAAATCATGCATTGAATTAATTTTTTCGTTTATATTTTTTCCATTAGGGTAAAATAATAACAAATATTATAAGGAAATTTAAGGATAAAAATGTGTCCAAAAGCATTCATTGAATTAATTTTTCTCGTTTATACTATTCCATTATAGGAAATTTATTAAGGCACTATAAAACTAAGAAAAGGGCTGACGATAAACGACAATTTATAATGTGCGTTGTTAATAATAATTTTAATTTTATAAATTTTTTTAAATTAATAATAAACATAATTTTCTGCTTAAGAAATGCTTATAAAAATTGGATTCTTCATATTTGTCTTCATTAAATTGTTGTTCCTTGCCAAAATTGATAAAGTAAGTTTAAATAATTTTAATAAAAATAACAATCAAAATGCCGATCAGGTGGCTTCTTGTTACGTGGCGATACTTGATGATGATTGTTGCCAGGACAGCTTTTGGAAAACAGTCGAGTTCGTTTTTGTTATAATCTTGTTAAATGATTTGCAATTTTTATTAAAAAAATATATATATTTGAAAATTTATTTTAGAAATTTTACTGAGCTTTTTGATTAAATATTCGTTTCAAGCGTCTATGAAATGATAAAACATTTTCATTAAAGATTCTTTAAAAAATAAAATATTAAATACAAAAATAAAAAACGTGCAGTGCAATGCCGTGCCGAGCAGTCCATTCATATTATTTTGTGTTTAGTTGTCCTGGACCGTTCAAGCCAAAATGCAACATTTTTAACCACAACTGCGTAGCCTGCGCGTACATCTACAGTACAGCGAAAGCATGCATTCCCCAAGTGCAGTGCAGTTGTTACTACTGTTGTGACCCGCAGTACGCCAAAAACTGTCCGGACGGATGCCGTGAATGTGTTAAGGACGGGGAGGGCGGTTGCCCGGAGAACTCGGCAGCCCAGTTCAAGTCCATTGGGTATGTATGGTTTGGGAATGTAACCGGATGCCAAAAAAAAGTACGGAATCCGGCATGCCGGATCCGGCACACTAATCCGGCAAATTTCGTTCGCTTAAAAATTTGACTTTTCAAATTTTTTGACATTTTTTCGCCCTTCTAAAGGCAGAAATTTGTGATCTAATATTTCAAAGTGAGAAAATTTACCGAATTTAGTCCCCTACCAAAAGGAAAATTGGCAAAAATCTGTTGTTTTTGGAACAATTTTCTTAATAAATTCCATCAAAAAATTTTCTCTACGGCCTAGCATTTATTTTTAAATAGCAATTCTTCATCATCATCAATGCACGAATATGAAGCAAAGGCGCGGGAACACTTTGACATGGTCTTGAATTTAAAAATGAAAAAATGGGGGGTTTTTTAAATGATCAATTACGATTTAAGGTCGATGTTGACAAGAATGGGAGCATTTCATTGAATGAGGCCATCAATCATTTGAAGTCAAAACTCAAAAATGGCACATCGGCCAGCAATCTTGCCGTGAACATGTCCTGGTTTGCCGAGATCGACCACAACGGCAACAATCAAATTGAACCCGGAGAGTTTGACCGATCGCTCATTTGAGTCAATGATCAGTGATGAGCGGATGAATGAAATGAACAAAATGCCATTAACTCTTAATGGACGCGATAATTTGAAACAAGTTGTAAAGTGGCATTAAAATCTGATAAGTAGGGTCCGAATCAAATATACACCAAAAAAAGGCCAAAATATGGCATCAAAAATATGCCAAAATAGTCGAAGAACGGAGAGTAAAGTGTTGCGCGAGTGAAAATGCCGACCGAGCATTTTTTGGGATTTGGCCAGGAATTGTGTGGAGGACGTTGGGGGCTGAGTTGTTAAATGGGGCTGTGGTCTGTACCAGGGTTGCAACGGATTGGGAAAAAAGTCGGATACGGATTTCGGATCGGATTGTTCTTGAGAAAAAAGTCGGATACGGATTTCGGATCGGATTGTTCTTGAGAAAAAAGTCGGATACGGATTTCGGATCGGATAACCCAAAATTTGTCGGATCGGATTTCGGATATCGGATTTGAAAAAACATCGGATTTCGGATATCGGATAACGGATTTCGGATGAAAAAATTTTTTAGTGGAAAAAACTGAAATTTTGGTGTTTTTTTAGAAGATTTCCGGGAAATGATAATTTATTCAATGTAACACTCAAGTTCAATAAGAAAAATCGCAAATGGGCAAATTATGGTGAAGAAAAAGTTTAACTTCCCATCCAGGGCCGTAACCAGAAAAATTTTTAGAGGGGGGGGGGGGGGGGGCAAGCCAAAAAAAAGTCGATTCTTAGTTTTGTTGAAGTTTAACTAAAAATTTTGTCGATTTTTGTTTTTCAAAAATACAAATTTTTTTTGCGAATTCTGCTTGCGGGGTGGGGGAGGGGTCGGCGGTGCCGATAGGCGCCGCCGAGAAAATTTTGAAATTTTAATGTGAATTTGTTAAGAAAATTGGTCAAAAAAATGTAAAAGTTTATTTATAAAAATACCAAATAAAAAATTTTAGGGAAAATTTCGATCTTTGGGGTGGATTTTTGGTAATAGAAAACGTCCCTTTTTAGGGGGTACATTTTGTTTTATTGCTTTTTTCTTGCGAAATTTTGGGGAAAAATATTGAATTTCTTCAAGAAATTTCTAAAAAATGCTTAAAAATTGCATTTTTTTTCAAGAAAATTGCTTAAAATATTGATTTATTACGGAAAAATCGCGAATTATTGATTTATTCTCAAAAAGCCAAAATAATGATTTATATTAACTAAAAACTCGCTCTAATTTTAAAATTTTTCAAAATGAATGCTATTTCCGGGCTTCTCTCATGATACCCTATTCGCAAAAAAAGCAAGTTAAAACTTGAAATCTCGACCCTATTGATAAGCACTTCGGTATGCTATTATATTTTACTCGTTGGTTCATTTTTTTGTGTTCAATCATATCGGACAATTATCTGGATTTCGGATCGGATTTGCCAAAATTTGTCGGATCGGATTTCGGATATCGAATTGGCGCCCAAAATTTGTCGGATCAGATTTCGGATATCGGATTGAGAAAAACACCGGATTTCGGATAACGGATAACGGATTTCGGATGATCCGTTGCAACCCTGGTCTGTACCAGGGATGGGCGGAAATTTATTTTCAAAAAACGGAAAACGGAATTATTTTTTTTAACGGAAAACGTAAAACGGAAAAAAAGGGCCAAAAACAACGGAAAAACGGAAAACGGAAAAATTTTCAAATAAAATAAAAATTATTTTTTTTAAAATAATTAAATAAATATTTTTTGAAATATTAACAGTAATTTTAAAAATTTTGAAGGATGTCTTTTTTTCAGCGGCCTTCTAAATCTATTTTAGGCTTTTGGGTGGGGGGGGGGGTCGGCGGTGCCGATAGGCGCCGCCGGAGAAAATTTTGATATTTTGACTTAAATTGCTAAGAGATTTTCAACAAAAATTTTAAAAATCGGCACTCTTTTTGAAGTTTTTAAAAATGGTAAGCCGGAAGAATTTTTTAAAAAAACTTAAAAAGATTTGTTAAGAAAATCGCTCCAAAAATGAAAATGTAAAACAAAATCCCCCAAATGTTTTTTGATTTCGTCCAACAAAAAATGAATGAAAAGCTTGTGAATTGTCATCTAAAATGTTTGTTTGTAATTGGAAAAAGTTAAAAAGAATTTTAAAAAAATTTAACCACCGTAACTGTACAGAAAACAAGAAATAATCACTGACACAGTCGGGGATCTGAACCCCCACCCACACTTATCTCCCCACACCAACCACTCACCATTACACCACAACCAAAACGCATTCCAATCCTCCAAAAATCCCATTCTTAGGGATGTATATTTTTTCCGTTTTTTTCCGTTAAAAAGGGCATTTTAACGGAAAACGGAAAAAAAAAGGCCCAAAAACAACGGAAAAACGGAAAACGGAATTCCGCCCATCCCTGGTCTGTACAAATGGGTTGCCGCGTTGAGTGAACGAATAATTTTCTCGTTTTTTCGAGTTTTGTTTATTCAATAAAATGTGAATTTTTGGGATCATTTTTCTCAACAAAAATATTACATTTCTGAATTTTTAGGGTTTGATCTATGGTTGAGCGGGACCGAGACTTTTGGAAAAACCGGGACCGAGACTAAATTTGGTCCCGGTCAAAAAAAAACTGGGACTGCTGGACAAAAACAAAAAAAAATCATTTTGTAAAAACCGGGACTTTTATAGTGGGATTTTAAAGGAAAGGAATTTTGAAAAACCGGGACCAAAATTTCAGTACCAAAATTTGAAAAATTGACCATTTCAGTACTGATCCCGGTCCCGTCCTTTGTTAAAAAACCGGGACCATTATAAGGAGATTTTTGTCGGTAACCCTGCGGTGGAGAGAGGGCAGAAGAGCGGACTGAAATGGCGGGGCGGGGTTCCAAACAAGGGGCCCGGGAAGGGTGAGTGGTGATCGAGCTTTTTGGTTTTGACCTCAGGTTTTATTCAAATAAATCCCAACATTAGAGGGGAAAAACGGCCGGGGCGGTTGGGAAACAAAGTTGAATGGACAAGAAAATGGAGGGTGAATAGCTGGCAGGTGGCAGCAATGAATGGGGGGGGGGAGGTGCGAAATGATTGGGCATAGTGAAAGGAAAAAAGTGTTGGGGGCAAATGATATTGAAATGAGGGGAAAAAAGGAGAGGGGGGGGGGGGTTGGGGTGGATCGTCGGTGCCAGTCCAGTCTCTCGTCGCTTCATTCGGCGACATTCCCGCCGGCGCCCGAGGTCCACGCAGGCGGCGACGGACTTTTCGCGCAACTCTCCCACTCGTCCTCATCGATCACCACGTACCGCTCGTCTTCTCGCAGAGCCAGGACCTCCGGAATTGGCGGCATCTGGGACGTCCCCGGCTGGCCACATGCCGCTTCGTCCAGCTCCCAATCCTCCTCCTCCAGGTCCGCGAGCTCCCAGGCGGCGTCATCGTCCTCCGCCCGCCGTTCGTTGGGCCTGGGGCCCCATGCTCGGTGGCGTGCCGGCGGTCCAGCCGGCGGGGAGAGGGAGGGGGGGGGACAGCCAGCCCCCCAGCTCCGGGTGCCGCCTAAACAACTCACGTTGGTAACCGAATGACAGGTGCCGCCATTTTGCTGCCAGCTTCGCTCCCAGCGTCACCACTCGTTGTTCGACCAGAGGCAATGCAGCACCCGCCGGCACCGCTTGGAAGAGGCCGATGTTGCGAGCGAAGGCTGCGGCGATGGCGTCTGCCGCGTGCAGTCGGGTTGCCCGTCGCAGCCGGGTCTGATCGGCTTGTCTGTACGCTGGCAGTAGCCCATGTCGTGGCATTCCGTCTGAAACGGCGGAGACAGTGTCTGTTTCGCGCTATGTTGACGGACGTCACGCAAAATTTCCCGCCTGCGATCACGCATGACTTCCAGAACATGTCGGTGACGTGCTTTTGCACGTCGCTTCATGGCACACTGTTGTGCATGAGCAATTATGGCGCATACATTGACGGGAATTATTTTACAAAAATATGTTTTCCCGCATGCATCTGGAGACCCCTCTTTTTTGCACCGTTGATCTACGATCACTGACCTCCAATTTTCGCTCTCTTCCCGTGAGCGCTTTTCCGGAGCGACAGAGAGGGCAGGGTCCAAACTGGTCAAGTTCATAGCTAGGAACGATGCCTCGGTTCTGGTTAAGAGGTGATTTTGGTGCTAATCGATGTTTTATTCCTGAAAATGAGAAGAGATGTATGCGTTTGGAAAGACGATATGATATAAGGGGGGTGGGGGGGTGGTGGTGGTGGTTATGTTGAAAATCATCAAGGGCGGCGCCAATGCTAGTGGTATTTGCGTGCGTGGGAGGTGAATGGACGGGTGGCACGGGGAATAGTTTCCGTTTGATGAATCCGTGTAGGAGGGCCGCCATTTTAAGAAGCACAAAAAGGAGAACGCCGAACAGGCTGGTCAGCATATAAAGGAGAACGAAAGAAGTTTCAGGTTGGTCCTGAAGGGCGGCTGCGCTGCGTGTGTGTCGTATCACTGATAAAGTGCCATTGTTGACAGCGTTGGAGCCCATGCTGGAGGATGGGTTTTCCATATCGGCGGAAGGGTCCGGGTTTGTTTTGCTCACTTTAAAGGACCCATGGGGTGACAAACCCAGAATGTGAGTATAGTGTCGATTAGGGAAGAAGAGCAAACCGGAAGACGAGGGCTATCGTGAAAATGGCCAATAAGAAAAACACCGAAAGGGGGATCATGAGGGCCGGGTTGAGGGAAGAATGAATTTGATCCGGTGGAGAATAATTCGAAAGAGAAAGTTACTGAAATAGGCAGTTTATTTGAGAATGCAGAGCAAATGGTGTGTTGGTTGCTTGGATAAAGTGAGTGTTGCTCCCGGGGTTTTTCGAGTGGGGGTTGGGCAAAGAGGGCGGGGATGGCCTCCTTTACAATTGGAACATACTAGGGCTGCTCGAGAGTCTCGGTTCTCGAGTGGCAAATTTCTCAGTTTTTTGGGTCTTGGTCTCGAGTCTCGGGGTCATTTCTCTGTCTCGGAAAACGAGTCTCGAGTTTTGCACTGTTAAAGTTTGGTTTTTGAGGTAATAATTCATTTAAGCGATTTGAAAAATACATAATGATAAATCATTTTAAAAATCTTGATGCTAGTTGGCTCAGTGATTGAACTCTGTGTCCTAACTTATTTATCGGAGATTCTCTACCCCGACAGAAACTGCTTTTTATTCGTTTAATTTAATAACTAGAGACGAGATTTATATTGACTAAAAAACGCGAAATATTTGACCAAAAAAACCCCAAAATATAGACCAAAACCCCCAAAAAGTGCCAAAATATTGATTAAAAAATGTGCAAAAACTGACCAAATCCAGTCAAATTTTGCGTCAAACCTTCAAAATGCGTCATTTTTTTTTAATTTAAAAAACCTCGAACCGCGGCATTTTTGCCTATTAAAAACAGACTTTTTTCATGGGAAAGTGGTCAATTGAAATTTGATCTGACAAAAAGTCTACAAAGCTCCTAAAAAACCACAAAAAGCATCATTTTTAAAAAAAGCATCTGGCATATCAAAATTTTTGTCCCATATTCAAAATGTTCATCGCCCTCGGGAATGTTGTGCTTCATCCTCGGCATGGAACTTCAAGCGTGCCACTGAAATGGCTGACTCGGGGGTCGACGAAATTTCGTTTTTTGTTTACTATTGAATGTGAATTAATCCAACTCAACAAACGTAGATTATAAAATTAAAAAATTTTACTTTATGCTAACAATACGTTTTATTTTTTTTACAAATCCCAGAAAATTTGGCATCCAATGACGTCACCCAAAATGTAATTTTATCCGTTTTCTAAGTTTGTGTGCGCCGATTTGCCTGGACGGGCAAGCACACTGTCCGGGTGTGGCACATTTTGGTGCGCATCATTTCCTTAACAATTCAATTTTTTGTTCAAAAATTTAATCTGATTATTACCATTTAAATCAATTTTTATTTAATCGATTAAACCTTCGATTGGGCTTTTGAAGCTCGCGTTCTTAATAATGAGGAAACGAAAAATTCAATCGTTAACGGGGTCAAAAATGTGCAACATAAAAAATTTGTCAACCTAAAAAAAAAAGGTGTATTTTGAAGTTTCAAAAAATGTTCGAATGCGGGGTTCAGGGTTCGACATTCGCAAAATCCGAGCTCGGCCATTTTTGCAAGCCTCCGACTCGGACATTTCTGGGGAGAAAGTGCCAACTTGACCGGCCATCAGAGAAAGCACCCGCTGACTGCCGGCACAGCACGGGAATTCAGCACAATTTTGACCATTAGTCCCGAGTTTTTTGACCGGGATTTGATGAAAATCCCGTTTTTTAAATTTCTCAATCCCGGACCCGGTTTTCATAAAAATCCCGGTCCCGGCCAACTCTATTATTGACTCTTCATATTAGCAAAAACGTTTGTAAAGAGATCAAGATTATTGATGCATTAAAATGATCTTGAGTTTTAGTTTTGTAGAAATGGCATCACCAATTTTGGCCCATTTTGTTGTCCTAAAAAATACAATGTCTTGGGGCTGAGATGCAAAACATATATTTTTACATATTCTAAAAAATTTCTGAAACTACCGTATATATTCTTTTAATCCCCAAACCTCTAATAATCCCACCTCCCGCCTAATCCCCCCACAGCCAAAACTTCCCGAACCCCCTCAACGTCTTAGCCTAAGCCTAAGCTTGGTCTAAGCTAAGCTTAAGCTTAGGCTTAGACTTAGGCCTAACAAACCCCAAGCCAGGGTGGCTTAGGCCTAAGTTAGGCTTAATCTTAGCTTCAGTACGGGACTGAACCAGCCATCGTGGGGCGATTCAGCCGGTTGCCCCCCCCCAAACCTTTAATCATCCCACATTCTCTGAGTAGTTTGAACAAATAATGTCCCATGTGGGATTAAAAAAAGAGTAAATACGGTATGTTATAACCAGGGTTCCCAGATCTGATGATTTATCATCATTTTGGTGTTTTTTGGAAAGTCAATGATGCTAAAATTTAAAAATGATGATTTGATGCTTTTTTGTTGTTTTTTGGATGCTCCTGATGATTTTTGCTGCTTTTTGTGTGTTTTGAGGATTTTAATGTGTTTTTTTGAGAATTTCACTGGTAGAATGCAAAATTTTCTATTAAATTTTGAATATTTGGCGTAATGTTTTCCCATTTTTTTCTGTGTATTTTTTTAAATTAAAAACCCACAGCGTTTCATTTTTGCATTTTATTACCGCATAACCATTTAGCCAAGAGTTTCAGCGAGATAGTGCACTGCTACCTCAAACGGTAATAAAATGCAAAAATGAAACGCTGTGAAAACCTCATTTCCAATTTTTTTTAAAGCAAAAAAGCATCACATTTTCTGCAAATTTAGTTGCAATCTCTTAACAAATCGAGTAAAAAATGCGAAAAATTTTCTCGGCGGCGCCTATCGGCACCGCCGAACCCCCCCCCCCCCGACTAAAAAAAGTATTTGGGAAAACCGCGCGCAAAAAAAAAACATGATTTTAGCAAAATGATGCTTTTTGGTCCCAAATGATGCTTTTTTATTTGCCAAATGATGTTTTTTGAAAAATTTCATCTGGGAACCCTGGTTATAACGCACTGATTACGAATTCATCAATAGAAAATAAAAATGATCAGTTTAAGGGGGGGGGGGGGGGGGGGGAAGGGGGGAGAAATGACCTGCCTGCAGTAAACAAATCAATTGTTGGGGGGGGGGGGGGGATTTTGACGGTCATTTGTTTTTTGTTGTTATTTATTGAGCTTCGCATTTCACTGATGCCCCTCCCCCATATTCATTCATTCATTCGTTGGGGTACCAAATAGTAAGAACAAACTCTGAAAACGTTCTAAAATATTGTCATATGCGTTGTAAATCATATTTTTCAACCCCAACAATTTTCAACAATTCGTCTGGTTTAAAGAGAAGGAATTTAGTAAGAAATTAAATTTTCCCAAAATTTTAAATTTTTTTTTCTTAAGAATACACCCCTAAGAACAAACTTTGAAAACATTCTAAAATCTCGCAAACATTTATTTTGGCATATGAGTTGTTAAATCATATTTTTCAATCTCATCAACAATTCATCGGGTTTGGAGAGAAGGAATTTAGTAAGAAATTAAATTTTCCCAAAATTACAAATTTTTTTCTTAAGACACGATTCCATTTTTGCTTCAATCAACGGAATATGGATTTCGACGATCCTTTCGAAGTGCTTGAGCTTAATCCCTGCAGTGACAAAGTGAAAATCAAGACGGCGTACAGACAGATGGCATTGAAATGTCATCCGGACAAAACGAGAACGGCGGACACGGAGCCGTTTAGGCGCATAAAGAAAGCGTACGATTACCTGTGGAAGATGGCCGCGGATAAACTTGCACAATTTGCGGTGGGCGGCACACTTTTTAAGTCTTTGGCACAGTGTACAGAGAATTTCGAATCGCCAACAAAAAAAAACGGAGAATTGCGCTCAAAAAAATTTGTGGAAAAATATTTTTATACAAAAATTGTCTGAAATTATGTTATTTGATGCGCTGATTGAACCCCTAAGCTCAGGGTGGCTTAGGCCTAAGCCTAACGAACCCCAAGCCAAGGTGGCTTAGGCCTAAGCCCAACGAACCCCAAGCCGGGGTGGCTTAAACCACTTTAAAGGCCAAAAATGGCCCAAATTGAGCGCTGGGTGGTCAAAAATGGTACCTAAATAAATGTTTAATTTTTAGCGTAACTTCACCGCCCAAAAAGGACACAGAGAATTGGTCCAATTTTTGGTAGAAAAAGTGATTTTTTTTTGTAATCAAAAATGCAACACTTTTAGATCATCGCCGCCCAGAATGGACAAATCAACGAGGCCCGAAGTTTGGTAGAAAATTCGACATTTTTTATGATCGCAATTTGGGAACAATTTTTGTTTGTTTTCAGCTTAAACGTGGAGCAGACCCACGAGGAACTGGCACGGTGACGGTGACGGTTGACGGGCAAATGATAAGTGGGCGAATTTTTTAATTTTAGCACTTTAACTTTCAAATCTCGGTTGTTTAAATTAGGGTTGGTCCCGTCCACGAACCCCGACTTTTTTAGTCGGGGGTTTTCGTCCCCGACTCCGACTCTTGAATTTTTCGGGGTTTTTCCTGGGAAAAAACCCACCCCCGACTTTTTTGGTTGGGGACGATAAACCCCGACTTTTTCCGCCCCCGAGGGGTCGGGGACTAACCCTAGTTTAAATTTGTTCACGGGGAGTTCATATCATTGAAGCAATTGATCATGCTCTGATCTGGCTTGATCCGAGAGTTTAATATTGAATCATATTTAATTTAAGAGGGTAATTTGGATTCGATAATGTTCTGATCTGGCTCTCTACCCGAGAGTTCAAAAAGTCCGACAGACAAAACGTTCCGGTAGGTAGGCCAAAAACGGACAAATGTCGTCCCTCTCCCCACTACCGGACATTTTGTCACCTTTTGTCCGTTGGACCTTTTGTCGTTTCCCCACTACCGGACATTTTGTCCAATTCGACATTTTGTCCACGTACGTATCTGATGGTTCAAAAATAAGCGCACCGATATAATGAATAGAGCCGTCGGACTTTTCGGGGTCCGGGAGTCAGGCCCTTCACACTAATTCCGCTTCTTTTAAAAGACGCTTTACTTTCCCAACCAAAATGAAACCAATTGCAATACAAACAGCGGAGGATATTTCCAAATTGACGAACAATAATATAATCGATGAATAAACTATCAAGAAGGAAATTGGACTCAAAACCAAAAGTCTCCAACGCCAGTGAAGCGATAGGATAATAATAAAAAACGATGTGAAGAGATTAAAAAAGCCCGATGAGAGAGGGAACACTAAAAAATGGGTTACAAGGTCCACTTGGCGAAATGTAAAAAAGGTGAAATATGAATATCGGGCGGAGTCCTACATCCCCCGCCTCCAGAAAGCCGCTGTCCTCAGTGGCGATTTGTCGGTCCGGTAGTTGCGAGCGCGTCCTCCCCCGGCCCTCAGCAGTCGCGTCCTCGTCGACGAAAGTGGAGACTCTGTTTGAAAAATAAAGGGAAAATTTTTTGGGGGTTTCAGACGAGGACTGAAACTGGATAGAACCAACAAATGGCAATTGGCTATGAGACACGGAAATAACATGTGTTTTATCGGCATTATTTAAATCGTTTACATTTAAATTAAGTAATGTCCACTGGCTTTTTGATACATTTAAAGGATTTAACAATGGGCGACACTTTACTTAACAAATGAGAAGAAACAATGAAAGAGCCGAGACTTTAGTGAAACCTTCCCCGTTTTGGTGTTACGGATGTAAAATTTTGACTGCCGCGTCTGAAATGACCGCGAGCCGAGTCGGTTCCCGAACGAATAAAAGCCGGGCGCGGACCAGCCGGTTGAATGCTTGTAAGTGGACGAGGACCACTCACTCGAAACTGATAATTCTGTGCTTCGACCGAATGGGACGGAACATTTTTGGCGACCGGTTTCGGCACCGTGAATACCTTATCCGGGGTGCTCATGCCAAACACTTCTCTCAAAAATTTGATGGTCTCCCTGACACCACAGGGTTTGAACTTCCCATCCGCTTGAACATTCCGTTTTTCTTCCTCTGCCCCATATCTCGTCACTTCCGCCAAGGATCGGAATTCTTTGATAAGGGCGAGCTGAATTTTTCCATCCTTCGGGACCGTTTCCCAAAACATTTTCAGCAACTTCTCATACTCCGGTTTTTTGGATAGATTAAACGGTGGCGGAATTATGAGAACTTTTACCGAAAATTTTCCCAAATGGAAAAGAATTTTTTGGAGAGCGGCCTTTGTCTGGTCGAGCGGTATGTCCTCATTAAGATCACTCGTGCCAAAAGCAACGAGGATTTCTTTCAGCTCTTTTCCGAAAGATAATTTTGAAATTGAATTGGCAAGTTCCGTCGAATTTTTTCCGAGCACCATTTCGGAGGCCAACTTTTCTCCGAGCATTTCTGTCGCTCCGTCACCAAAAAATGCGAACGTGGATCGCACTGTTCGGACCTTCCCATAAAGTTTTTTGGCTCGCACGTCCTCGAGCGCCTGACTCAACATTTTCTGAAAGGGATAAATTTGGCTTTGTTTTGGGATCTGAAAGGTGATGGATTTTTGGCCCGATGATTTTAGAGTCCGAAAAGCGACGCCACAATGGTTTGCCCAGAGAGAAAAAATCGATTCGAGATGATGAGGTGAGGGCGATGGATTTTCAACGTATTTGAGCAATTTGTCCGCAGCGCTCGGATTTTCACAGCCGGCCCACTCGCGCACATGTCCAATTAGTACGTCTTTGGCCAGCTGTAGCGAGATGAGTTCGCCCAGTGTTTCCACCCGGATCCGGCGAATTGGGTCATCGTCCGGCAGTGAACAGAAAATTTGGCCCAGTTGAATTGGCGCACATTTTGAGTGTTCTCCTTCTCCCGAGCACACTGAATTGAACTCCAGGCCGTACAGGTGTTCTGTATTTGATAAAAAAATGTGTGAATTAAATCGATTAATTTCAACATTTTTCTTTTTGTAAAGTGGTGTAACCCCTTCTAAAAACTTTTTCCGCCTCTGGTTCGGTAGAAATGCTTTTTCCGGAAGTTCTAACGGAGCCGGACACAAATGTTCGAGAGGGACTTTCAGAGGTTCGGCATTTTGCCTGTCTATCGGGGTAACCCATGCTGATGTGGGAGAGATTTGTTTGATCACATAGGGTCCATAGTAATTCCAGGACAATTTTTTGTGATCGTTCTTAATGGCAGGTCTAACATAAACCATAACCCTGTCTCCGAGGCTGTATTTGCCTGGCTGAACATTAGCTCTGCGGTCGTAATTTTTCTTCTGAATTTCCTGGGCCCGAACATTACGCTCTCTTGCTTCTAACAGAATTTCTTCGTAATTTTCTCGAAAAAATTGCAGATAATTATCAAGATCAACTGTGTACACAGGATTAGGCCGAATCGGGGCGGTTATTTTTGACGGGAACCGTACATCTCTTCCAAAAAACAAAGTGAATGGGGCAAACCCCGTGGATTCATTTGGGGTGGCATTATACGAAAAAAGAGTGTACGGGATTCTTAGGTCCCACTCCCATGGTGAAGCAATGGTCTTTCTCAACATTTCAATAATTGTTCGGTTTAAGCGCTCGGCCATCCCATTACAATTTGGGTCATATCCGGCGGTAGTTGATTGGGAAATCAGAAGTTTTTCTGAAATTTCCTTGAGGATTTCGTTAATAAACTCGCCGCCTAAGTCGGAGTGAATTTTCTCGGGGCAGCCAAACTTCAGGACCCAATGCTCAACAAAACTTTGGGCTACCGTTTCCGCTTTTTTGTTTTCGATTGGGACAGCTTCTGCGAACCGGGAGAAATGGTCAATGATCACCAACACATATTTGTTCCCCCTCCGCGTTGGCCCAAGTTTGAGAATGTCCATACAGACAAATTCGGCGGGGTTTTTTGTCTCAATTGGCTTCAATCCCGGGAGATTCTTTCTGGGAATTCTGTTGTGCGCACATATGCGGCAGGATTTGGTTGAGTTCTGGCATTCAGTAAACATATTCGGCCAAAAGTATTTAAGCATTTTGAGCCTCTTATACACTTTTTTGGCACTTTGATGACCCGCACACGAGCCTGAGTGATGCTCGGTGAACAGGATTTCCCGGTATTTCGAAGGCACAAAAATTTCTTTTTCCTGCTTTTCGTTTACCCGAAAAAGAATCCCGTCTTCTTCTGTGTACCGATCCAGGTGTGCCAACAATTTCTGTTGCTGTTTTACGTCCTGGGGAAGTTTTTTGTCTTTGAGAAAATCTCGCAGGAATGCCATTTCTGATTTACCCGTCTCTACCGCCCATTCTTCTTTAGAAATCCCGTTAGGACAAAAGCCCGCCGGTTTTGTCATTTTTACCGCTGAAATTTCGGTTGGAGGGCCCCCGGGCGCGGATTCTTCGTCCCTATCTTCGTTTGGGTGGGCCCTGGACAGTGTGTCAGCGACAAAGTTTTCTCGCCCTGGACTATATATCACGTCCAGCTGAAATGGCGCTCCCATTTCCATAATCCATCTATCGACTTTTGCATTTCCCACAGATTCTTTGCTTTTGAACATAGACGGCAAAGCCTTGTGGTCGGTGACAACCGTTGTTGGAAGCCACGCAATAAAATGCTTAAATTTTTGTAAAGCAAATTTTATTCCTAGGCATTCCAAAACGGTGGGGCCATAGTTTGATTCGTTGCTTTTACATTTTCTGGACGCATAACTGATTGGACGAAAGTGATTAGACTTGTCTCTTTGGCACAAAACCGCCCCAAGTCCGTCCTTACAAGCATCAGTAAATATGTGAAATCTGTACTTCGGGTCTGCCTGTGCAGCCTCAAAATCGGGGTATTTTAAGACCACCTCTTCCACTATTAGCCTTTTCAACTCTTGAAATGATTCGCGGGCTTTTTCGTCCCATACCAATAGTTTGGGATTTTGGTCCCTTTTGAGTAGTTTGGAGAGAGGACCTGCAAGTTTTGCGAAATTTTTAATGAATTTTCGATGCCAGTTTGCTAGGCCTAAAAATCTCTGCAATTCCCGCAAAGTTTTCGGTAAGGGGAAGTCGGTTATTGCCTTGAATTTCTCTGGGTCTTTTGCTAACCCGTTTCTCGTTAGGATGTGGCCTAAATATGCAGTTTCCGCAAGCGCAAATCCGCACTTTTTTGCCTTCGCCTTTAGCCCAAATTCTCGAAGTTTCTCGAAAACTAATTGGAGGTGCTGAGTATGTTCCTCGAACGTGGTAGAGGCTATCAAAATATCATCCAAATAAACAAAGACAAAGTCATTGACAAATTTTTCGAGAATTTGGTTCATGCACCTCTGAAACGTTGCAGGGGCATTCGTTAATCCGAAAGGAAGAACAACGAATTCGTATAAACCCCCCGGGACGGTAAATGCAGTTTTTTGGACGTCTTCCGGTTTGACTTTTAACTGCCAATAACCGGACATTAAATCAAGAACCGAAAAAAATTTCTTGTTTCCGAGGTACATCAAAATTTGGTCTATGTTCGGCAATGGGTAAGAATCCTTAACCGTAACCGAATTAACTTTTCTGTAGTCCACGCAAAACCGCAGTGACCCGTCTTTTTTTGCAACCAAAACAACTGGAGAAGCCCATGGGGAATTGGAGGGCCTTATTATTCCGCGGTTCAGATAATCGTTGATCAGCTCGGTGACTGTTGACCTGATGCCAAATGGGATTGGTCTTGGTGCTGTTTTGATAGGAACAGCATTTCCAGTATTTATTTCGTGCGGGGTTAGATCAGTCTGGCTTAGTTCACTTTCCTCAATGGCTAGAATGTCCGAAAATTCCACCCACAAATTTTCCATTTTTATCAATTCTTTAGTTTCTAAAGGACCCGACCTTTCTTTTAGAAGAGAAAGAAGGAGAGAATCGCGCTCTGTTTTGGTCTTCACTGAACAGAGCGTGACTTTGGGGTAGATTAGCGCTTCGAATTCAGTGGGTAAAATTTCACGGTTTGGGTCAAAAATTTTTTCAACCGACTCTGCCCGAGCAATTACTTCACCACTTTTCAGAATTATTGGCTCTGACGACTTATTATGTAATAAAACCTGAATTTTACCGTCGTCCGATTCGACTAGCATCCTCTCCACAATTCCGCACTGGTGAATTGGCAGTTTCGAAAAATCGATTTTCGTTGGTGCCGACTTTGAGCGATGGACGGAAAGTTTGTCTCCGGCCAGAATGCCCAACTGCACCAACTCGTGCTCCTCCTGTTCTTTGCTCATCTGTTTGACTTTTTCGAACTCCTCTTCGCAATCCGAACAGTCCAGCGAAATGTTGTCGTTTTCCATAATATTCTCAATAATATATTTGGAATGGTCTTCTGGATTTGCTAAATTGTTTATTTGCGAATCAATAAATTTCGAGGTAAAAGGCGGTACGATTTGAAATGCTGAAACGCGAACAGAATTGATTTGGTTCGGGGTTTTATGCGTATCCAGTGCCTTAAATTGAAGAATTTCGCCGGAAAGCGAATTTCCGATGTAATACCCGAGAGCGTAAAGAGCACTAGTACCTAAAACAAAGTCATATGAGAAGGGCTCTTGGGTAATAAGACAGGGGACTTCGCATGTGATTTTTCCTCTGGTAATCGGCACATTAATGGCCCCGACAATCGAAATGCGCGAACCCGTAAAGGACGTAACTTCAAAAGGAATTTTTGTGCTTCCGGTGTTCGGGTTAAATCCCCACTCCATCAAATTTGTTCCTTCTGCGCTCGAAATTTTGTGAAGGAATGCCGGATTCACCACATTTGTCTCAGCCCCCGAATCGATTAGTGCTTTTGCCTTGTTTTCGACAACATTTACTTCTACAGAAATGCACTCTGCTGTTTTCGGGATTGCCGGATTTGTTGAGGGAAATTCGGAAGCGTGAGTCGCCAATAAATGAAAAAATTTCTCGCATTCTGAAAGTTCGCACTGGCCTACGAGAGAGACCTTCACCGTAGGGGTTTCCGATTGTTCTCCGACTGGGTTACCGATCACAATAGAATTTGCCTGAGGTCTAATATTTGAATTTTTTTGGCCAGAGTTCAGAGGAATTGTGTTGGCCCCAGTCCCTTGGATGGGGTAATTCCGGTTTTGGTAACCACGATTTTGTCCGGGGTTAAATCCAGGTGGTTGGTAATTTTGGTGTTGTGGTAAAAAGTTTGATTGGGGTTGGTTTGAACGTGAGGAATGTTGGGGTTGACAATTTGGAGACGAATTTTGGTACGGTTCACGAACAGGTGCATACGAAGCACTCCGAAAATTCGGATTATAACGGTTTTGCTGCCAGGGACGAGACCGGTTCAGAAAATTCGGCTGATTCTGAGCGCGGGCATCAGTTCTGCCGGTGTTTTCTCTCTGCTGAACTTTTCCGCGGTTTTTCCCTTCGATCTGAGCCTGGACTTTTTCCGGATCCAGTAAGTTCAGTTTGTTGGCGAGCATAACCATTTCGTCGTAAGTCTGACTCGTTTTGTTCTGACACTCCAAAAATCTCGCCAAATCCCTATCGTTTATGTTCAAAACAAAAAATTTCTTTGCAATTTCGTCCAACTGAACATCGTTTATGCCCGTGTACGCGCACCGAACTAACTTTTGAATTCTGTCCGCGAATTTCGTAATGTCTTCATCCGCGTTTCTCAACCCGAACTGAGTCAATTCCGCAAATGCCGTTGCTTCTTTGTGATCCGTCTCTCTAAGGATAGACAGAATCTCGGCCTTAATTGTTGAATACGGAGCAGCTTGACCGAATTTGTTGAACGCCATATTTAACGCTTTCAGTGCTTTGCCTTTAAGTTTTGTTCTCAACGCGTCCATCTTCTTTTCCTCTCTCCACTCTCGAGTGCAGGACTCCATTGTTATGAAGAAGTCGTGGACTGAATCTCTACCCTCTGTGCCGAACAGAGTTGGCAAATCTTTGATTACACTCGCGTACTGATTTGAGAGAGTGACGCGGTGCAATTCTAAAAGCATTTCGGACTGCTGCTCCTGAGAAATTCTTTGGGTTGGCCACGGCTGAGGCACAAGACCAGTCTGAATTTGGTGCGGCACTGCAAATGCCTGGGTTTGGAATTGCGGTTGAACGGGCGGGTGGAATTGGACCGGAACGAAATTTCCAGCATTTCCAATATTGCCAAAAACAATGTTCTGAGCACGGGGAGCTCCATTTACACCAACGCCTTGCTGCTGTTGGGCCTGCTGATTCAAATTCTGCTGAAAGACAGGAACACCACGAGGAAGTGCTCTGTTTTGACCGGCCACCGTTTGGCGAACAACCGTCTCATTTTGGTTAGCAATCTGATTTTGTCCGGGTTGTTCCACGATCGGGTTAGCCAGAAATATTGGCCCCTGATGGTCCATTGGATTTTGAACGCCATCATTTCTCTCCAACCGACTCTGACGGTTTTCAAACGAAACTTGGGGGGAATGATTCCATTGCGGCTGGATGTAAACCAAATTTGGGCCCAAATCATGAACAGGAGATGAAGCGGCCACGGGAAAGCCGATTGGGTTGGGTTGCTGATTTTGAAGTCCCGAAAACTGTGGGGGGTGCTGGTCTCCCCTAACCAAATTTACATTTCTCAAGAAATCGGGGTTTTCGCCGTGCAGAGCCGCGGGAAGACTCTGGAAGCTTTCATCCCCTCTACGAATTGCCTCCCTATTGGGTCTTAAGTTATATGGGCTTCTGTTCACCATCTGAATTCGATTTGGGAATTCCAGACTATAGTCGGGATCCTCAATCTCTTCCCTATTCTGATGAACTCCCCAATTTTGTGCCTGCCGAAAAAGATTTTGGTTTCCGTGATTCATTCTCCACTACTTTTCCCAATTTATTGATTAATGAAAAAAACAAACTTTGGTAGAGTACAGCGCTTTCTTGCGAGAGGCGTGGGTACAAGGTCCACCACGTCGGACTTTTCGGGGTCCGGGAGTCAGGCCCTTCACACTAATTCCGCTTCTTTTAAAAGACGCTTTACTTTCCCAACCAAAATGAAACCAATTGCAATACAAACAGCGGAGGATATTTCCAAATTGACGAACAATAATATAATCGATGAATAAACTATCAAGAAGGAAATTGGACTCAAAACCAAAAGTCTCCAACGCCAGTGAAGCGATAGGATAATAATAAAAAACGATGTGAAGAGATTAAAAAAGCCCGATGAGAGAGGGAACACTAAAAAATGGGTTACAAGGTCCACTTGGCGAAATGTAAAAAAGGTGAAATATGAATATCGGGCGGAGTCCTACAGAGCACGGACTTGCGCTTCGAGCGAGATCTCGAAAAATCTTGTGAAGTTTAGTTTTATTCGAGACGAGATTTCTCGAGAATCTCGTCGAGATTTTTCAAGATCCGGTCTCGTTCCGGGCTCTAATAATGAACACTCTCTTCAGACAAAGTGACATCTCTTCGTATCGCCGCTTTCAAAGGGCATTTGGAAATGTGCCAACTTTTGGTCGCGCATGGAATTGACCAGCAGGACAACAAATGGATGGTGTGCGCTGCGTGCTATGGCGGACATTTGGACATTGGTCAGTGTGGTGGAGTAAAGCAACAGCAAAATTGGTTTGGGCTTAATTTAGTTTCCCATTTTGGTTATTTTGGCTCTAAATTTCAAAACAAAAATTAAGACTTTACTATCGTGCGGAGCCGCGGATCAGAGTCCGGGGTCCTGATCGAGATTTTATGCTGCACCCCTGCGAATAGCATTTTTGCCGAAATATATTTTTTTGGACATAACTCAAAAAGTTACTTAAAAATGGACATTCCGACATTAAAGTTGTTCAACTAAAATTTGAAGGAAAAAATTTTCAAACAATTTTTCACCGTGCAAATCCCGATCGCGATTTTTCCTTAAATTCTGAACCCGATTTTTCCTCAAAACCGATCCCGCACTGCTCTTGATTTGAAGTAGGGGGATGATGCAACAACGCTAAATTTATTTATTTCATTTTTTTTTAGTCAAACACTTTTTCGGCACGGGCATTGATAGCTGTGGGCGTTTGGCATTGGCTGCCGCTTCATTACACGGACGGGACGACGTTCTTAGGCATTTGCTTTCAGAAGAAAAAGCGTCTGCCGAACAAAATTCGGACAAAGGTCAGTGAATAAATGCCAAAATATTTTTGGCATTTATTTATTATCTCAAATTTAATTAATTTCAGAAGAAAAAGCGTCTGCCGAACAGAATTCGGACAAAGGTCAGTGAATAAATACCAAAATATTTATTTATATTATTAATGAATTTCAGAAGAAAAGGCGTCTGCCGAACAAAATTCGGACAAAGGTCAGTGAATAAATGCGAAAATATATTTATTTATTATTAATTTAACGAATTTCAGAAGAAAAGGCCTCGGGCGAACAGAATTCGGACAAAGGTCAGTGAATAAATGCCAAAATATTTATTTATTATCTCAAATTTAATGAATTTCAGAAGAAAAAGCGTCTGCCGAACAAAGTTTGGACAAAGGTCGGAGAATTAATTTACAAATATTTGGCATTTTTTACAATTTTCTCAAATCTTGACAAATTTAAATGAGGTGGAGTCACGTTTCGCCAATTGGGCATTTCACCGATTAATGGCAAAATTGGCCCAATTGTCGAAGGGTGACAATGTTAGGCGATGTGTCCGGCGGGTCCCCGGATTTGAAGAATTTGGGATTCTTTGAGGGCATGCCGAGGTCGGGGCTGGCCTCAACCCTTTAGGAAAATGCCATTTTCACTCACTGAATTTTATTCCTGACGTCATTAACACTTAAGCATCAACGTCATCGTCGTCGTCATCGTCAAAATCACGACGTGAAAGTGCCGCCGATGGGGAGAGTGACAGCGATGTGCCATCCTCATCTCAAAACTGCGGAACACGAAAGACGGAATCCGTAAACCAAAATTTTTTAAATACGGAACACGGGATTATATTGAAAAATGTTTTAAATTTTATAAACAATTTTTAAAATGATTAAAATCTAACAACTTCAAAAGTGGGAGTCCGGGTCCGGCGGTGCCGATAGGAACCGTCGCAAGCATTTAAATTAAATAATTAAATTTATTTGATTAGACAGTTTATAATTTATCAAAATGGAATGTTATTAACCCTGCCTCGAGTTAGTAAGTGAAAATAAACCCGGGACAAAAATTTCGACGAGATTTCGACGTCGAAATCTCGCTCGAACAAAAATGAGCTTCACTAGATTTTTCGAAATCCGAGTTTTTTTTCTCGAGAATCTCGTGCTCGAGACTCGCTTCGAAGCTTCTAGTAATAACTGTAATTTTGAGGAGCCACAATTCGCTGATGAGATGCCCCAAAATACTCAACAACAAGTTCGGGCCGAAAAGGTGTTCCAATGTTCCGGCTTTGTCGATGCCCAACGATGGCGATCAAACATCAATGCCGACATTTTGAATCGTTTGCTGAATGCTGACGCGCCACAATTCAATTGTGCCAACGCGCTCATCGTGGGCGCCCTAAACGGGCACCTAAATGCTGTCGAAATTTTGGTAAAACAAAAATATAAATTCAAATCATTTTTTTGGTTTTCATAAAAAAATTTTTCTGATCACTTTCTACAGCTGGAAAACAAAGTGTGCTATCTGCGCGAACTGTTCAAAATGACAATCGATGAGGGAACCACAAGTGAGTAGTTTGTTCAACAAATTGACAGAAAGCCCTCCAGGGGAAGTGCGTTTTGGCCGGAAAAGAAGCCCCAAGGCATTTGCCATGTTGTTTTTGGGCCTAATTCCTCTTTAATGGTCCTAATTAGAGACCGGACTTGAGCTTCGAGCGAGATCTCGAGTCGAGATTCTCGAAAAAATCTCGGTCTCGAAAAATCTCGTGAAGCTCCTTTTTAGTCGAGCGAGATCTCGAGGTCGAGATTTTTCGAGAATCTCGTCGAGATTTTTCGAGAATCTCGTCGAGATTTTTCGAGATCCTCGAGATGAGATCTCGTCTCGACCGGTCTCTAGTCCTAATATTGCGTTTTTTCATGCGGAGTGACGTCACTTTGGATCGCCACAGCCGCAGGGCATTTGGAAGTGGCCCGACGTTTGGTAAATTTGAAATTTGGGCAAATTAAATCATTAAAATTAGAGTTCGGGACGGGATTTTTGTAAAAAACCAGGACCGTGATTTGTCAATTTTGAAAAAACAGGGATTTTATAGGGGGCAAATTCAGTCCCAAAATTGAAGACTTCAGTACCAGTCCCGGTCCTGGCTTACTCTATTTTAAATCAATCAATTTGCTGTCTTTAAGTTAGAGTTGGCCGGGATCGGGATCAGCATGTTGAATCGGATCGGGACCGGGATCGGGATTTTGACTTTTCAGAATTCCAAAAACCGGGATAATCCCGCCCGATCCCGACCGAGATCCCAATCCCGGCCAACTCTACTTTATTAAGTTGGTGGTGACTGGAACGGACCCAAACAAAGGCGCCAAATTGACAATTGACGGGAAAGTGATAAGTGAGTGTAAAAGTTTTGTTAGAATTTCAGCGGGGGGTTGATCAATCAAAATGATCAACATTGTTTCACTTTTTGATTACAACTAAAAAGAAATGCCATTCTTGATTTGATTATTGTTACGCGCCACAGATTTTTAATGAAATTTAAGCCGACCTGTCGCCACTTTGTATTGTGACATCCGAAAGTATATGCGAACTTTTGATCGAAAACGGAGCGCAAGTTGATCAACAAATGGGCAATGGACAAACCCCGTTGTTCTGCGCGTGCATTCGCGGAAATTTGGAAATTGGTAATTCTAAAACGCTTCTAATAGGTACGCTCAGCAGCAGGGATGTGCTCTGGTCGACTTTTTAAAAACCAGAAATCAGAATTCTGGTTGCATAAAAAAAAATCAGAAATCAGAAAACAGAATTCTGGTCCCCCTTTTAAAAATCAGAAATCAGAAAACAGAATTCTGGTGCCCAAAACGACCAGAAATTCTGGTAAATCAGAAAACCAGAACAGAAATTTTTAAAAAATTTTTTTAACGAATGCAATTTTTCCAAAAAAAGTTCAATTTTAGTCAATTTTTTAGATTTTTTAACATTTTGGTAGAATTTCTAAAAATTTTCTCGATTTTTAAATTTTTCAAAAATGTAAATTTTTTGCGAATTCTGCTTCTTTTGGGGGCGCGGGCGGGTCGGCGGTGCCGATAGGCGCCGCCGGGAAAATGTTTTTGATTTTTGATGACAATTTGTTAAGAAAATTGGCCCAAGAATGAATAATTTTTCTGGTTGCAAAAAAAAAACCAGAAATCAGAATTCTGGTGCCCAAAATCACCAGAAATTCTGATAAATCAGAAAATCAGAACAGAACAGAGCACATCCCTGCTCAGCAGGTGTGTTTATCTTCTAAAAATCAATTCACTTCTTGAATATGACTCGCCGCATTTTTCAAGGATTCTGATCACGATTGGGTGTTTTCGGGGATTCTGATCACGATTGGGTCGGGGATTCTGATCACGATTGGGTCGGGGATTCTGATCAGCATTAAGGGGTTTTCGGGGATTCTGATCACGATTGGGTCGGGGATTTTGATAATGATTGGGTGTTTTTGAAGATTCTGATCACGATTGGGTGTTTTCGGGGATTCTGATCACCATTGGGTCGGGGATTCTGATCAGCATTAAGGGGTTTTCGGGGATTCTGATCACGATTGGGTCGGGGATTTTGATATTGATTGGGTGTTTTTGAAGATTCTGATCACGATTGGGTGTTTTCGGGGATTCTGATCATGATTGGCTTCCCCCGAAGCTTAGCTGTTTTTGGACAAATTTTTTTAGCAAAATAAATGACCTATTTCTCTGTTCAGTTAAATGCCTTGTCGAGAATGGCGCGGACATAAACGCGGTTGACGAATTGGGCCGGACGCCGTTGATGGCCGCTGCATTCCATGGCCATGTAGGGTTAGTGCGCGATTTGCTTGAAAGGGGCGCGCGCATTGATTTGGCAACAAACGCAGGTGTTGTGTTTTGTGATTGGAATATTTTGACAATGTTGAGGGTTTGGATTAGGGTTGCTCCCCCAACACCGACCCCGGGCCCCAAAATGGGGTCGTCCCTAACCCAGACATTGCCAAGTCCCCAAAAAATTTGTGGTCCCCGACCCCGATATTGCCAACCGCGGCCTTCCCGACCCCGTCCCCAACCCCGACCCCGAAAATTTGGTGGTCCCCGACCCCCCCCCCCCGGCCCCCCCCGGCTTCCCCGACCCCATCCGAACCTCGACACCGAAAAATTGGTGGTCCCCGAGCCGGACATTGCCAGCCCAGGCCTCCCCGACTCCGAAATTGCCAACCCCGGCTTCCCCGAACACCGACCCCGAAAATTTGGTGTCCCCGACCCGGACATTGCCAACCCCGGCCTTAATGAGGTTGGTTTTCGAGTCTTGGTAAAAGTTTCTAAAAAATATGTGTAAAATTTCCCCAAAATTCTTCAAAATTTTCAAGTGAAAAACTCAAGGCAATTCAGAGAAAATTTTTGAAAATAAACAGAATTTTAAAAATTTTCTTTTTTTTGGTGGCATCGTGAAAAAGTCATTTTTTGGGGTGCATTTTTTGAAACTTTTGAAAAAATCGATCCTTAGGGGTATATTTTTTGTTTTTATTGCATTTTTGTTAAAGAATTTTTTGAAAATGGCGAAAATGCTAGTCATTATTGCTGTTGAATATTTGAATTTTTGTCCACCATTTAAAGGTGGCAGTACGGCACGGGACTTTGCTGATCAATCGGAAAATGGGGAAATTGCGAAAATGCTGCGTGAAGCTGAACGGCAACGGACAACGACGGCCTGAAAGTTGAGCCGCGCACATTGTCGAATAATATCCGGCGCCTCCAGCGATCCTAAAAACCGATCGAGAATCTCGATAAAGTCCAAAATTTTCACAAACTTGAAAACCGAGAGTCTCGGCAATATTTCGTCTCCGCCCCGCCTCTATTGCATGGCCGTGCCGGTCCAATCTAAGCGATTTGACGTCATTAAAAAATAAACAAAAAAAAACAGTTTTAAGAAAACAAATACTCTTAAAAATAATTTAATTTTATTTAAGCATGCGTCAAATCGCGTATCTTTTGAGTTTACCACGATATAAATGTAAAAAGGAATTTTATTTGTTGACTATTTAGCGATTTTTGAACTACAAAAATGGCGTCGAACAAAGAAAAAGCCTTATGAAAATATAAATATGGAGGATCAAAAATTTCATAAATTAATGAATTTTATAAAATCAGCTGATTAATTTTTGTCGTCGATTGTTCCAATGGAAAGATTGATGCCTTTGGAGTCGAAAAGTCAGCGGATGCTTTGAAGCAGGGTTGCTCTCCGTTCCGTCCCCGAACCCCGACTTTTTTGAATTTTTCGGGATTTTTCAAATAAAACAGTTTTTGAAAATTCAAACATTTTAATTTTCCCATTAAAAATCGTATAGTAACAATATTTGGGTATGAAAAATAGACAAGCTGACAGCATGAAATCAACGATGTGTTAATTAGAGCTAGGCGGGAACGGGATTCCTGTACTGTTTCCCGTGTCGTAAAATTTGAAATTTTCCCGTTCCCGGAAATTTTAATTTTAGTCTTTTTTCCCGTTAATAATTCCTTGGCGAAATGTTTCAAAATTTAACAATTTTGGACCAATTTTCAGCACAAAAACGTTTATTGCCTTATAAAAATGTGTCCAAAAGTAGAGCACGGACCGATCGAGATTCTCAATATCTCTGAAAATCTCGACGAGATTTTTTGAGATTTTCAATCGAAATCTCGATCGAATAATTTTACCGGGAATTTCGAGATTCGATCAAGATTTTTCAGTGATCTCGAACGAATCTCGATCGTTAATGTCCGGGCTCTATCAAAAAGCATTCATTGAATTAATTTGTTCGTTTATACTTTTTTCCATTAGGGTAAAATATTTATAGGAAATTTAAGGATAAAAATGTTTCCAAAAGCATTCACTTGAATTAATTTTTTCGTTTATACTTTTTTCCATTAGGGTGAAATGAATAATGAATATTATTGGAAATTTAAGGCACTATAAAACTAAGAAAAGGGCTGACGATGTACGTTTATAATGTTAGTTGTTAATAATCATTTTAATTTTACAAATTTTAAATTAATAATGAAAATAATTTTCTGCTTAAGAAATGTTTATAAAAATTGGATTCTTTATATTTGTCTTCTTCAAATTGTTGTTTCTTGCCAAAATTGATAATGTAAGTTTGAATAATTAAACAAAAATAATAATCAAAATGCCGGTCAGGTGTCTTCTTGTTCCGTGCTGTTATATGATAATGATTGTTGCAAGAACAAGTTTTGGCAAACTTACGAGCTCCTCGAGTTCGTATTTGTTAAAATAATTTTGTTTTTAGAGAATACGGTAATTTTGTGAAGCTTTTTAGAATGGGAAAAGCCCAACGGTGCCTACGGTAGGGGTCGTTTGAGTCTGGGCCACTTGAGCTGGCCACTTAAGTCTGGCCATTTGAGTGCCACTTGAGTCTGGTGCTTTTAGTAACATCTAACTCTTTTTACAGTGAACCAAACTCATACTTTTTGTAAAAATCCTGATTTAAGCACTTTTTCATTTATAACTTTTTAGTATTGCATCGAATTGACTCTTTCATGTTGAATTATATCTTCGAATCACCTAGAAATTTTAAACGATATAAAGATTGTCAAGATTGGTTCACTGTGAAAAGAGTAGGATGTGCTAAAAGCACCAAACTCAAGTGGCCAGACTCAAGTGAAGACTTAAATGGCCAGACTCAAATGGCCAGACTCATATAATCATAAATTAAATGAGGTTTTTGATTGAATATTCGTAATAGCAATAATGGACCGGAAAAGCATGTGAAAACTGAGACGTGCAGTGCAATGCCGTGCCGGGTAGTCCATTCACATTATTTTGTGTTTAGTTGTCCTGGACCGTTCAAGCCAGAATGCAACATTTTCGGCCACAACTGTGTTGGATGCACGTACAAATACAGCACAGCAAAAGGATGCATTCCCCGCGTGCAGTGCAGTTGTTATTACTGTTGCGAGTCGCAGTACGCCAAAAACTGTCCGGACGGATGCCGGGAATGTGTTATCGACGGGGTGGGCGGTTGCCCGGAGAACTCGGCAGTCCAGTAAGTCCATTTTGGGTATGATTTAGAGACAAATTGAACATAATAAAAAATACATTAAGCATTTATTTTGGTAATGTATTTGTCTAATAATTTGCATCCGAGGGGTTTCGCGGGTGTTGATCAAGAAACTGACTTCAGATTTTTGTTAAATCGTGAATTTTGTCTAAGATTTGTTCGTCAAGTACTTGATTTTCAGTAATAGTAAAGCTAGATGGCGCCTCCATGTTCAAAAAAACAACAAACAAATCAATTTAGTGTTTAGATATCAGATTCGAATTCTACGCGTCAGAAAACCCCGAAAACGATCTTTTTCAATATTTTATTGTAAAATTTAAAAAAATTCGAAATCGGGCACAGATTCGGCTTCTTCGTCACAGAACCCTAAAAACTATTTTCTAACGACCTTATAAAATGTTTTTATTTTTTGTAAAAAAAAATCGGTCCCCCCATTCTGCAGGATTAACTTTATTTTTAAATAGCAATTCTTCAACATCATCAACGCACGAATCGGAAGCAAAGGCGCGGGAACACTTTGACATGGTCTTGAATTTAAAAATGAAAAAATGGGGTTTTTTAAACATTTTATTGAATGATCAATTACGATTTAAGGTCGATGTTGACAAGAATGGGAGCATTTCATTGAATGAGGCCATCAATCATTTGAAATCAAAACTCAAAAATGGCCCATCGGCCAGAAATCTTGCCGTGAACATGTCCTGGTTTGCCGAGATCGACCACAACGGCAACAATCAAATTGAACCCGGAGAGTTTGACCGATCGCTCATTGGAGTCAATGATCAGAAGAGCGGATGAATGAAATGAGCAAAATGCCATTAACTCTTAATGGACGCGATAACAAAAATGCCATTTAAACAAGTTGTAAAGGGGCATTAAAATCTGATAACTACGGCCGGATCAAATATGCACCAAAAAAGGCCAAAATATGCCATCAAAATATGCCAAAATGCCGAAGAACAGAAGGTGTCACGACTCTTTAAAGCTCTCGCCTAAATTCGAACTGCCCAAAAGCTTGCTCTAAAAATTTGTACTACTGTATGTCAAACCATAGACAAACTTTGGTTTTGAAACAGCCATGGAATTCATAAAGTCAAGTGCAAAAGCTATTGTCACAATCTTCGCGCTTTTACCAACGATTTATGTAGCATAAATCATCTATTCATGATCAATAATGCAATAAAACGGAAAAACATACCCCTAAGAATCGATTTTAAAAAGCGAAAGGACTTTTTGCCCCCCCCCCCCGGAAAAAATCCTGGCTACGTGCCTGCCCCAACCCGAAAATTTGGACGTCCCCGATCCCGACATGGCTAACCCCTCCCCGACTTGCCCGCTCCCGAAGGATCGACGAGCAACCCTATTTTCTATGCCAAAATTGATTTTTGAAAATTTGTGACTCAATCCTGCAATCCTGCGCAGGATCCTGCAAATTCTTAATGCAGGATTTGCAGGATTAATCCTGCAGGATCCTGTCCTGCAAAAAATTTTGAATTCCAATCCTGCAACAGGATCCGCAAATTTGATTTTGCCGCACTCTACCTAGCACCACCTTTAACACAGATAAAACTGTGTTCAAGAAGAGCTTAAACAACTAATTTGAGTCACCGAAAATTGGTCACCAAGGAAAATTGGTCACCAGTAAAAAATGGAAAATTGGTCACCAAGGAAAATTGGTCACCAGTAAAAAATGGAAAATTGGTCACCAAAATAATTGGTCATCGCGCGGAAAATTGGTCACCAAGATAATTTTCACCCAATTTTTTCAAATGGTTTTTACGTAAGCAACTTTTAACAAATCTTTTGGCATACGGTAACAAAATATTAGACGGGGTTTGGCATACGATAACAGATGTCACTAAGATACTCCAATGGGTTCTGTCTCTACGGGTACGGTAAATTTCGGCCAAATTCTGGTCAGCTTCGATATAATCAGCTTTTCGGCGAGAGCCTCTTCCATGGATTCCATTCGCAGGTGAAGCCCGAAAATCATCAAGTGCCATTTTTCCCAGTGTTGCTCTTCTTTATCCATGTTGGACAAAAAATGAAACTTTTGGATGCCCAGCACTGTAAAAATCTAATATTTTACTGTCGCTATCATAATTTATTTTAATTTTTACGAGAAATTTGAATTAAAAACATTATGCCACGATTCCAGACCGTTGTTAGTGCGTGCCAAGTTATTTTCCACTCTAAATTATTTAAACATTGGTAAAGAAAAAGAGTCCACCTATGACAAACATTCCAAAATTCTGGGCGGAAGTTAGCACCAGTGTTGCCCAAATCGTTAATTTGAACCCATTCTTCTATAAATAAATCAATTTGCCCATATGCTCCTAAATCATCATCTTCGACGGCCACTGGGTTAGACTGCATAATCGTGCGGCAGCCAAGCCATGTCTTAATGGAATAAGCATCTGGCAATGGCTATATCCGGAAATTCCTATTAATAATAAAATTTAATAAATAAGAAATTAAAATATATAAATTTAATAAATAAAATTTAGAATATATAAATTTAAAATTTATTATAAAATAAATCGCCTGTTTGATAGCCTGAATCGCCGCGATTTCAAAGTCACAAAAAACCATTTTCGGATTCCAATCTGGCACGCTTTTTTTGATCAGAAAATAATTTTTTATATGAAAATTGACGCTTATCTCCCAGCAGGGCAAAGACCGCTGGACAGCATTCTTGTCGATGAGCACGTTGATTGTATATACTTGGGCAAAAGCTAATGGGCGACACTTAAACATTTGAATCAAAATTTTAACATTCATGTGCTAACTTTAAAGGTTCCGTCAATACAAATACTTGCACCGTAATCTGACAGAAGATGTTGGCCAAATGGAGAGCAGAACACAATCATTGTATCGTTACCAACCAAATCGAAAAAAATCACTTTCTTCAAAAGTCTTGCGGGAATTTGAATGACTGGTGCATCAAGCAAATAATCTCCAGTTTTATTTCGAGCCTAAGTGGACGATAAAATTTAGTTATATTAATTAAATAACACCTTCGAAACATAATTACGATATGAACGAGCCATGCTGCTGCTTGGTGGTGCATTTTCTGCTCTAACGCCTACCGACATTTGCTGTCTTGACATGTCAATAGCTCGCCATGTCTTAAGCGGATTTTCGGATTGTGCAGCCGAACAAAGATAATTTTGGGCTCTATTGCAGTTTACACGACCTTAAAATGTTTACACGACCTTAAAACCAGTTTACACGACCATAAACAAATTACACGACCATAAAAAAAAATACACGACCATAAATAAATTACATTAAAGTCGTATTTAAATTACAATTAAAAATCATATTGTAAGCGGATTTCTTCTAATATAGCTTGAAAAATTTTTGTTTTGCTATGATAACGACGAAACATGTAGGAATACAGATATGAAGGGAACAAGTCGGGAGTAGTGCCACAAAGATGCTTCATGTACCTTTGAATAGCTCCCCATGACGCTTCAATCGATTGTGTGTGAACTGTACGGTCGTCAGCATTAACAAAAGAAATTCTATGGTTAACCCACTCGTGTTGAAATTGCAGATTTAAACTTCTAATTCCCCCATAAGCAGCCCAACCATCAGATACCACCAAAGTACCAGGGTTAATATTGTCAGCAATTATTGGCAAAAGTGTGTCGGCATTCCGCCTCCCAACAGAAAAAAGCCTTATTTTGTTAGTGCCTCGCTCAACTGCACCAAAAACCCAGCCTGAATTATGTTCCCTTTCAAGCATTCGCCCCCTATGATATTTAGCTCTATAAAATTTAGACTCATCAATCTCGGCTACCGTGCCAAAGCCCCCTAATTTTTCGTTTGTTTGCATTCGCTCAGCCCAAGATTGTGTCACGTCCCTAATGAAGTTGTAGTAGTCCACCATTGTGTGTTCAGCAATGTCGATTTCTCTCATTATGATTTCAGTTGTTGATGTCGGATGTTCAGACCACCAGTAAATGAGCTTTAAATGTGTTGAGTGTATTAAATCTTTCAGTTATGACAACCTTTAAAATTTTTTGGAAACTCAAATGACTTCCTGAGAAAAAAGAGCCTTGTCTGATCGAAACTCTTGCTGAACGCTCAGCATTCCTCAGCGACAAACGACATGTGTTGCAGCGCCACTAAAAAATGTTTTCATTGGAGATCGCTGGATTCCTTACAAAATAAGTGTCACTAGTGGAGCGGACATCCTTTACAAGCGAAGCAGTTGAGTCACATTCAATACACACAAAAGAGTTCCGAATTAAACTGTATTTTGCCAACCATTTTAACGTTTTTTCTGCCCCTGAATATTCTACTTAGCTAGCTAAATCCTTTAAGTTTACCTTCTACTGTTTGCTCATCCCCTAAATGTTCCACACACAGTGATTCATAATCAAAGCCTTCTTGAGCAATCAGTGACCCGGACGGTGAAACTCCAACTTCCTCAAGGATTGTCATTCTTTGACGCCTGTGTTCGGCAACCATTTGACAAAGGACAAACCGGACAGAACACAATTCTTGGTCGTCCACCTCGGTTAGCTCGTTAGCGCGCCCAATAAGCTCGTCCACAATTAGGCGACAAACTTTTCCAAAGAATATAGTGGAGCTACAGTATGCCTGTCAAAGATTTTATATAGATGAAAAGATAGATTACTTAATCACCTTTAGATTATTTTTTAGCACCTCAACCGATTCACTTTTTAGGTGATTAAAAAGTGCTACCGCAGCCCTACAAATAGTGCATTGAACAGTTGATCCAAAGTCCATTCCTTTGCGACTGACAGACAATTGTGATGGTCCCGTAATCGCGGCCCGACTTTCGCCTATACATAAAATTTAACATGCTTAATTTTGTTTTATTTGCCTGTCTCGGTCGGCATGCAGTAGCCTTTCTCGCAATATGGATCTGCAGTGATGTTACACAAAGCAACATAGGTGTTTGGCACAGGGCCGCAGTAGAAACAACACTGCCAAAAATGTACAGTATCAACTGATGGAAATAGAGGGGGGGCTTCAAATGGAGGGGGGGCTTCTATTTCTCAACGTATTTTTTGAAAATTATTAACACGCCTACCTACTCATATTTAAATTTTGATATTATTTTAACCAATAAAATTTTTGTAATAATAAAAAAACATCACAACAATAATAATTTGATAAAATTTACTGTTATTATTTAGAAGGTTCCCCTCCCCCTTTTTGAAAAAGAAATTTAGTGTTCAATGTCGAGATATTTCTGGTCGAAGAATCCACCTCCGTTTCGACCAATTCCGAAGCGGACCGGAATTCAAACTTTTTTTTTAAAAATGCCATTTTGGAATTTCTACCTTATTAACAAAAGCCCGATCACCGCATGCTCGCTATTGGCGGGCCGCCAGCGGCCTTTCATTTTATATTCTTTTTACCTCAAAAGACATTTTTCCCATTTGAAAAGAAAACACACACTAAAGCGCTAATTATTAAAATCTAGATGCTAAATCATAGATTAGATAGTAGATTCGTGATCAATTGGGCGGGAAACGTCCTTAGAAAGCACGAGCAACTTTGAGTCAAAAATGGTGAATTTAAGAAAAAATGGCATTTTCAAAAAAAAAGTTTGAATTCCGGTCCGCGCTTCGGAATTGGTCGAAACGGAGGTCGGATTCGGATTCTATGACCAAAAAAACCTATAGAAACTAGTTTATCTCGACATTGAACACTAAATTTCTTTTTTCAAAAGGGGGGCGATCGGCGGCTTTTGATAAACAGTCGTAGGAATTCGAAACCGCAAGTTATGCCGAAATATAAACTTTTCAAGCCAGCCACGGCTTGCCTTAAATCTCACGTCTTCGTTACTCATTTTTGATTAATAAACGCTTAATTTTTAGTACCTAAATGGTAATGTCGAAAAATAGAAACAGGTAGGTAGGAGGTACCTACTTGATAATTTAAAAGCTCACGGCTTGGGGAGGCCAACAAATGGAGGGGGGCTACAATTGGAGGGGGGGCTTCAAATGGAGGGGGGGGGGCTTCTATTTTTCAATCACCCTTTAGGGGGGCTACAATTAGAGGGGGAGCTTCAATAGAGGGGGGGGGGCTACTAATAGAGGAAATACGGTATTTAAATTGCATTGATTGAATATGCGTAAAAACCATTTGAAAAAATTGGGTGAAATTATCTTGGTGACCAATTTTCCGCGCGGTGACCAATTATTTTGGTGACCAATTTTCCATTTTTTACTGGTGACCAATTTTCCTTGGTGACCAATTTTCGGTGACCAATTTTCCGAAAACCTTCGATGACCAATTTCCGGTGACCGATTTTCCGTTCACCACTAATTTTCCTATTTAAAAGACGCCCATCAAAATATCAATGGGGCGGCATGTTCTCGCCGAATGGCATATTTTCCCTTGTGACAGAGCTCCGGTGTGAGTTAGCCAAAAACGTCAAGTGGACTACACCTCAGTCACAACAGGTCGAAAGGTTTTTGGTGAAATATTCAAGAAAATTGAGAATTTGTTTGCTCCGTGACACTTTTGAACCCGAAACTAAAAGTAAATAATTCAACAAAAATGATTAAAAATGTGTAATGCTTTTTCCCCCTCAGATATTTATATAACGTCACAAATTACTTTCGAGTTAAAAGAAAAATACAACGAAAGTGAAATTTGAAACTATATTCTTTGGTGAGCTCTTTTGGCTTATATAATTTGCCTTAATTTTATGCTGCACTGGCAGCATTTGAACGGCTAGCCGAAGCTTGCGGCCCGAATTTTGCCGCCCTTATGAAGGCAAAAAAACAATCAATGACAAAATCAACTTTTCACACAACTTTTCTTAATGTATTATTGATCATGAAAATGCAAGTGAAAGTTTAAGTTCATATTGTCTGAACTAGTCGACCCATAATATATATTTCCTTTTTACAAAAACGAGTAAAACAATTAATCGGTGAGTGTAAGCACTTTTTACGCTCTTCGGCTTTAATCACATGCACTCCCCCATTAAAGCAGGGCATTGGGACCAAAATATCAGGTTTTTAGGGCCAAATCTGTACAATTTACAACCCAAAATATATAGTAAATATTATTTTTCCGCATAAAATATGTGTTCGCAAATTTATATCTCCTCGGGCGCTAGGTCAAAGTTCCAACCGGTTCAAAAATCGCTATAATGTCAGTAGTGAGCAGTAGTTAGCTCTGTAGTTTTAACAAAAAATGGCGCCATGTTCAAATTCAAATTTTTGCGGGTGGGTGTGGGGTGGTTTCTAAAGGCGTTAAATTTGAATTCAAATTTTTGTTTAAATAAATCGGTGGGTACTCGTATTTACGGCCAAAATTCCGGTTGGGAGTGGCTTTTGAATGACCAAGTACGGTAGGGCCTTTGATTTTTCACACCTTATAAAGGCCAAAACGAAAGGTTAGCAAATTTAAATTTGTTGAAGAGAGAGAATAGTGAATAGAGCCAACTCTTTAATTTTTTGACTAATATTTGAGTTTTAAATTTCTAAATAAATTTAATCCCTGATTCATTTTATTGATATAATAAAATACTCAGTAACGATTTAAAGTATACTCAATTTTCTAAAAATCCGGTCCCATACTTATGCACAACTTTGAAATCTTGTCCTAGTTTTAAGTGGTAATGCCCCTGCCACATACGTTTTACCCATTCCATCCACCCAAAACGGTTCAAAAATCGCTATAATGTCAGTAGTGAGCAGTAGTTAGCTCTGTAGTTTTAACAAAAAATGGCGACATGTTCAAATTCAAATTTTTGCGGGTGGGTGTGGGGTGGTTTCTAAAGGCGTTAAATTTGAATTCAAATTTTTGTTTAAATAAATTCGGTGGGTACTCGTATTTACGGCCAAAATTCCGGTTGGGAGTGGCTTTTGAATGACCAAGTACGGTAGGGCCTTTGATTTTTCACACCTTATAAAGGCCAAAACGAAAGGTTAGCAAATTTAAATTTGTTGAAGAGAGAGAATAGTGAATAGAGCCAACTCTTTAATTTTTTGACTAATATTTGAGTTTTAAATTTCTAAATAAATTTAATCCCTGATTCATTTTATTGATATAATAAAATACTCAGTAACGATTTAAAGTATACTCAATTTTCTAAAAATCCGGTCCCATACTTATGCACAACTTTGAAATCTTGTCCTAGTTTTAAGTGGTAATGCCCCTGCCACATACGTTTTACCCATTCCATCCACCCAAAAACACAGGCTTCCTTACATTGGATATCAAAGTGCATTCGAATTATTTCATCCTCGTGCTGAATGGCCAAATACGGTAGGGCCTTTCACTTTTCACACCCTATTACGACCAAACCAAAAAAGTTATCAAATTTATATTTGTTGAAGAGTTCAAAAAATAACGGCAATGCAAGCCTCGAGCAAAGAATTGCGATTACGATTCCTCCGGAAACAACGGCGGCAACCATGTCGTACACAGAGGAAACAACTGCCTCTGTGTGACAATCTGTGAGGCATGTGTCATCAACGGATGGTGGCAACACTACATAGAGAGCAGCGCAGCGACCGCTGCACTCGCCGTGGAAGCAAATGAAGACCCGTTCACGGGTCTACCACGCGAAGGACTGGAGTCCTACCGCGCTTGGGTAAGCATTTTACTGGTATTTGATGCGGGTTTAATTTAGGTCGAAGCGCATGAGGTGCGCCCGCGGTGCTAGCGCTGTCATGCGCAATGTTTGGACTTTTTGTTCTCGGTGGCCCGCACCCGGTGTTCTACCCGCAATCGGCGCGATATCAATTTATAAATAAAGGTGCTCTTTCCGCTCGAGCTAGGCTCCGATACCAGACACCCGAATGGGAGGTGAAGCTTTAAATCTTTATTCTCAAATTTCAGCATCAATCATGATTAAATAATGAGGGCGATAAGATGAGATGATTCGAAATTTATCGGTATTTATATATTAAAAACTACAGATTGTTTTCTTTCTCTGGCTCAGACTCCGGTTGTTTGGCAGCTTCGCCATTGCTTTTGTCATCAATTTTCGCCTTCTTCTTATCCGCTTCACCACCCCCGCCCTCTGTTTGCGTTGTTGTCGTCGTCGTCGTTTTCGGAACCTATGGGGCTCTTTTTTAAGGAACCCATATCTCTAGGGGCTTAATATTGCTATTTCAAGCCAAAATGGACCATTTGTGAACACGAATATTTTTCGAATTTATCATTTAAGCACTCATTTTATACAATTTGAAAAAATACAACTTTAACTGTTAATATTGTTATTTTCACACTTTTAAACATAAATAAGCATTCATTTTCCGCAATTTGAAAAAGTACAATTTTGATATTTAAAAAATTCAGTTTGAACACGCGGTAAACGTATTTTTTCTTTAAAAAATGGTGGAAAACTAAAAGCAAGCTAAATATGCGGTAAAGAAGGTGGCGACATTCATCGCAATTACCGCAGCGCATCCTCGCAAAAAAGGCGTGCCGAAGGACGCGCACAACTTGACTGCAGCTGGACCCCTGAGCACTCTCAACGGACAAACTTTGTTGGATGAACACGGGCGCCGGAGACGGAGAAAGTTGTGCTGCTGCTGCTATGGAGAGGGAATTGACGGACTGAGCGGTGGGAGAGAGAACGGGTGTTTGGGTTGGAAATTCGACGGTGATCGGTTGTGGAGGGGGTGTCGGAGATCAAACTGATACAGATAACGACGACGATTGGACTGACGGGGATGGCGAAGTGTGGACTGACGGCGACGATGGTGGTGGCGGAAGTGCAACATCATTTTGATAGGATTTTATGCATCAAAAATGGCCAAAATATGCATTTTTAACTATTTTTCCCAAAACATGAAAAACATACTATTCGTTTTTTTTGCAACACACAGATTTGTGCTTTTGTGTTCCTTAAACCCCATATTTGCAAAAAATGACGCGAAAATTCAAAAAGATAGCGCCAAAAATTTGAATTCAAAAATAGAGCCAAATGTTCTGATTTACCCATAGATCACTATTGACATTTTAGCGATTTTTGAACCTATTGGAACTTTGACCTAGCGCCCGAGGAGATATAAATTTACGGTTGTTTGCATCCCTCTCGCTCCATTAAGGATCTTTGCACAAATTCTCAAATTTATCATCGGCACCTCCAAGAGTAATTGCAAAAAGCAAAAATAACAACAAAAAAAGCCTTCTGGATTATAAATATGGAGGATCAAAAACTTCATAAAGTGAAGAATTAGTTGGAGATCGGACAAACCGATTTTTGGGGTGTTTGGGCGGCTAAATCCCAAAAAAAATGACGGGCGTCGGGGTTTTCGTCCCCGATCCGAAACTGACCGCCATTTTGACCAATTCGAACTCGAATTCAAACAAAAAAACAGTTTTGAAAATTCAAAAAAAAATTTTTAATTTTCCCATTAAAAATCGTAGTACAATATTATTTGGACGTGAAAAAAGATTCCCGTTCCCGGAAATTTTATTTTAGTCTTTTTTCCCGTTAACAATTAGTCTTTTTCCAGTTATTTATTCCTTGAAGAAATGTTTAAAAAAAATTAACAGTTTGGACCAATTTTTAGCACAAAAACTTTATTGCCTTATATGTGTTTAAAAGTAGAGCACGGAACGATCGAGATTCTTGATCGAAGATTTTTACCGAAATTTTTCAAGATTTTTCAGTGATCTTGAACAAATCTCGATCGTTTAATGTCTGGGCTCTATCCAAAAGCATTCATTAAATTAATTTTTTAGTTTATACTTTTTTCCATTAGGGTAAAATAATAATGATTATTATAGAAAATTTAAGGAAAAAATGTGTCCAAAAGCATTCATTGAATTAATTTTTTCGTTTATACTTTTTTCCATTAGGGTAAAATAATAATGAATATTATAGGAAATTTAAGGATAAAAATGTGTCCAAAAGCATTTATTGAATTAATTTTTTCGTTTATACTTTTTTTCATTGAGGTGAAATAATAATGAATATTATAGGAAATTTATTAAGGCACTATAAAACTAAGAAAAGGGCTGACGATAAATGACATTTTTATAATGTGCGTTGTTAATAATAATTTTAATTTTATAAATTTAAAATTAATGTAAATAATTTTCTGCTTAAGAAATGCTTATAAGAATTGGATTCTTCATATTTGTCTTCATCAAATTGTTGTTTATTGCCAAAATTGATAAAGTAAGTTTGAATAAATTTTAACAAAAATATTAATCAAAATGCCGGTCAGGTGTCTTCTTGTAACGTGCTGTTATATGATAATGATTGTTGCAAGAACAAGTTTTGGCGAACAGTCCATGTAGTCGAGTTCGTATTTGTTAAAATAATTTTGTGTTTTAAAGAATACGGTAATTTTGTGCAACTTTTTAGGAATGTGAAATCCCAACGGTGCCGACAGCGCTTGTCGGAGAAAGATTTTTACAAAAATTGGCATTCTTTGATCCATTTTCCGTCCGTATCCGTGACTTTCCTAAATTCCAAATCCGTTATCCGTCTATATCCGTGACGTTCCGAAATTCCATATCCGTTATCCGTGCGTATTCGGATATATCTGCAGATATCCGTGCATACGGCTGATTAAAATCATCAATTAACTGTGGTTTCTGATTGAATGAATATTCGTTTTAAGCGATTACGAAAATGGTAAAACATTTTTGTGTTAAATAGCGATAATGGACCGGAGAAGCATGTGAAAACTAAGACGTGCAGTGCAATGCCGTGCCGGGCAGTCCATTCACATTACTTGTGTTTAGATGTCCTGGACCGTTCAAGCCAAACTGCAACATTTTCGGCCACAACTGTGTTGGATGCACGTACAAATACAGCACAGCGAAAGGATGCATTCCCCGCGTGCACTGCAGTTGTTACTACTGTTGCGACCCGCAGTACGCCGAAAGCTGTCCGGACGGATGCCGGGAATGTGTTTTCGACGGGGTGGGCGGTTGCCCGGAGAACTCGGCAGTCCAGTAAGTCCATTTTTGGGTATGATTTTGAGACAAATTGAACATAATAAAAAAACATTATTTTGGTGGTCCCTTTATTTTTTTGAATTTATCTAATAATTTGCATCGGTTTGGGGTGTGCTGATCAAGAAACTGGCATCAGATTTTTGTTAAATCGTTGATTTTGTCTACGATTTATCATCAAGTACTTGTTCAGTAATAGAAAAGCTAGATGACCATAAAACAATTTGTTGCGAAAAACAAACAATCAAACGAATCAATTTGGTGTTTAGATATCAGATTCGAATCTACGCATCAGAAACCCCGGGAAACGATCTTTTTCAACTTGAAAAACGATTTTTCACAAAATTCGAATCCGGTTCTGAGGTTCGAAATCGGGCAAAGGAGTTCAGATTCGGATTCTACGTCCCAGAACAGCCCTAGAAACTATTTTCTAATGACTTTATAAAAATGTTTTTATTTTTTAAAAGATTACCTTTTTAAAATAGCAATTCATCATCATCATCAATGCACGAAGAGGAAACAAAGGCGCGGGAACACTTTGACATGGTCATAAATTAAAATGTTATTGAATGATCCATTACGATTTAAGGTCGATGTTGACAAGAATGGGAGCATTTCATTGAATGAGGCCATCAATCATTTGAAATCAAAACTCAAAAATGGCACATCGACTCGCAATCTTCCCGTGAACCTGTCCTGGTTTGCCGAGATCGACCACAACGGCAACAATCAAATTGAACCCGGAGAGTTTGACCGATCGCTCATTTGAGTCAATGATCAGTGATGAGCGGATGAATGAAAAGAACAAAATGCCATTAACTCTTAATGGACGCGATAATTTGAAACAAGTTGTAAAGGGGCTTTAAAATCTGATAAGTAGGATCCGGATCAAATATGCGCCAAAAAAAGGCCAAAATATGCCATCAAAATATGTCAAAATGGACGAAGAACGGAGGGTAAGGTGTTGCGCGAGTGAACTCAACACGAGTGAGTCGAGGTCGGGGTTTTTGTCACCGAAAAAAAAAAAGTCGGGTTTATGGGTTTTTTGCACCAAATCCCAGTCGAGGTCGGGAACGAAAACCCCAACTAAAAGAAGTCGGGGAAGGAGAGAGATTCACTCGTTATATTGGTGCAAACAATTCATTTAAGCAATTTCGGTAATAGTCGGGCTGGTCCCCCCCCCCATTTTTTGAAAATTTCTTTCAAAGTTGATAAAAAGGTGTTTCTAGGGGTTTTCGGGGGCGTTGAATCCGAATATGGCATCCATTTCGATCAATTCCGGGCCCCGGACCCGAATTCGAACAATTTTTCAAAAATTTACATTTTTTCAAAAAAATTTTGCCTCAAAATCATTTGAAAAACACAAACTTACAACGAAAAGACAAGTGATGATCGAATTTATGGTTTTTGAATGATTTTGGGGACATTTGGAAATTCTAAATCTTTGAAGTTCGGGATTGGTCGAAATAAATGTCAGATTCGGATTCTAAGCCCCCGAAAACCCCTAGAAACACCTTTTAATTGACTTTGAAAAATATTTTTATTTTTTTTAAAAATGGGGGGGACCAGCCCGACTATTACCGCAATTTCTTGTCAAAATGTTCCTGACATAATCACGTTTCGAAAAAGATTTAAGTCCAACCTTTCGGTCGGACAATTCCAAAATTTATAATCATCATCATCATCAACATCGCCCTGCAACGGTCAACGAAGCACTCAATTTCTGTTTTCTTAAGGAAAGATCAAAACAATTTTTAGATAGGGTGCGTTGTTGTCCAAATTACTTTCGTCGTCTGACTCCTCTCTCTTCTTTCAGCACACTATGTTTCTTCAAAAAATAAAATATTCAAGATTTATATAAAATTGAAAATTTGTAACATCGTCGTTTTTATTGAAAAAGGGTTTATGTCCAACCTTACAAAATCCAAGCACACTCAAAAATTAATTGTGCAAAACCGACTTCGAATTTTCAAAATAAAAGTTTTTTTTGTGAATCTGCATTGGCTGTCCGGAGAAATTTTTTTTAAATTTTTTGTAAGAAAATGAACCTAAAAAAATTTTGCCTAAACTTTACGGACCGTAACTTTTGAATTTGCTTTTTTCACACTTTTCTTGCTAAAAATGTGTTCTTCTTTCTCTCATCTTTTTAATTATTGATTAAAAAATTTGTAAATATTTATTGAAATATCGAAACCGGAAATATAACGTGTGTTTGTTACGGTTTAATAAGAATATTCAGGTTTTTCAATTAAGTACAGCTTTTGATAAAAAAAAACTCATTAAATTCACTCAAAAAATAATTACCAATTTATGTATCACAATTTTAATTTATTAATCGTAAATTTTGAATTCTTTTCCCACAATTCGCGGGGTCAACATTTTGCTGGAAGCGAATAAAACATTCAAATTTATGAAGACCAACAACCAACGAAAACGTCCATTCCCCCGTTTTTGTGTCCAAAGGTTAACGTCCATTCAAATATTTATAAGATAATCCCAACTTCCAGTTTATAAAATAAATAATGTAACGATTTTTCATTTTTTGCAAATTTTAAGCCAAAAATTCTTGGATTTTTTTATTTGGCTTTATGTTTTCTATTAAATAATTAATTAAAACCAATTTTGTAGTAAATGAATATGTCAATTTTAACTGAATCAATCAATGGCGAGATAACCGCTGATCAGGGTAAGAAATTCAATTTTATTAATATTTATTAAATAATTGTCAATGTTTACAGAACTTTTGTGGCTAACCTGCGCCAATTTGGAGCCTTCCGAAGAATTTGGAAAAGGTAAAAAAGAAGCAATTTTTTAAAATTACATTTATTTTGAAAAATAACACTTTTGAAACATTTAGCTTAAAAAAATGTTTTTAGAAGTTGTGGATGCCAACTCTTTGGGCAACCGAAACAAAATTGAAGACATGGTACTGGAATTGAAGGAGGTTAAGGAAGAATTGAAGAACACAAAAGAAGAAAATGTAAATAAATATTCTCTTTTTTTTTTGTTTGGCATTTATTTATTCAGAAGGAACTCCACGCCAAGTTGGCACATCAGAAACAGCTAAATGCTTGCAAGTGCATGACAGTAGGAGAGATGATAGACATGCAGAAGTTGAAGCAGCAACAGAACCAAACGAAGGAGAACATTGGCAACATTCCAGATTTTGTTTGGGGTTGCAGAGCAAAGAGCGCTGGGTTGGAACGTAAGCAGAAAGCTGATCAAATCGAACATCGTGCAAAGATTGACAAGATGGGAACTTTGAATTATTTGAAAAATGAATTTTATTAATAAATTGGTATCCAATTACAAAATTAAAATAACAATAAAAGTTTGTTGTTCAGAAGACGATGGAAGCGAAGGTCGCTTTGGAATATCAAAAACTGGTGGAAGATCACAAGGCTCTGCACATAAAGATGGAGGAGTATCAGAACAAACAGCAACAGAACCAAAAGGAAATCAATGACAAAATTGGCTGGCTAAATGAGGACCAACAGAAGCTTGTTTCCATTGATCAGTTTTCCCAAGTCCAAACGGCGATCAGCGACATAAAACAGAAGCAAAAGAATGATCAGGAAGAACTCATACGGCTGAAGTCTCTGCAATCGATGGTCGTCTCGGAATTGGGGCAACAGAACATGGAGTTGCAAAGTGATCAAAAGGCATTTGTGGACAAATTTAATGGACTTGAGCAAAAGCAAATGGCTTATGCTGAACAACAAAATGTTGATCAAAAAGCAAGTTTAAAGGGATCATGTTCAAGTATATAAACGTGACGAGAAACTGAACAACTTTTTGGGGCAGTTTATTGAAGAACAGAACAAAAATAAGAAGCAAATGGATGAGTTAGGAAACAATTCGAAGAAAGAGCTCGAAAAGGTGGGAAATAAAAAATAACGGGTAACAAATCGGGACCATTATAAGGGAGTTTTGAAAAAAAAGCATGGCCAATACAGTCCCAAAATGGAAATTTCTTCAGTTCAGTGCCGGTGTCTTAGCCTATCTCGGGCCTAACTTTAGAATATGTTATTTCAATTTAAATAATTAATGAATAAAGGGAATGAATCAACTAAAGGGCGAACTGACTGCAAAAATGGAGTAGTATCAGAAGCAACAGCAACTGAACATCCATGTAAAGATGAAGCAGTATCAGAAGCAACAGCAACTGAACATCCATGTAAAGATGGAGCAGTATCAGAAGCAACAGCAACAGACCATCGTCGACTTGCAGCAGACAATTGCCGTATTAAATGATAAAATCAATGGAAAAGGTAATTTAAACAAAAAAATTTGTTCTGAATTAGCAAATTCCCCGTCTCTTACGAACAGTTTGAGCTTTTAATATATTGAAAAATACAATTTTTTATTTCTTAAAATATAACCGCGGCATTTTTCCGATCAAAAATAAAATTAATATGTAGAAAAGATTGTTAGATTTTTTGAATGTTTTTCGGACGATTTTGCAACAAAATTCTTCAAATATTAAAAACCAAAATAGAGCGAGTCGGTCCACATTTTGAGCTACATTAGCTGGGCCGTAGCATGGAGCGATTTTGGCTTTTATTGCATTTATCATAAGGAGATTTATTTAAAAAATGAAAAAAATAGTTACAATCTAATGATAATTACATATATAAATTTGTTATTCTGAGACAAATCGCATAATCGTTGATATAATTAGGCGAACCTCTCGTCAATTAAATCCTCGTGAAGCCAAGTCCTGGGTTTTAAATTTTATTTAGATTATTGAATATAGATAGCCTAAGTTGAGCTTGTGATTTTTTAAGAAAAATGGTCCAGCCGAGATTAAGAACCTGAAAATCGTGGTTTTCACAATAAGAAGCTCCCGGGGGGTTTTTCTCGTCTTTAAAATCCGAGGTTTTGGAAATCTGATCCCCGGCTTTCTGTCCAAAATTTGAATCAATCAACCAACAACATTATGTGGAAAATAAACATTCGTAGGAATATATTTAAAACAAATTTGAATTCAGAGGCTCACGCTTCGAATAATTCGACGACAAATCATGTGCGGATCGAAAGTAAGGAAACTTTAAAAGAAATTTTATTAAATTGATTATCAATTAGAGGCTCCGAATGCTAATGAGCATCACCAATTAGGAACAATTCTAAAGCCCCGCACATACGTTCCTCCATACCGGAAATTAACGGCCGGCACATACGTTCCTCTATGGCGGGAATGTTTTCTGAAAGAAGCTCGGAAATAGCATTGAAAAATTTTTTTAATCAATATAAATCAATATTTCGCCATTAAAATTAAATGAATACTGGGTGATGGAATTTAAACAGGTAAAACTTGGTTTTATTTTAGTTTATCGCTCGCATTAATGTTTTTACGAATTTTTAATTTATTAGTTATTTTATATGATTTGGAAAATATTTTTAACAGATAAGTTGATTTTCAAGGACATAACAGAAAAATTTGGCAAATCCAAGGAAGCTCAGAAAAACTCAATTTTTAGGGTAAAATTTTGTCTTTTACAACCATGCCATAATCTTGCATTGAAAGCGGTGTTTAAGTCCAACCTTTCGGTCGAACTGTCCAAAAATTGCAATCTTAAAGCCCGTCTATTTCGGTCAACGCTGCATGCATTTTCTGATTTCTTAAGGAAAAAACAAAAACAATTTTTTAGATAGGGTGCGTTGATACACCAAATTACTCTCGTCGCCTGACTCTCTCTCTCTCTCTTTTTAGCACACTATTTCATCAACGAACCGAAACCGGCTTTTTTGGCCTAAAAACCAAAACCCGGGGTCGTAAAACCGGCCTAACCGGGGGTACCGATTTCGGTTTTTATGCCAAAAAACCGATTTTCGGTTTCGGTTCGGTTAAGCGTTCGTGCACTACCCTAGTCGCTTTAACTGTAATTCTTTTTATTTATTCTTCTCCATTTTATTTTGTGAAGAAATAGTGGGCTAAAATGAGAGGGTCAGGCTAAAAATTGTTTTTCAATTTTTCGATAGGGTGCGTTGTTGACCAAATTACTCGTTTTCGACAAGCATTAGAAAAAGCTTGTGTTGGATGGGTTCTTTGGGGTTTCGTAAAATGTGCCACGAAAATAGAAATTTTGAAGGTGCCCAAAAGTTGCACGTCACCTCAGCCGCTTAAAGCAGCCCCTGTCATATGCAAAGTGCAATTCAGATTATCGACCAATATCTCTGCTTCTGTGGCCATTTACTCTGCCTAGGGGCGCTTTTTCCATACGATTGGCAAACATTTGCGCCGCAGGAAAAATTCTACATTTGCGCCAAGAAAAAAAATCTAACTCAAAATTAAAAAATGCTGAAAGATGAGTCATAGGGGCAAGGCTCAAAATCACTCAAAAAGGGGTTTGTTAGGCTTAGGCCTAAGCCACCCTAGGTTTTTGTTAGCCTTAGGCTTAGGCCTAAGATTGGAATTTTTGATGAAAATAAGAGAATCTTAAAATAAAAATAGGGTTGTCCCCGACGACGCCTATCGGCGCCGCTATAGGAATTTTGAGGATGCCCAAAAGTTCCACGTCAGCTTACCGCTTAAAGCAGCCCCTGTCATATGCAAAGTGAAATTCAGATTTATCGACCAATATCTCTGCTTCTGTGGCCATATATCTTCCTAAGGGCGCTTTTTCCATACAAACATTAGCCGTAGTGCTTTAATTCCCCCCCCCCCCCCCCTCTTCCCACTCTCATCAGAGACAATGCTAATGCAATGCCAAGTTTACGCAAATGCCAACACATTCTCTCGCATTACCCCCCCCCCCCCCTCCCCCTCCCACAATTGGCATAAACAGAGGGCCACAAATGCCGCGCTTTTGGCAATATCTTTGTTGAAGTAAACGCATTCTCTCGCGTCCCCCCCAGACGCTTTTTCCATACAACAATACATTAGCTAATGCTTCAATTCCCCCCCCCCCAAAAATTGGCATAAACAGGGGCCCAAATGCCCATCTGGCATATTCTTTGTTGGAGTAAGGCAATCTTCCAACGCATTCTCTCGCGTCCCCCCGACGCTTTTTCCATACAATACATTAGCCCTAATGCTTCAATTCCCCCCCCCCCCCAAATTGGCATAAACAGGGGCCCAAATGCCCATTTCTGGCATATTCTTTGTTGGAGTAAGGCTCTTTTCGTAAATGCCAACGCATTCTCTCGCGTCCCCCCCAGACGCTTTTTCCATACAACATTAGCCCTAATGCTTCAATTCCCCCCCCCCCCCCAAAATTGGCATAAACAGGGGTAAATGCCCATTTCTGGCATATTCTTTGTTGGAGTAAGGCAATCTTCCAACGCATTCTCGCGTCCCCCCCAGACGCTTTTTCCATACAATACATTAGCCCTAATGCTTCAATTCCCCCCCCCCCAAAAATTGGCATAAACAGGGGCCCAAATGCCCATTTCTGGCATATTCTTTGGGAGTAAGGCAATCTTTTCGTAAATGCCAACGCATTCTCTCGCGTCCCCCCCAGACGCTTTCCATACAATACATTAGAATGCTTCAATTCCCCCCCCCCCCAAAATTGGCATAAACGGGCCCAAATGCCCATTTCTGGCATATTCTTTGTTGGAGTATGGCAATCTTCCAACGCTCTCTCGCGTCCCCCCCAGACGCTTTTTCCATACAATACATTAGCCCTAATGCTTCAACCCCCCCCCCCCAAAATTGGCATAAACAGGGGCCCAAATGCCCATTTCTGGCATATTCTGTTGGAGTAAGGCAATCTTCCAACGCATTCTCTCGCGTCCCCCGACGCTTTTTCCATTAATACATTAGCCCTAATGCTTCAATTCCCCCCCCCCCAAAAAATTGGCATAAACAGGGGCCCAAATGCCCATTTCTGGCATATTCTTTGTTGAAGTAAGGCAATCTTTCGTAAATGCCAACGCATTCTCTCGCGTCCCCTCCACTCTCTTCGTTGACAATGCTATTTTAAAACAAAGGCACTTCTAAGCCTGGATTAAAGGCGTACAAAAGCGGTGGCATGCAGCAAAAAGCCATCATTCAAAACCATTTTATTTTAATTGCCCCTCAAAATGCCCACCTTTCTCTTCTTGGCCGCAATTTGCTTGCTTGTGGCCGCTTCCATTCTGCTGCAAACTGGTCAGAAAAAATTTGTTTCAAATTAAAAATTTGGCGCAATATTTCATCGCTTTTCAGTGTAACAAAAATTTATGTAAAATATCAAAATATTTTAAGTTAAAATTCTCGACTGACTCACGTAGAGAATTCAGATGCATCGCCAAGAAAAAACAAAAAACTCGAATAAGGATCATCCAGTTCTGGAAAAGCTCAATCAACCCCAGGTAACAATACAAAAAATAGTTATTTATATATTTATTTTTTCAAATTAACTATAAGAATAGGAACATCAATTAAATTTTGTAAAGTGCCAAAAGCAGACTCTTCGGCGGTGCGGACGGACCATCCTGCGGATGTTCACTTTTTTGTGGGGGAAGGAGACGAAAAAGAGGCGAGTTTTGGGGATAGATTAAATAATCTTTTATGCTTAGCTTCTTTTTTTCTTAATTTTTTTGCTTCTTTGAATTTGAACGCTTTTTCCATACAATACATTAGCCCTAATGCTTCACCCCCCCCCCCAAAATTGGCATAAACAGGGGGCCCCAAATGCCAACCAATTCTGGCTATTCTTTGTTGGAGTAAGGTAATGTATATGTAAAAAAAGCCATCTATGCCAACGCATTCTCCCGCATCCTCTCCAGGCGCTTTTTCCATACAATACATTAGCCCTAATGCTTCAACCCCCCTCCCCAAAAAATTGGGGCCCAAATGCCAACCAATTCTGGCATATTCTTTGTTGGAGTAAGGTAATGTATATGTAAAAATGCCAACGCATTCTCTCGCGTCCCCTCCACTCTCTTCATTGACAATGCTATTTTGAAACAAAGGCACTTCTACGCCTGCGATTAAAGGCGTATAAAAGCGGTGGCATGCAGCAGAAAGTCATCATTCAAAACCATTTTATTTGTAATTAAATCAAAATGCCCACCTTTCTCTTCTTGGCCGCAATTTGCTTGCTTGTGGCCGCTTCCATTCTGCTGCAAACTGGTCAGAAAAAATTTGTTTCAAATTAAAAATTTGGCGCAATATTTCATCGCTTTTCAGTGTGTGGGGTGACTAACAAAAATTTATTTAAATATCGAAATATTTTAACTTAAATTTTCGACTGACTTACGTAGAGAATTCAGATGCATCGCCAAGAAAAAAACCCAAACTCGAAAAAGGACCATCAAGTTCTGGCAATGCTGAATCAACCCCAGGTAACAGTGCAAAATAATAATTGTCTATTTATTTTTAAATTAATTTAGGCTTAGGAACACCATTTAAGCTCTCCAAAAGTCGATAGGTGTGTTTCTTAGGTTCGGGGTCGAGGAACCCGAATATGAGCTCCATTTTTACCGACGTTGAACCCCGGACCCGAATTCGAACATTCTTTTATTAAGAATAAAAAGAATTGCAGCCTCTAAACCATTCAAAAAAACGTGAACCTACCCAGTAGGAAAATTGTATTTAATAATTTCTTTAAAAAGTCGATCCTTAGGGGTATATTTTTGAAAATTTTGAAAAAGTCGATCCTTAGGGGTGTATTTTTCGTTCTTATTGCATTTTGCAATGGAATTTTTGAAAAATGGCGAAATATGGAAAAATATGGATTAAAAAATGGGCTCTAGAAGCTCCAACCAAAGCTAAAACCCCTATTTATTGCATTTATACGCTGTTCCGAGTGCGCAAAAAAATATGGATTTCCATTTCGAACATTTTATCAAAAATTCAAAAACGAATTTCAGCCTCAAAACCATTCACAAAACGTGAACCCACACAGAAGGGAAATTGTATTTTAATAAGTTGAAAATAAAATTATGTTTTCTTAGGGCTAACACTTGAAAATCAATGGGTTTCCGCTGCACCTGACGTGAAACTCGCGCACATTGGGCCCAAACAATTGATTGCCCAGCATAATGGAGAGATAGAGGGTAAATATTATTAAAAAAGTTTTATGAAAAAATTCGCAAAATTTTTTTTGAATTATTCAGCGCATCGCTCTGTGCGCGCTGAATTGCCAATTCTAACAGAGAATTTGGGCACTTTTTATTACGAAATGAAAATCTTGGAGAAAGGAAAGGACGAGTAAGTTTAATAAATAAATAAATAGTTGAGCTTCGAAATGCTTTGGAAGCATTTTCGGTAATACTGAAGATGGGGCATCATGTGGTTCCGACAGTAGTTGATTTCGACATAAGTGATTTCGACAGTGCCACTGTTAAAAATTCTGTAATTTTCCAAGAAGTTAAAATTCGTATTTTTAGGCATTTCGACCCACCTAAATGATATAAAATCCCTGAAAAAGTAAAAAATTCGAACAATTCAAAAAATCTGTAATTTTCGAGGCAAGCTTAAAAATGCATTTTTTTTAGCAAAACGGATAACGTACAGGTCTAAAAAGCATTTAGAAGTTGAAAATTCGAAATGTCTAACAAGTTCGAAACATTTTTTTGGAATTCACTGTCGAAATCAACTACTGTCGGTATCAACTACTGTCGGCGCTAAATAGGTGTTCCTAGTGGTATTCGGAGGTGTAGAATCAGAATCTGACCTCCATTACGACCAATTTCAAACCCTGGGACCGAATTCGAACATTTGTTCGAAAATCAAAATTTTCAAAAATCAAATTTGGCCTCAAAATCATTCAAAAAAGGCATAAGCTTACATCGAAAACTATTCATTTGATTGATTTTGAGACGTAAATGTGAAGTTTGAAAATTTTTTAAATTTTCGACTAAATGTTCGAATTCGGGTTTCGAAATAGGTCGATTCGGAGGTCAGATTCGGATTCTACGCCCCTTAAATGCCCCAGAAAACATCTTTTTATCGACTTTAAAACAAAATTTTTTCAAAAATGGGGGGGGGGTGTGCACTATCTTCAGTATATCTTCAGTATTACCGCATTTTCCTTAAAAAATTATATTTAGGGGTGTTTTCATTGGACTTTCGACGATAGAAATGCCATTGAGCGACACACATGTTGGATATTACAACGGCACTTACGGATACGCAAGCGATGGCACCATTTGGGGTCACGAAGTTGCGGGATGTTCCCACTGGGGTTATGGACGACGCCCGTACATAATAGGAAACCACAAATTTGTCGTCGATGACGTCGTCGGCTGCGGCATGGATTTGGCAACTCGCAAAATGTTTTACACAATAAATGGCGAATGTTTGGGTGAGAAAAAATGGAATAAAAATTAAGGGCATTTAACCACTTTTGGGGTTGTTTCTTTAATATATAAAGAGCTAATCGATCGGAGCCGGTCATTTGGGCACAAGTCTTTAGGGCACCGAGTCACTTGGGCACCAATTCCGGATTTTTTTTAAATAATACATTACGAAATAGGGTAATACTGGGATTTGTGGGCTCCCTGACGGAAGTCAGAATCGGATTCTACACCACCCGAATACCCTTAGAAACACTTTTTTATCGACTTCGAAAAACAAAAATTTGTTTTTTTCACAACAGCGAGCCCACAAATCCCAGTATTACCCTATTTCGTAATGTATTATTTAAAAAAAATCCGGAATTGGTGCCCAAATGACATGGCGCCTAATCGATGGACCATAATGTTTTTAATTTATTTTTTATTTTTTTGTTTATTTTTTTTTTACAGAAACTGCCGATTTATTAGTCGATCCTGCAGCCAATTTGTCCAATTTGTTTCCATGCGTTTCGTTGTGGACCCCTGACGACAAAATTGTTGCGAATTTTGGACCGGATTTTAAATTCAAGTTTACCGCCGATGGCATTGTGAAAAAACGAGGGGATTTGTAAGGATTTTGCTGGGTGGGGAGGGTTTCCGTCTTTGTTTTTCTTTCCCGATTAAAAAACATTATTATTCATTTTTTGTTTTCGAATTTGTTACTTTCGCGAGAAAAAAAAATCCAGCAAATTTTCGCTTTCTTTCGAGTTTCAATCCACGAGAGTGTAAGTAAAAAGCGGTGCTAGGTCGTTTCGTAAATTCCGCCACATATATTTTATGAAATAGTTTTAGACATTATATCTTTATACACCCCTCCACTAAATCAGTTAAACCTTATACCATTGAAAAGCTCTAGATAAATTAAAACAATTTGTTAAACTAAACAAAGCAGTAAATCAACGTTTTAAAAAGTTATGATCAGAAAGCTACGAAAAACCCCGATTTCGGACAATTCCAAAATTTATAATCATCATCATCATCAACACCGCCCTGCAACGGTCAACGAAGCACTCAATTTCTGTTTTCTTAAGGAAAGATCAAAACAATTTTTAGATAGGGTGCGTTGTTGTCCAAATTACTTTCGTCGTCTGACTCCTCTCTCTTCTTTCAGCACACTATGTTTCTTCAAAAAATAAAATATTCAAGATTTATATAAAATTGAAAATTTGTAACATCGTCGTTTTTTATTGAAAAAGGGTTTATGTCCAACCTTACAAAATCCAAGCTAATTGTGCAAAACCGACTTCGAATTTTCAAAATAAAAGTTTTTTTTGTGAATCTGCATTGGCTGTCCGGAGAAATTTTTTTTAAATTTTTTGTAAGAAAATGAACCTAAAAATTGCCTAAACTTTACGGACCGTAACTTTTGAATTTGCTTTTTTCACACTTTTCTTGCTAAAAATGTGTTCTTCTTTCTCTCATCTTTTTTATTATTGATTAAAAAATTTGTAAATATTTATTGAAATATCGAAACCGGAAATATAACGTGTGTTTGCTACGGTTTAATAAGAATATTCAGGTTTTTCAATTAAGTACAGCTTTTGATAAAAAAAAAACTCATTAAATTCACTGAAAAAAAAATTACCAATTTATCACAATTTTAATTTATTAATCGTAACTTTTGAATTCTTTTCTCACAATTTGCGGGGTCAACATTTTGCTGAGAGCGAATAAAAAAACATTCAAATTTATGGAGATAAACCCCAAACAACGAAAGCGTCCATCCCCCCGTTGTTGGGGTCACCATTTTGCCCAAAGAAAAATTCCATTCAAATATTTATAAGATAATCCAAACTTTCAGTCTATAAAATAAATAATTTTTTGCAAAGTTTAAGCCAAAAACATAATGATGTCAAATGATAAATCTGATGTCATATTCGTGATTGCCGTTCTCGATAACCCCGGAGTACTTCTCAGAATTACATAAAACTGATTTTAAAAAAAAAATTCGGGGATCTACCTACTATATAAGACACCATTATTTTTTTGCAAATTTTAAGCCAATATTGACTTTAATAATTAAATTTTATCAGATTTTGTAGTAAATGAATATGTCAATTTTAACTGAATCAATCAATGGCAAAATAACCGCTGATACGGGTAAGAAACTCGATTTTATTAATATTTATTAATAATTGTCAATGTTTACAGACGTTTTGTGGCTAACCTGCGCCAATTTGGAGCCTTCCGAAGAATTTGGAAAAGGTTAAAAAAAAAAAGCAATTTTTTTAAATTAAATTTATTTTGAAAAATAACACTTTTCAGAAACATTTAGCTTAAAAATGTTTTCAGAAGTTGTGGATGCCGACACTTTGGGAAACCGAAACAAAATTGAAGACATGGAACAGGAATTGAAGGAGGTCAAAGAGGAATTGAAGCAGTACAAGGAAGAATTAAAGAACACAAAAGAAGAAAATGTAAATATTTATTCTAACAAAAATAATCTTTTTTTTTTGGCATTTATTTTAGAAGGAACTCCGCGCCGAGTTGGCACATCAGAAACAGCTAAATGCTTGCAAGTGCATGACTGTAGGAGAGATTCTGAACATGCACAAATTGAAGCAGCAACAGAACCAAAAAGAGAAAATTAATTTTGTTTTGGGTCGCAGAGCAAAGACCGATGAGTTGGAACGTAAGCAGAAAGCTGATCAAATCGAACATCGTGCAAAGATTGACGAGGTGGAAACTGAATTATTTTAAAAATGAATTTGATTAATAAATTAACAATTTATCCAAATACAAAATTAAAATAACAATAAAAGTTTGTTGTTCAGAAGACGATGGAAGCGAAGGTCGCTTTGGAACATCAAAAATTGGTGGAAGATCACAAGGCTTTGCACGTAAAGATGGAGGAGTATCAGAACAAACAGCAACAGAACCAAGAGGAAAACAAGAAACTGAAGAATCTAATGGAAGAGATGAAGTTGAAGCAGCAACAGCACCAAAAGGAAATCAATGACAAAATTGGCTGGTTAAATGAGGACCAGCAGAAGCTTGTTTCCATTGATCAGTTTTCCCAAGTTCAAACGGCGATCAGCGACTTGGAACAGAAGCAAAAGAATCATCAGGAAGAACTCATGCGGCTGAAGTCTGTCCAAGCGATGGTCGTCCCCGAATTGAGGCAACAGAACATGGAGTTGCAAACTGATCAAAAGGCATTTGTGGACAAACTTAATGGACTTGAGCAAAAGCAAACGGCTTATGCTGAACAACAAAAAGCTGATCAAAAAGCAAGTTTAAAGGGATCATGTTCAATTCAACTTTTTAGCAATTCAATGAACGTGACGAGAAACTGAACAACTTTTTGGGGCAGTTTGTTGAAGAACAGAACACAAATCAGAAGAAAATGGATGAATTGGGAAACAATTCGAAGAAAGAGCTCGAAAAGGTGGGAAATAAAAAATAACGGGTAACAAATCGGCCATTATAAGGGAGTTTTGAAGGAATTTTGGCCAAATTACAGTCCCAAAATGGAAATTTCAGTTCAGTACCGGTGTCCAACTCTATTTTTTAAGCATTATCCTTACATTTAAATTGTATTTAAATTTGAAATTAATTAATTAAAGGGAATAAATCAACTAAAGGGCGAACTGAGTGCAAAAATGGAGTAGTATCAGAAGCAACAGCAACTGAACATCCATGTAAAGATGGAGCAGTATCAGAAGCAACAGCAACAGACCATCGTCGACTTGCAGAAGACAATTGCCGTGTTAAATGATAAAATCAATGGAAAAGATAATTTAAACAAAAAAATTTGTTCTGAATTAGCAAATTCCCCGTCTCTTACGAACAGTTTGAGCTTTTAATATATTGAAAAATACAATTTTTATTTCTTAAAATATAACCGCGGCATTTTTCCCATCAAAGATAAAATTAATATGTAGAAAAGATTGTTAGATTTTTTGAATGTTTTTCGGACGATTTTGCAACAAAATTCTTCAAATATTAAAAACAAAAATAGAACGAGTCGGTCCACATTTTGAGTTACATTAGCAGGGCTTGACGTAGAGAGGGTCCCCTACCCCTTCCCCCCCCCCCCGAAAATTCAGTGAACATTTTTGGCTTTTATTGCATTTTTCATAAGGATTTATTTAAAAAAAAAATGCCAAAATAACTACAAGGGTAGCCGAGATTAAGAACCTGAAAATCGTGGTTTTCATAATAAGAAGCCCCCGGGGGGTTTTTCTCGGTTAAAATCCGGGATTTTGGAAACCTGATTCCCGGCTTTCAGTCCAAAATTTGAATTAATCAACCAACAACATTTTGTGGAAAATAAAAATTCGTTTTTTGTGGGAATATATTTTAAAAAAATTTTAATTCAGGCGCTCACGCTTCGAATAATTCGACGACAAATCAGTTTGTGGGGATCCAACAACGTAAGGAAACTTTAAAAGAAATTTTATTAAATTTATGAAATTAATTAATCGATTATTTTTCAGAGGCTCCGAATGCTAATGAACAATTAGGAAGACTTTTAATGCGCAGATCATACATTCCTCCACACAGATTTGTGACAAGAGATTAATTCCCAAAAGTGAATGATGTCCTTATCCCCTTTTTTGGGTCAGCCCAAAGTGTTAACGTTCATTCAAATATTTATTAATAGTTTAATCAAAACGGTTAAATATTCATTTGTTTAAAATCAAATTCTTTTATCTTTTACAATTAAAAAAAACGGCTTTATTAATGCATGCATTATATTGTTTTCTAGGGCTGGTGGAAATTTGAAGAAAATCGCCGCATGTAGCGGGAATTACAGGGGTTTTTCTCTGCTGCTGGGCTTGACCCATAGTGCAGCCAGGGAGGCCAAAATGCCCTCATTTGATGGCAAATGCCATAATTTTGGAAATTTGCCATATTTTTTGCCATATTTCCAAACTTGCCATAATTTTGCCATATTTTAGAACTTTGTGAAATTCTCATTTTTTAAGGGAAAAATGAGAATTCCCGAAAAAGTGCTCTTTGATTCTTACAATTTGAAGTTTTTGGTTGAAAAAAAAAATCAAAATTTTCTCGGCGCAAGGAAACTGCCATAAAAATGCCATATTTTTGACCTCTCAATGCCATAAAAATGCCATATTTTTGGAGCCGGTTGCCATATTTTACCGCAGTTGAGTTGGCCTCCCTGAGTGCAGCCTTAGACAAAAGTAGCAAAAAGAGAGAATTAGCTAAAGAGTAGGCGACGAGAGTAATTTGGGCATCAACGCACCCTATCTAAAAATGTTTTTTGTTTTTCTTTAAGAAATCAGAAATTGTATTGCCCATTGAGCACCCCAGGCTGCCATACATATATATATATACAAATTTTTGGATTGTCCGACCGAAAGTTGGACTTAAATACCGCCACGCTTCGAATAATTTGACGACAACGGACAGTCCAAAAATTTATATTATTCAACAAATATCATCAAAGTAAGAATCAATATGCCGTTCAATTTCTGATTTCTTAAAAACAAACAAAAAAATTTTTAGATAGGGTGCGTTATTGACCAAATTACTCGTTTTCGACAGGCATTAGAAAAGGCTTGTGCTTTAATTCCCCCCCCCCACCCCTCCCACTCTCATCAGAGACAATGCTAATGCCAATGCCAAGTTTTGCTTCACGCAAATGCCAACGCATTCTCTCGCTTTACCCCCGCCTCCCCCTTTCCCACAATTGGCCATAAACAGGGGGCCACAAATGCCGCGCTCCAATTTTGGCAATATCTTTGTTGGAGTAAGGCAATCATTTCGTAAATGCCAACGCATTCTCCCGCATCCCCTCCAGGCGCTTCTTCCATACAATACATATCCCTAATGCTTCAATCCCCCCCCCCAAAATTGGCATAAACAGGGGGGGCCACAAATGCCGCGCTCCAATTCTGGCATATATCTTTTTTGAAGTAAGGCAATCTTTCGTAAATGCCAACGCATTCTCTCGCGTCCCCTCCACTCTCTTCGATGGCAATGCTATTTTCAAACAATGGCACTTCTATGCCTGCGATTAAAGACGTATAAAAGCGTTGGCATGCAGCAGATAGTGCCATCATTCTAAACGATTTTATTGTAATTGCCTCAAAATGCGCACCTTTCTCTTCTTGGCCGCTGTTCGCTTGATCGTGGCCGCTTCTATTCTGCTGGAGACAGGTCAGAAAAAATGATTGAATATTACAATTTTGGCACCAATACAATATTTCATAACTTTTCAGTGAATATTTCATAACTTTTCAGTGTGTGGTGACTAGAGCCCGGCGAGATCGAGATCCCGACCGAGTTTTCCGAGAGTCCAGGTCTCGAAGCTCAAAAATTTGGCGAAAACTCCGAGACCTGGACTCTCGAAATTTCGAGACAAATCTCGGTCTCGGCCCATCCCAAATCTCGATCTCGGTCTCGGCCCATCCCAAATCTCGATCTCGCTTGGATTTTTCAAAAGTCCGGGCTCTAGTGGTGATTAACAAAAATTTATGTAAATATTGAAATATTTAACTTAACTTAATCACGTAGACAATTCAGATGCAGTGGGACCATCCAGTTCTGGTAATGCTGAACCAAACGAAGGTAATTGTTATCTATTTATTTTTAAATTATTTTAGGCTTAGGAGCATCATTTAAGCTCTCCAAAAGTTGATGGGTGTGTTTCTTAGGTTCGGGGTCTAAGCTCCATTTTTACCAACGTTGAACCTCGGACCCGAATTCGAACATTTTTTTTAATCAAAAATTCAAAAACGAATTGCACAGCCTCAAACCCATTCAAAAAATGTGCAATCAACACAGCAGAAGGGAAATTGTACCGGCGGCGTTCATTTCAGTGCCCACACTTCAGTGCCGGACACTTCAGTGCCAGCAATTGAAAGGCTATAACTTTTTTAAACTCAACCAAATCAAGCAATCAAGATGTCATTTAAGCTCTAAGCTTTTAAAAGCTATTGTTAAGCCAACGCTAATCAATTAGAAAATTCGTAAAAAAGTTATTGCAATAACTGATGAAAAGCCATGATTTTGGGTGTTTTTCACGTTGAACTTCTTAAAAACGAATTGAACCGGCTCGGCTTTTTTGTGTACGATGCTTCTCATTTAGAGCTTTCCAATGACATCTTGATTGTTTGATTTTCTTGAGTTTAAAAAAACTTATAGACTTTTTAAGTGCTGGCACTGAAGTGATGTGTACCGAAATTGTACATATTTGGGTAATAATTTGAAAATAAAATTATGTTTTCTTAGGGCTAACACTTGAAAATCAATGGGTTTCCGCTGCACCTGACGTGAAACTCGCGCTCATTGGGCCCAAACAATTGATTGGCCAGCATAATGGAGAGATAGAGGGTAAATATTATTAAAAAAGTTTTATGAAAAAAGTTCGCAAAAAAATTTTTTTGAATTATTCAGCGCATCGCTCTGTGCGCGCTGAATTGCCAATTCTAACAGAGAATTTGGGCACTTTTTATTACGAAATGAAAATCTTGGAGGAAGGAGTGAACGAGTAACCTAAATAAATAAATAGTTAAGATTAGAGCCCGGGATTTTTGAAAAGTCGGGATCAGGATCAGGAATTGGAAATTACCAGGATCAGGATTTACTAGGGATTAAAAATCCTGTTTTCAGGATATCCTGATCCTGGTGCTTCGTCGAAAATACCAGGATTCCGGATCAGGAGTCCTGGAAAAAATCCTGTCCTGTCCGGGCTCAACTTGAGATTCAAAATGCTTTGGAAGCATTTCCTTTAAACAATTTTATATTTAGCGGTGTTTTCATTGGACTTGCGACGAAAGAAATGCCATTGAGCGGCACACATGTTGGATATTACAACGGCACTTACGGATACGCAAGCGATGGCACCATTTGGGGTCACGAAGTTGCGGGATGTTCCCACTGGGGTTATGGACGCCCGTACATCACGGGAAACCACAAATTTGTCGTCGATGACGTCGTCGGCTGCGGCATGGATTTGGCAACTCGCAAAATGTTTTACACAATAAATGGCGAGCGTTTGGGTGAGAAAGAAAAAGAATAAAATTAGGGGCATTTAACCACTTTTGGGGCTGTTTATTTAATTTAAAGAGCAAATCGATCGGAGCCGTTCATTTGGGCACCGAGTCTTTAGGGTAGGGCTGGGCCCCCGACCCCGCAAATTTAGGCCATTTTTCGGGGGTTTTCCCTGACCCGTCCCCGACACTTCCATCCCCGAACCCTAACCCCGACTCGGGGTCGGGGTTTAGCATAATTTTTTAAAATTAAAATGCGTGCAAAAGATGAATTTTTGAAAATTCATCGTCTTGAAAAATTAAAAATTATTCAAAATTTGAATTTTCTGGGCATTTTTGGGTCAGGAATTCGGTTTTTTCGGACACTGTTTGGGATACGGTTACATCACTATGCCCTTCCCTTCTCTTCAAAATAAGAACAAATTTAAAAAATTATCGACTCTAATGTCAATAAATTTCGGAAGTTATTCAAAAAAGAAACAAAAATTTGACTTCTAAAATTTAGAAGAAAATTTAAACCCCGTAACCCCGACCCCGACCGATTTAGGTAACCCCCACCCCGACCCCGACAATCCCGCCCCCGAAAAACCCCGACCCCGCAATTCTCAACCCCGACGTCGGGTGCCCAACCCTACTTTAGGGCACCGAGTCATTTGGGCACCAATTCCGGATTTTTTTAAAATAATACATTACGAAATAGGGTAATAATACTGGGATTTGTGGGCTTCCTGTTGTGAAAAAACAAATTTTGTTTTTCAAAGTCAATAAAAAAGTGTTTCTAGGGGTATTCGGGTGGTGTAGAATCCGAATCTGAATTCCGTTTCGACCAAATGCGAACCCCAAACCCGAAAGCTCAAAATTTCCAAAATTGTTCGAATTCGGGTTCGGGTTCGCATTTGATCGTCGGAAGTCAGGTTCGGATTCTACAACACCCGAATACCCCCAGAAACACTTTTTTATCGACTTTAAAAAACAAAATTTGTTTTTTTTACAACCGCGAGCCCACAAATCCCAGTATTATTACCCTATTTCGTAATGTATTATTTAAAAAAAAGAATCGGAATTGGTGCCCTAAAGACTCGGTGACCAAAATCGATGGACCATAATGTTTTTAATTTATTTTTTATTTTTTTGTTTATTTTTTTTTTACAGAAACTGCCGATTTATTAGTCGATCCTGCAGCCAATTTGTCCAATTTGTTTCCATGCGTTTCGTTGTGGACCCCTGACGACAAAATTGTTGCGAATTTTGGGCCGGATTTTAAATTCAAGTTTACCGCCGATGGCATTAGAAAGTGAAAAAACGAGGGGATTTGTAAGGATTTTGCTGGGTGGGGAGGGTTTCCGTCTTTGTTTTTCGTTGCCGATTAAAAAACATTATTATTCATTTTTTGTTTTCGAATTTGTTACTTTCGCGAGAAAAAAAAAATCCAGCAAATTTTCGCTTTCTTTCGAGTTTCAATCCACGAGAGTGTAAGTAAAAAGCGGTTAGGCGTTTCGTAAATTTATGAAATAGTTTTAGACATTATATCTTTATACACCCCTCCACTAAATCAGTTAAACCTTATACCATTGAAAAGCTCTAGATAAATTAAAACAATTTGTAAAACTAAACAAAGCAGTAAATCAACGTTTTAAAAAGTTATGATCAGAAAGCTACGAAAAACCCCCGATTTTTGGCAATTTTACATTATAATTTTTTTGAAACTTATTAACCACTTGAACTTTGCTGTAATGCTTTTTCTACTTATTTAGAGCTTTCCATTGATATAAGGTTTAACTGATTTAGTGCGGGGTGTATAAAGTTATAATGTCTAAAACTATATCATAAAATATATGTGGCGGATTTACGAAATGCCCATAGTGGCGGAATTTACGAAACGACCCAGCACGGTAAAAAGCCATTCGGAAGCTTTCGTAGGTTTTGAAGCTATTGTGAAACGTTTTCTGACCTTAACTTTTTTGATATTTGTCCAAATGTAATAGCTTAACGTATAGCTATAACTAGAGACCGGAAACTTGGACCCAAAACCAAAACCAAAACATTTTTTTGGGATTTTTTGGGTTTTGGTTTTTTTTGGGTTGTGTTCCAATTTGACCCAAAACCAAAACATTTTTTTGGGATTTTTTGGGTTTTACTCCAAGTTGACCCAAAACCCAAAACCAAAAAACTTTTGGTCCAATTTTTTGTACAAAAACCCAAAAAAAATGTTTGGTTTTGGTTTTGGTTCCGGTCTCTAGCTATAACTTTACTTGAGCTTTCGAATGTGTTTTAAATGGCGGAATCTTAAGGTCAGGCCTGTGATATCTGCGGATTTTTCCTCATTCTGTGCTTTTTGGAAAGGCCAATGAGGATTTTTTTGTTGAAATACGGATTTGCGGATTTTTGTTGTCTTTTGAAAGATCCTTATGTGACTTTTTGGGGGTTTTTTAAGGAAAAATGACCAATAAAAAGCATTTTTTAACAAATATCGTTAAAATCATCAAAACAAAAAATTTAAATTTTGGTTGCAAATCCCTTAACAAATTGAGTGAAAAATTCAAAATTTTCTCGGCACCGCCGACCACCCCCTGCCCCCTTTCCCAAGAATTTTTTTTGAAAAATCGCGCGCAAAAAAAAAATATATATATAAAATCGCTAAAAATGCTCATTTTTGTCAAAGAAAGTTTTCAACTCAAGTGGTTGTGCTTAGAAATATAACGAATGAAGCGAGTTTAACTAAATGGTTTTATTTTAATGAAGAAATGTCGAATATGAGGATTTTTTCGATGCGGATTTTTAAAATTTTGAGATCACAGCCTTGGTTAAGGTTGGATTGAGTTAGGGAGAGGTGAAATCAAATTTCCGGATCCGGAACGGATTTTCAATTCTGAACATTTACCGGTGGGATTTTTTCGGATAAATCCGGCCGGATTCCGGTCTGGCCCTAGATTGAATGAAGACATTCAAATTATTCCATTCGGTATTATTCGTTTTTAAATTATTGCATAATCTCGACTAGAGCCCGGACTTGAGGACCGATCGAGATTACGATCGAGAATGTCGATCGAATCTCGAAACTTTTCGATCGAGATTACGATCGAGAATCTCGAAAAATCTCGGTCAGGACAAATTTTTTCGATCGAGATTTCGATCGAGATTCTCGAAAAAATCTCGTCGAGATTTTCCGAGATTACGATCGAGAATCTCGATCGGTCCGTGCTCTAATCTCGACTAATCAAATTTTCTGTTGAAATTCCATCCAAATTTTTCCATCAATTTTTTCCCTTTTTGCGTTCACTTGGACCTTCGCTTGTGTAGCATCTCTCTTTGCACACAATTTATTCAAAAAAAAATGATTCAAGAACTACTTTATAACGCCTTCTTTCTTACTGTCCTCATATTTTCACTTTTTTGTCTTAATTGATTAATTAGTAGCATTTAAGTGCTTAAAGCAACCTGCTAATTATTATATAATTAAATTTTTTATATTTCTACAGCACATTTACGATATTTTCAGTTCAACTTTATTGTTTAGTATATATGGAGTAATTATTTGTCCAAATTCAATGTCAAAATGGTGCGAACAAGTGGTCAAACCCAATTACAAATTTCGAAAAGCTTCATCCAACCGACATGCGAAATTTACAAAGTAATTTAATGCCTATTTTGTTGTCCAGACCAGGGATGGAAGCCGACGACCTCAAAAAATTTCGGGAATCGGAATTCCGAAGCCTTAAAATTTTTGGAAATTGGAAATCGGATTCCGGGGTCTCAAAAGAAACAGAATTCCGGGGGCTCAAAAAATTTCGAAAATCGGAATTCCGGGGTCTCAAAAAATTTCGGAAATCGGAATTCCGGGGTCTCAAAAAATTTCAAAAATCGGAATTCTGACCATCCCTGGTACAGACGTTAATGACACACATATTAAACATGGAAATTAATTACATTGCTTACTTTAATGAGGCTATCTTTTGACCACCTACCTGCTCATCAATTCAATTCATTCTTTACAAACAAAATATTTGGCAATTATGCTTAAGCATTTTCGTTCAATTAAAAACGCAAAAAGCTGCTAACTTGTTGCTTCAAAAAGTTAACGTGCCCAATGCAATATTCTCTTTCTTTAACGTCGTTAATTCGCGCGCACATAATGGCAAATCCCAGAAACAATTCCGAAAAGTTCTCGGAGACCTGAATAATTTTTAGATAAAATTTTGCAAAATTTAAAAACAACTTTTTTTTTTTACATACTTTGACAGTTTTTTTGTGAATTAATTCACAGTAGTCACAAATGCCATCTTGGCGATACTTTTGACTAAAAATATAGAATTTTATTTTTGTATATTTGTTACAAATGTAATACATCATTTCCCGAACTTGGCGAAATTTTTGTGCCGCCTTCAAATGGGCTTCTTCAATAAGGCGGAGTTGATCAACCAATTTGCTTGAGTCCAATAGATCATCGCGCGACAAAACTGATCAATTTTATTATATTTAGGTAATTGTTTATGAATGCTTTTATTGAAAAAAGCCAATTAAAATGAATTAATTGAGAGTTTTTAGATAGTTTATTTCTTTATGGCATTACCAACCTTTTTCCAATTGGACTTTTGTCAACAATTTTGCGGTAATGTTTGTAAAATTTTGCTGGAGTGTGATGAAAAAAATAAAAAATAAAAGTTTATTGTGCGGCATTAATAATTGCTCTAAAATTTGTATCCAAAAAACTTGTCAAAGCTGCGGATTTTTAAACATTTTGAGGGGGGTAAAAGGCCAACAAAATCGTAAAATAAAATGTTCAATGCTTAGCTTGAGACCCTTTTTTAACGGGAGTGGGGTGATTAATCATTTTTACAAACATTTATTCCGATCACCACATGCGGCATTTAAAAATCATTTCAACCAGAGAAAAACGAATAAATTTTTTAAAGGCCTAAGAGAAAAACTAATAAAGTTAAAATAATATTTAATAAAAATCAAAGATTATGGAATGCTTAATTTCAATAATGTTATCGTAAACCCAAATTTTGAGTCTTTTACCCAAAAAACCAACCCCCAATAATAACAATTTGGGGTCAACCTTAAATAAATATGTGTTTAAATGGTATGATGTATTTCTTTATTCTTTAAATGATTCTTCTGAACGAAATGAATTATATTTATTAGAATATTTGGAAAGCAAAATTCAAAAATTAAAAGAAAATTTAGAAATGATATGTGTCCAATTATTTCTTAACTTTATGTGAGTCACTACAATATATTTTGAGCCGGTTTTCAGATAACGCCGTGTTGATGAATCGAATTTTTACGGGTATCGAGGAGTAAGTATTACATGAATAAAAAATTATTTTGAGACTTTGTGAAATTCAAATTTTACTTTTAAGATTTGAAAATCTGTTTTTGTTTGTTTCTATTTTTTAGGGAAAAAGGTGATAAGTAGATATCCTACTATTCAATTACTTGCGCGGACATATAAACCTATTCGAACATAATTAAATAATTTTTCAATAAAACTGAAATACTACTTATAATGTACAAAGTTATAAATCAATCACAAGGTCCAATTTTTGGATAATAAACGCGTGTCGTCTTCATTTAGCATCATAATTAGGCGTATTTCCAACGCGCGGGGGTCAACCGAGAGAAAGGACAAGCTCAAAATGATATAATCTACATCAATAAAATTACAAATAAGTTTGGGGAAAGGTCGTAACAAACGTGTAAATATTCCGAGCACATCCAGCTCCACATTTTTCGTCTACAAAATGACCTCCTGAACAAGGCAAAAGCTAATGAGAAGTACAGTTATTCGCAACAAATCAGATTTTTATTGGGTTTCTACATTTTTGTTGCGAAAAACGGATGCCATTATAATGCCATTTCTTAGAAGCCGTTTGCCATTTTTCCTCGAAGGTGATCTGAGATCCCTGGGCTGAAATCCCAACTCTTGACCTGCAAAAAAATTGTGTCGACAAGTGCCGAGTTTAAAATATAATTCATTTCGTTCGGAAGAATCATTTAAAGAATGAAGAAATACATCAGGCCATTTAAACAGATATTTATTTAAGGTTAGCCAAAAATCCTTAAATTTTTAGTTCGTTTTTAAAGGAAAATTAACTTTGCACAAGGGGATATTTTCTTAAATTTCAACTAAAAAAAAGCAACAAAAAAAACAATTGAATTTGTTAATGGTTTTAACTTATCTTTAACTGTAATTCTTTTTATTATTCTTATTTAATTATTTGATGAAATAGTGTGCTAAAAAGAGAGAGTCAAGCGACGAGAGTAATTGGGCATCAACGCACCCTATCTAAAAATTGTTTTTTGAGTAATTGGTTTTTGAAATATTTTGGCTTCTGACTCAGGATCAAAGTATGATTTTCATAAACAAATTGTTGAGAAACAAAATTTGAAAAGTAAAGGATTGTAACTAGGGTTGCACGGGACCGGGACGGGAGTTCCCGGTTTTTTCAGGTCCCGGTCGGGATGGGATTTTTGAAAACTGAAAGTCCCGGTCCCGGTTTTTTGGTCCCGCCGGGACCGGGACTAAATGTACACTCCTAATGATGGCATCACCGATCAATCTTTTTTACAAGGCTCTCCCCAAGTGACTCGGTGCCGAAAACGCCCCCCCCCCCCTCCCGGTTTAAAACCGATCGTGCACTACCTTAGTCGCAATTTAACTGTAATTCTTTTCATTTATTCTTGTACATTTTATTTTGTAAAGAAATAGTGTGCTAAAATGAGAGAGTCAGACGACGAGAGTATTTTGGGCATCAACGCACCATATCTAAAAATTGTTTTGTTTTTCCTTAATAAATCAGAACTTGAACGATGTATGCCCCCAAGGATTTTAGACCTGGTAATAATTTCGCGCAATGCAATTTTGGTACTGTCTTAACGAAAGATTGGCCTTAAAATTGTTTTCAATAAATAAATATTTCACTATTCATTTTAAGTAGTTCTTTTAATATTTATTTTTTGATAAATGGTGTGCAAAGAGAGCTGGGTGACAAGAGTAGCTAAAAAGAGAGAGTTGGCTGAAGAGAGAGAGTAGACGACGAGAGTAATTTAGGCATCAACGCACCATATCTAAAAATTGTTTTGTTTTTCCTTAATAAATCAGAACTTGAACGATGTATGCCCCCAAGGATTTTAGACCTGGTAATAATTTCGCGCAATGCAATTTTGGTACTGTCTTAACGAAAGATTGGCCTTAAAATTGTTTTCAATAAATAAATATTTCACTATTCATTTTAAGTAGTTCTTTTAATATTTATTTTTTGATAAATGGTGTGCAAAGAGAGCTGGGTGACAAGAGTAGCTAAAAAGAGAGAGTTGGCTGAAGAGAGAGAGTAGGCGACGAGAGTATTTTGGGCATCAACGCACCATATCTAAAAATTGTTTTGTTTTTCCTTAATAAATCAGAACTTGAACGATGTATGCCCCCAAGGATTTTAGACCTGGTAATAATTTCGCGCAATGCAATTTTGGTACTGTCTTAACGAAAGATTGGCCTTAAAATTGTTTTCAATAAATAAATATTTCACTATTCATTTTAAGTAGTTCTTTTAATATTTATTTTTTGATAAATGGTGTGCAAAGAGAGCTGGGTGACAAGAGTAGCTAAAAAGAGAGAGTTGGCTGAAGAGAGAGAGTAGACGACGAGAGTAATTTAGGCATCAACGCACCCTATCTAAAAATGGTTTTACTTTTTCCTTAAGAGATCAGAAAATGCATGCAGCGTTGACCGAAAGAGTCGAGGTTTAGCAATTTTTGGACAGTTCGACCGAAAGGTTGAACTTAAACACCGCTTTCAATAAAAGATTATGGCATGGTTGTAAAAGACAAAATTTGACCTTAAAAATTGGGCGTTTTCTGAGCTTCCTTGGATTGCCAAATTTTTCTGTTATGTCCTTGAAAATCAACATATCTGTTAAAAATATTTTACAAATCATATAAAATAACTAATATAAGTAAAAATCCGTAAAAAAACATTAATGGGAGCGATAAACTAAAATAAAACCAAGTTTTATTTGTTTAAATTCCATCACCCAGTCAGTATTCATTTAATTTCTTTTTCTGTTGGGATTTTTATTTTTTATTTTTGCTTTTGTATGTTAAGAAAGGAATGAATGAGTACGGCACAAAATTTATGTCATTTTTTTCCTATGTTTAGCCCATTGAAATCATAAAAATCAAATCATTTGGTAACAAAAAACAAATGTTTGACAATCCGAAGAAAGGGGACAAACTGTTGAAAGAAATGCGATTTAATCAAAAAAAAATCGATTGATTTCCCGAAGATTGGTGCCCCCCCCCCCCCTCTAAAGTTGGCAATGATAGGGCCGGCGGTTTTAAACCGAGGGTTCCGGTATTTTCTTAACAAATATCGTTAAAATCTTAAATTTTTCCCGGAACGGACTCCATTATCGTATTTTTAATGATAAATACCCAAATCGCTACTTTGTCTCGACTCGCTTCACCATTTTTACTTTTTTTCAAAAACCGTTTAAGACATTTTTACAATTAAAAATGCATTTATTTTCCTCGATGAGCTAAAACGAACAGTATCATTTTTAGGCTCTAGTAACTACAATGAGCTGAGACCGACCCGACCTCTTAAAATTTGTTTCAAATCCTGGAGAAAAATGTCCTTAAAAATGCATTAACTTAATATAAATTTGATAAAAAAACATGCAATTGCGCATAAAGTGTAATGATTTACCAAAATTTTGGAAAGGGGGGATGCATTCAAAAACCCCGGTTAACCAGTATTATAAACAGGGTCTTGCCATACCCTATTTTGAAGGATGCGATTGTTATGAAATTGAAATCATGAAATACTCTTTTAATTAAAGATGGTGCTTAAGTCCACCCTTTCGGTAGGACATTCCAAAAATTTGTGTATATATATATATGGCAGCCGGGGATGCTCAATGAACTGTACAATTTCTGATTTCTTAAGGAAAAACTAAAACAATTTTTAGATAGGGTGCGTTGATGCCCTTACTCTCGTCGCCTACTCTCCTCTCTCTCTTTAGCTAACTCTCTCATTTTAGCTACTCTTGTCACACGACCGACTCTCTTTGTCAAAACTAACCAAAACCAGAACCAGTCAATTTTTGGGTGAAAACCTTCAAAATTCGTTATTCTAAATTAATTTTTTCCTCTCAGAAGTGTGAATGTACTATCTTTACATGTTTTGGAAAAGTTATAAAAAAACCAAATAAAAAAATTTTAGGGAAAATTTCGATCTTTGGGGGGGGGAATATGAATTTATTGTGGAAAAATGTCGAAATATTGATTTATATTGATTGAAAAAAGTCGCTGTAATTCTAACAATTTTTCAATGCTATTTCCGAGCTTCTTTCAGAAATCATTCCCCCCATGGAGAAACGTATGCGTCGCGTGGAGGAGGAACGTATTTTCTGCGCATTAAAAGTCTTCTTAATTGGTGATGCTCATTAGCATTCGGAGCCTCTGAAAAATAATCGATTAATCATAAATTAATTAAATTTCTTTTAAAGTTTCCTTACGTTGTTGGATCCCCACAAACTGATTTGTCGTCGAATTATTCGAAGCGTGAGTGCCTTAATTAAAATTTTTTAAAAATATATTCTCACAAAATACGAATGTTATAAATCGATAATTAATTTCATAAATTTAATAAAATTTCTTTTAAAGTTTCCTTACTTTCGATCCGCACATGATTTGTCGTCGAATTATTCGGAGCGTCAGCGTCTGAATTAAAATTTGTTTTAAATACCTCGGATTTTAAACGAGAAAAACCCCCCGGGGGCTTCTTATTGTGAAAACCACGATTTTGGGGTTCTTAATCTCGGCTGGACATTTTTCTTAAAAAATCACAAGCTCAACTTAGGCTATCTATATTCAATAATCTAATAAAATTTAAAACCCAGGACTTGGCTTCACGAGGATAAAATTGACGAGAGGTTCGCCTAATTATATCAACGATTATGTGATTTGATCAGAAGATTAACATATTTATAAAATATTGATGTAATTATCATTCAACTATTTTGGCATTTTTAAAATTAATCCTTATGAAAAATTCAAGGCGGGGGGGGGGGGGGGGCTCTCCACGCTACGGCCCTGCTAATTAGATTTTAAGAAAATATAAATTTATAATTTTCAATATATTAAAAGCTCAAACTGTTGCCTAAGAGACGGGGAATTTGCGAATTCAGAACAAATTTTTTGGTTAAAATTACCTTTTCCATTTATTTTATCATTTAACACGGCAATTGTCTGCTGCAAGTCGATGATGGTCTGTTGCTGTTTGTTCTGATACTGCTCCAGCTTTACATGGATGTTCAGTTGCTGTTGCTTCTGATACTGCTCCATTTTTGCACTCAATTCGCCCTTTAGTTGATTCATTCCCTTTAATTAATTAATTTAAATTTTAAATACAATTTAAATGTAAGGATAATGCTTAAAAAATAGAGTTGGACACCGGTACTGAACTGAAATTTCCATTTTGGGACTGTAATTTGGCCAAAATTCCTTCAAAACTCCCTTATAATGGTCCCGCTTTGTTACCCGTTATTTTTATTTCCCACCTTTTCGAGCTCTTTCTTCGAATTGTTTCCCAATTCATCCATTTTCTTATGATTTTTGTTCTGTTCTTCAATAAACTGCCCCAAAATGTTGTTCAGTTTCTCGTCACGTTCATTGAATTGCTAAAAAGTTGTATTGAACATGATCCCTTTAAACTTGCTTTTTGATCAACATTTTGTTGTTCAGCATAAGCCGTTTGCTTTTGCTCAAGTGCATTAAGTCTTTGCAACAATGCTTTCTGATCACTTTGCAACTCCAAGTTCTGTTGCTTCAATTCCGAGATGACCATCGATTGGACAGACTTCAGCGACTCATCCATTTTGCGTAGAAGTTCCTCCTGATCATTCTTTTGCTTCTGTTCCAAGTCGCTGATCGCCGTTTCGACTCGTGAAAACTGATCAATGGAAACTGAAATAATGCAAAACAAATTAAATTAATTGGTTATTGATTTTGAAGAATCGCTTTTTCCTTGAAGACAGAGCAAAACATAATTCTCCTTACCGCATTGCTCCTGGTCCTTATTTAGCCAACCAATTTTGTCATTGATTTCCTTTTGGTGCTGTTGCTGCTTCAACTTCATCTCTTCCATTAGATTCTTTAGTTTCTCGTTTTCCTCTTGGTTCTGTTGCTGTTTGTTCTGATACTCCTCCTTATTTGTGTGCAGAGCTTTGTGATCTTCAACCAGTTTTTGATGTTCCAAAGTGACCTTCGCTTCCATCTGAACAACAAACTTTTATTGTTATTTAAATTTTGTATTTGGATATCAATTTATTATTCAAATTCATTTTTTCAGAGAATTCAAAGTTCCCACCTCGTCAATCTTTGCACGATGTTCGATTTGATCAGCTTTCTGCTTACGTTCCAACTCATCGGTCTTTGCTCTGCGACCCAAAACAAAATTAATTTTTTCTTTTTGGTTCTGTTGCTGCTTCAATTTGTGCATGTCCAGCACCTCTTCTACTGTCATGCACTTGCAAGCATTTAGCTGTTTCTGATGTGCCAACTCGGCGCGGAGTTCCTTCTGAATAAATGGCAAAAGTTAAAAAAAAAGATTATTTTTGTTAGAATATTTTTATTACATTTTCTAGCTCGAGTTTTGTAATTCTTTTCCATTCCTCCATCTGTTCAAGCCTTTTGCCGAATAATTCGTTTGTGTTCTTCGATTCCTCCTTGTACTGCTTCAATTCTTCCTCCAACTCCTTCATGCCCTTTAACTCCTTCTTTATGTCCTTCAATTCTTCCTTGACCTCCTTCAATTCCAGTTCCATCTCTTCAATTTTGTTTCGGTTTCCCAAAGTGTCGGCATCCACAACTTCTGAAAACATTTTTAAGCTAAATGTTTCAAAAGTGTTATTTTTCAAAATAAATTTAATTTAAAAAAAGTGTTTTTTTTTACTTTTTCCAAATTCTTCGGAAGGGTCCAAATTGGCGCAGGTTAACCACAAAACGTCTGTAAACATTGACAATTATTTAATAAATATTAATAAAATCGATGATTTTTACCCGTATCAGCGGTTATTTCGCCATTGATTGATTCAGTTGAAATTGACATACCTATTCATTTACTACAAAATCCGTTTATTTTATTTTAATTATTTAATGGAAAACGTAAAGCCAAATCAAAAATGAACAAATTGTTGGCTTAAAATTAGCAAAAAATGAAAATTATTTATTTTATAGACTAAAAGTTGGGATTATCTTATAAATATTTGAATGAACATTTCTTTGGGCAAAATGGACCCCCAAAACGGGGGGATGGGCACTTTCGTTGTTGGGAATTTATCTCCATAAATTTGAATGTTTTATTCGCTTCCAGCAAAATGTTGACCCCGCGAATTGTGAGAAAAGAATTCAAATGTTACGATTAATAAAAATTGGTAATTATTTTTTCAGTCAATTTAATGCAGTTTTTGAAAATCTATCCTTAATTCTGCTGAATTCGAATTCAGCTATTATGCATACCTATATGTTTTAGCACCGACCTGGAAATTCTTTTTAGAATTTAATTATTTTATTACGAAAAAAATGGCACTTTTGAGCTTGATAATTATAATTAATAGAAGCAACTTTCTCAAGCTGTATAATAATCTTTTTTTAAAATAATACCTTTATTGGTAAAAAGGTCCGCTTTACCCGGAAATTGCCCATGTTTACGATTTTTTTAATTGGTCTTTATTTTGAACTTAACTTTTTTTGTTTGAACGATAAGAAAACATTTATTTATAAATACTCTCTTTAAGAGAAGAAAGCTCCGAGTTATCTGAGTTTACTATCTTTATATTGAATTTTTTATGGTAAATTTAATAAAAGTTAGCGAATAAGTCCCCAAAATAAGTCTTTGATCGGTTTAGGGCGGGTGGGGAGTTATTATTTGACAATAAAATTGGAAATCTGATCTATTTTTCTATATGTGAGCACCAAAAACCACAAAAAAAGTTCCAGTTATTCCATTTCCGTTTGCGCTTTGAGCCGAAGAAACAATTAAGAAGCTAAAAAATTGCTTTACCTTTTTAAATTTAATAAGCATTTGCTCTCAACACATTGAGTCACAATTCAAAATGTTGTGTTGTTTTATTGCAATTTTTTCTTAAGCATAAACTTTATGTGCAATAAATTGCTTCCAACCGATTTTTTTTGTGAGTTTTAAGCATTCGAATTTGATGTAAAAAACAACATTTTTTTATGAAAGAAAATTGCCAAAGTGAAACAAAATTTGAGAGCATAAAATGGTCATCGGATAAAAATGATGGATAAATCGTCCGGCCCAATTAATAGGGCCAACATCAATTGACTGGTTGATTTGTTGCCGCGCCTCCAGTCCACCCTCAATTATTTTGCGACGGCCTGTGACTCTCTAAATGGTGATTTGATTGGTGGCCGATCGTTTTGTCACTGATCTGATCATTCCGTCAATGAGTTGTGCAAAAGTTAAGGAAAAATTGAAGATATCAAAAACTTTATCGACTCCTCTCGCACGATCCCGGATTAGAAAAGCTTAAAAAGATGCAAAAATTCTAAAATGCATTTGAAATGTAATTTGGTTTAAAAATAAAAAAACCTAAATTTGTGGGTGGGACGGGACTGACCCGTCTTGTTCTCTCTTCACCTACCTAAGCGGCCACTGCGGTACCGGCAGCTCCAACAACAGCGCCCACCGCAACGCTAACGCCAGTAACAGCGCCAATTCCAGCCAATTCCAGCGCCGATCACAGCGGCCACCGGGGCGGCCACTGTTGCCGCAGTGCCCAGCCCCACGGCCCCCACAACGGCCCCCGCAACTGCCGCAATATCCTGGAATTATAGAAATTATTGTTTTCTTTAAAATATTTTTTTTACTAGTCCGAGGTCCATTGTTAATGTATTGTTTTTTTTTAAATATTTTTTTTTATTAGTCCGAGGTCCATTGTTAATGCTTTTTGATGTGTAAAAAACAATTAAGCTAATAGCGTTTTAAATACATACAAATAAATTGCTCTAAAACCCCAACTCGTTCCCGCCCAACTCGTTCACCTTTTCAACAGTTTTTTCGTTATAACTTCTTTCAAAGCTAGCCAAATCAATTATTTTTGGCGTTATTCGAAAGCTAGGAGGAGGAGAAGCTATTAGCAAGCAAAAGCTAAGCGATTGGCAAAGCCTCAAGGAAGTTATAACGAAAAAACTGTTGAATAGGTGAAAGAGTTGGCCGGGAACGAGTTGGGGTCCGTCCCAAAAAAAAACAACAGAAAAACTTAAATTATCGAAATCCAAAGGTTTCGACCCAGCCCTGGGCCCGGGTCAGAAACAGCCAGTTGAGATATTAAACCAAATTTACCCCTCCCCCCCCCACAACTCACCGGTAAAGCTGGCATCTCCCTCGCAATCTCCGCGATCTTCTTATCAACCTCTCCAACAAACTCACCAACCTCCTAAAACAACCATATTTATAGACTTTGTTTTACTTTTCATATTTTTTTACCTTCACTAAATTCTGCCCCATTGTTAATGGTGTATGATGTGTAAAACAACGGCTAATTGTAAGTATAAAAACGCTTTTTTCAAATTTCGTAAATGGCAAAAATCTGAATAAGCTAGAATTTACGCGGACCCAACGCTTAAAAATCCCGGGTTGGTTCCCGGGCCACCAGAAACAGCAGCCAGCAGCAGGCGTGGGACAGCATGTTTGGGCCAAAATTACAATATACCGTGTATTGTAATTTCGCATGCGACAATATTTTTCAACCTCTTCAGAAAGGGCGACATTATTAGAGGAGAAAATGAATGATTTTTGTGATACGAGTACTGCTGTTTCAAACTGAACTTTAGCCGGCCTAATAGGGTTGGGAACACCGACTTGTAACCAGGCAGGCTTTTTCTTGATTAATTATCATTTTTTGCTTAGTACTAGTATATGAAATGTCGCGTATATGAAATGAAATGTCGCGTATATGAAATGTCGCGTGTATGAAATGAATGTCGCGTATATGAAATGTTGTGTATATGAAAATGTCGGGTATATGAAATGAAATGTCGCGTATATGAAATGTCGCGTGTATGAAATGAATGTCGCGTATATGAAATGTCGTGTATATGAAAATGTCGGGTATATGAAATGTCGCGTATACGAAATGTCGCGTATATGAAATGTCGCGTATATGAAACGTCGTGTATATGAAATAAAATGTCGCGTATATGAAATGAAATGTCGCGTATATGAAATGAAATGTCGCGTGCGCCCCGTTTCAAGGGTAGGATGACATTTCGCCGAGTAAGCCCAAAACTGGACATCAAAGTCTGCATTAAGGATCCAAAAATTGTCAGGAAAAGACAACGAAATGTGAAAAATTTAAACAGATAATTTCGGATTACTCGGCAAAATGTACACACACCGGTTTAAGCGTTTTGAAGGTCAAAAAACGCGAATGTTGAGCTATTAAGCAAATGTATGAAAAAATGCGTGTAAAAATAATAATAATTTCTCTAAAAACCTTTCTTACATTGTAAAATTAATTGTTAAAAAAACTAAAAAAATTGATTTTTTTTTTAAGATTTGAAAAATTTTGATCCTTAAGGATGTATTGAGCAACAAAAAAAGGGTTGATTTTATGGGGGGGGCGCATTGCCGGGCATAGGGAAAAAACTTCTGTCAAAGATCTTGAACAAGAAAAACATTAGGCACTTACAAGAAAAAATTAAAAAATTCGTAACTCAAAAAATCAGTCAAATGACTAAAATTGCAAAGGTAGAGAGTAGTACCAGTTGCCGGACCTTTTCAGGGTGTGAAAATTCACACCTTTGATGTTGCCGCCTTTGTGGGGTAATTAATTAGGGGCGGGGTCCGTGGTGGGGCTATTAGGGGGGAGGGCTGAGGGTGTGGGGGTGTTGTGGGGGAGGGTCCGAGGGTGTAGGGGGTTGTGGGGGAGGGGTCCGAGGGTGTGGGGGGGGGGGGGGTTGTGGGGGAGGGGTCCGAGGGTGTGGGGGAGGGGTCCGAGGGTGTGGGGGAGGGGTCCGAGGGGGCTAATTAGGGGAGGGGTCCGAGGGTGTAGGGGGTTTGTGAGGGAGGGGTCCGAGGGTATAGGAGGGTTGTGGGGGGAGGGGGATAATTAGTGGAGGGGTCCTTGGGGTGTAGGGGGGAGGGGTCCGAGAGCCATTTGATCCTTTGATGGTGCCGCGGCACGCGGGAGAGGAAGGAGCCGCGGCATCCGCGGCGAGGGAGGGGAAGGAGCCGCCGAGTGGGAGGGGGCCGAGGGCAGAGAAGGAGAAAAGTGTGGAGAGAGAGAGAGTGTGCGGAGGCAGACAGTTAGAGAAAGATAGGAGAGAAGGAGAAGTAAAGAGAGAGAGAGAGAGAGTGGGGTTAGAGGTTTAATAATTGTAACGGGAGGGGGTGAGCGGGGCCATCCTTGTGCATGCATATGACCTAATTTTCGGGAGTGACCAACGACAAACAATCAATGCGCATAAAAGAAGTAGGAAACTGATGTTATTCACATTTCATTTGTATAACCATTCACATAACGCCAATCAGCTCTCGCTGAGCGAAACGAAAGTTTTCAAATGGAAATTGTTTCTTTTCAGGAATAATTTTTGAAAATGCCGCCTTTTGACGACAGAAACGACAACACTGCAGCCCGACAACCACCACAACCGGTCCAAAACAATGGACGTCGTTCGCCAGATGAAGAAGATGAGAACGGTGCATTGATGGAGATGTACGACAACGCACAGCAAGTGAGCTAATTTATTGTTAACCTCAAACATTTTTATTTTGTAAGGTGCTCCGCGACTGGGGACCACAAACGGGCCCGCGAGTGATTGCAGCAATCCGCGCATACGCCGTCAACAGAGGAATTCAATGGCCGCGCGAAGAGTGAGGATTGACAAAAATTGATCGGATTATCGATCAACTTTTGAACCAAATTTTAATTTTGGTGAAATAAAATTGTTGTGTTATATTTGTCTTTAGGGTCAATTGTTGGAGGGGAGTCAGAGAAAGCGGATAGGGGAAGGAAGAGATTGTGCTGCACACAATAGACACCAGGGATGTCTTTCGATCAAAAAAAATACGGAATTAAAGGAATGCCGCGAAAACAATCAATATAAATAGAACAAACTAGAATTTTCAAACGGGGCTCTTTTCAAAAGTGGGCGGAGTCTAAAGAAGAAACTCGGTGCCAAGTTCGACTACCCTAATAAAATCCCAAATCATTCTTCAAATTTCAAACAAATCATCCCACACCCTAATTTTTAAAATTCCTTTTCTCCAAAAAATATAATGGCAATCAACATGAGCGACAAGCGAGGGCTGATGCAACAAATTCTCGGAGAAGCTGACATTTGTGTCACATCTACAGGAATTACAATCAGCGGTCCCCGTCTCTCCAACCCCCGCACCATCCCCTTTGAGGAAAGCGGCAAATGCCGCTCCTGCAAGTCTACCGAAGTGGAATTGGATACAATGATCACGAAGGAGGGCGTCACCATCTGGTGCAGCCGCATAAAAAACACGCAGTTTGTGCCGTTCGATGTTATCTACGACCTGCCCGGTCACTGCTTCTTCCGAGTTAAAAACAAGGCGCGAGTCTTCAACGTCCCATACGGCGACCCGAACCCCGGCACCTGTGATAGCCAGGAGACAGAGACTGAGCAACAGGATCTGAAGCGGAAAGCAAAGGTGGCACTCGATCTGGTGGAAGCCGGATTGATGGCCGACGCGATGCAGGATGGTTCGCGTTGGAAGAAAGCGAAGACGGCAATCAACTTGTTGGGTAATCTGCTGCTTGCCGACACATTGCCGTCACCTCCTACTCTTCCAGTTCCTCCTCCAATTGAACCACAACAAAAACAAGCAGATGAAGAAGAAGCGAAGCTTCAGGAGTTTTACGATAGATTGGCAGCGACAACCAGCCATATATAAATGTTTGATTTTTCATTTTCATTTTGTAACACAAAAATGCTTCAATCATTTACCAATAAAGATTTGAGTTTTAAATTGCCTTGCGGAATTATCATCTCCGGTCCTTCGTTATCGGGCAAAACTGAATTTTTGTTAAAATTTGTTGCTGAGTCTGAAAACTTAATCGTACCCAACCCCGTCTCAACCATTTATTGTTTCGGCGAAATGAGCCCAGCAGTTCCTGCACTCCAAAAAGCTGGTGTAGATGTATACGCGGGTGTCCCATCGGAGGAGTTGATCAAACGACTGCCAAAGCCTTTGTTGTTAATTCTCGATGATCTAATGCTTAGCATTGACGAGAGATATCTTTCCGAATTATTCACCAAAAAATCCCACCACCACAATTTTGCGGTGGTGTTTGTCACTCAAAATTTATTTGAGCGAAAGATCAAAGTCGCTCGCATGTCAGCACAATATTTGGTGCTGATGCGTGCCCCCAACTCGCAGCTGTCTATCCGAAATGTTGGCGTCCAGCTTTTTCCGCGGCAGCTCGATTTTTTTCTTGACGCCTACCGCAAAGCAACCGCTCGCCCTTACGGATATTTGCTAATTGACATGCACGCTTCATCGGACCCTGTCTTGCGCTTACGCACAAACATATTTAAGGAAGAGCAATCCGAAGAGGAGGGCACAATTGTATTCATACCCAAAAATGGAGCAGTTTAAACAGCAATCAAAAATCAGTCAACTAGTTTATGATAATAAACAAAGGTAGAAAAATGCATAATTAAGCAATAGAAGATGAAATATTAAAATAATTAGTGCTTTTAAGTAAATTTTGGTCAACTTAAGTCAAAACATGAGTGTGCGCGTGTGTTTGGGGGGTGCGCGTGCGTTTGGGGTGTGCGCCTGTGCGCACTACCAACAAGTGTATGTCGGTTGACTACACTCATCACGTCCAGTGTTCTCCTCATCTTCTTCATCGATTCGGAAATGAAGTGCTGAATCAGTTGTTGATCTTGAACTTGCCCGTTGTTGCGTGGTATCAATCTCTTTGAACATTCGCCCTATCCAATTTGTTGAAGCTTCGTCTTCAACAAGCTCAAGCAACTCCATCGGGTAGAAACGGTCCTCCCCTCCGCTTGGAAAGCGCTCGATTATGCATGGCACATAGGGCAGATGAATTCTTATTCTATGCCGGGCATAGAAGTGTGCCGCAATGTTGACATTGTACGGCCTACACAGTCTTCCATATGCGGGTGTAAAGGCGGCTCCCTTTGTCGTTATGCCGCCGACAAAGAAAGTTTTGTTCATGCCGTTTCGGTCCTTGTATTAGTCCGGACTTTTCGTCCGGTCACAGAGTTGAGTGCGAGAACACGGTCCTCCGGATGATTCAGATGGTCGCGCAGCGATTTCGTTTGACAGCTTAGAAGTTGAGCGCAAAACTCACTGACAAGCACCATTTTGACAAATCTGATAAAATTTAAATAATGATTTTGAATTTCCGTAGGATATTCAATGCTTTCAGTAAAAATGTTAAGCTCCGCCCATTTTAAACCTTGACCACACCTCCGCTCAAAATCACAAATCATTTGTGATTTCTCTTCTTACTTTAACAAAAATTCCAGTAAAAATGTCCTTCCCCAAATTGTCCACCACCACCACTGAGATTTCATCTCTGCCCACTACAGTAACCTCCTCTCCTCCCGCCAAATTCGCTGAGACAAAGTGGCTGGGCAAGAATAAGCGCCCAGCTTGCGATGAAAAAGAGGAGAAGAAGAAGAAGCCTACCAAACCGACTGAACAAAAGGAAGTGCCGCCAACTACAAAGAAGACAAAGATGGAAGACAGTGCGGTGAAACCGCAAGAGTCGGAGCCTCCAGTGGAAAAGAAGCGTAAAGTGGAGGATAGGGAGATTTGGAAGCTCATGAAAGGGAAATATCTATTGAGCTTCTATCTTTGCCCCGGTATTTTTAAAATTTTTTAATTACAAATTTGAAAAGCTCAATTTTCCAGATGACTGGAAAAAGTTGTACAACCGAGAGAACAAAGTTGTACGCCAGGAGAATGGACATTTTGCTGCGCGGTTCGAACTTTGTGCAGACTGTGCCTGGGCAAATGTTAGAGCAACTGACTATTTGGCCCCTCCGAAGAAGAAGACGATGGATGAATAGTGATCAAATTTGACTTGCACAAATACATTTGTATTTTGTCTTTTTGTTTTAAATAAATTTGGACGACCCCCAAATAAAATCATGAAGACAATTAATTATAAAGTCAGTGCCTTCCTAATGGTAATCAATCAACTGACAACCGAATGCCGATTTTGAAAGCGGAAACAATGACAGTTGGTATTATGAGAGTCATAGGGTCAAATGGTTATATCTTCTCCTCGCCCTTCTTCCCTTTTTAGGCTCAATTTTTATGTTAGGATTTTTAAGGATAAAATGTCATCATCGTCCTCAACAACGCCTTCAAACACTGATACAATTACGGATTTGCAATCCGAATTGTCAATTTTGCGAAAATTGTGTCTTAGCGCAACTACACGGTTGGAGGCAATTGAGGAGTGGGCGGATGAAATGAATTTGTCGTGGCCTGGCAAGGAAAATGTGTCAGGAGCAACGTCGTCAGCGACTTTAGGTTAATCTCTTTTTTAACGCTTATATTTGTACACATTAATGTTTAGACCTCAAAACGACAATGATGGAAAAGCGTCTTGAGCACCAAATTGACAAAAGTCTCAATGATTTGGCTCATGAAGTGTATGAGCGCATCGACCGGGGAGAACTGGGCGGTTTTCTTGAGATGAGGACAGAAATGGCGTATGGAATGCAGCGCATCGTTCAGCTCCTGGAAAAAAAGTTGGAGCAGGAACATCTTCGCACAAGGCGTGTAGCTCAACAAGCGATAATTGTGGCGAAAGGAGTTCGTATGGTCCCCAAGAGCGAGGGCTGCACGTCACCAAAATGGGCAGCGATCTGCGTCGTCTGCCAGGAAGAGGGCAAGGCTGAGTTCGGCCTTGTCTCATGCGGATGTGTGACAGTGTGCGGGGAATGTTTGATTGGGCATATTGGTGGGGACGATTTAAAATGTTTGGGTTGCAATCGCCCAAATAATCCCCCTGTAGAACTGTATGAATGCTTTGGTCCCCATCCCACACTATCTTAAATTTTGTAAAATTCAATTTTTCCGAAATTACTGCAATGAATATATTAACCAATTTTTTCATTCCACTTGTAATTTTTTTAAAATGCTGATTAAATGCGGTTTTAAATATTAATTTGATGTAAAAATAATGTGGGCAATGAATAGGCAAAAATTTAAAAATTTGATCATTTCTGTGAAATCAATCTTCCGCGTATCCGTTGTTTTCCCCATCGTCTTTCTCGGAGCCGTTGGATGACACATCAGCCAACGCGATAGCGTAGTAGTCCCTCCCGTGAGTCAACGCAGTCACATCCAATTGGCCTGGTCCGGACTCGACCGTTGCCGACACTTCCTAAAATTCAAATTTTTTATTTAAAAACCGTTCAAAAACTGGCGCTTTACCTCCTCGGCACGGTTAGTGCCTATGGCACTCAACTGCAGAGGAGGCGGAAACGGACGGCGCGACTCCATAACAGTAGGCGACATTTCACGACGTCCCTGTTTAGAGATTAAAATACAAAATTTTTGAGACAAATTTCAGTGTACCTTGCGATACGAAGCCAGAACAGGGGCTTGAGCCGGGCGGCTTTGGCTGTAAAACATCCAAAAATTGACCATCTCAAATTGGATAATGAATTGAGTTTAAAATTTGGACATTATACTTGCAAGATCAACATCAGAAAGACACCCATAAAGAGGAACAAAATGAAAGTATTTTCATTGGATTCGGGGGGAAAATTTGGAAAATATCCGACAATGGCTCTCGGGATACATAAAATTGGTTTGTTGTATGGCAAAGGGCGCATACATGAATACCCAACAATCGGGCAATGACAATCCTGGACCAGTGTCCAATTGAATGGTGAAGGAAGGATCATTTCAGAACAGATTTTTGCTTTGCTATAAATCAAAATTACAAATATTTGGGTTTTGGTTGATGTGAATAAATGAAAGTGTTGGGATGGTCAATGGCCGAAACAATTTGAACAAAGGGAAGGGGTCTTTAAGAATTGTGAGATCGTTATCGTTTGTGGCCTTTTATCCCCCTCCCCCTCCTCCTTCCCCCAAAGAATGATTGAAAATATATTTTCAATCGTGGAATGTGACAAAAAGGCAAATTGGAAAATGAAATGTGCAAAAACGGACAACAGGGATGATTGTTCACCTCCCTCACAGACTCGGTCGTCAACGCTGTCAAAAGTGTCACTTGCGCTTCTCAACTCCGTTCATTTGCTGCTGCTGCTGCTGCTTTTTCTTCTCTTCTTTCTTTCTTTCTTTCTCTTTGTACAGAGCTATCGCCTCTTCCGACATGCAGTCCACCACGAACTGATCAAGCTGTCCAATTGCCTACAACCAAAAATGACCATTTCAAAAATCAAAAAGAAAAGTTTCGACCTTTGTCCGTTGACGTTGCGTGGCATCCTTGGAAAACATGATGTCGCGGGCACTCCGAGCTGGCGCAGTTCCGTGAGACGTGTGGCGGCATCTATACATGCCACCATGTCTGGCGCAATGACCCAGCTTTCTTGACCTCTAGCAACTGGAACAATTTTGAAATATTTCGTTTTATTATTATTTTATTATATTCACGTTTTTCTGTTAAAGAAAGGAAAAACCACCACAGCGTCGGGGCTATAAATAACCCGGAACACTGTGGTGGATTTCCTGCCCAGGCTCCAACGGGGCTATTAATAACCCGGAAGGTGCCTGGACCTAACTATGAAACTGTTTTTGTTTTTCTTTTATTTATTTATTTTATATTTGTAAACTCACTTTTCCAATCGACATAGTAAGCTCTTTCACCATCACTGTGGACGAACAATGCCAACAACGCCTTGATTTCGAACTCCTCCTCCTCTTCGTCCACTTCTTTTCTTCGTTTTTGTTGTTGTTGTTGAACGACCTGCGGGACTGGTGTCACAATGCGAACTTTAAACTAAAATTACACGAAATTATTATTTTGTACAAGAATAATTTTAATAATTAACTCACTGAAGTGTCATGTTCCCGATTTGCGAGTTTTTTTTGCCGTTTGCGTCTGTTGTTGAACTTTTTGCGCTCTTCTGCAGTCATTGTGGCCACTTGGCCAGTTTCGTCCTCGGCCGGGTCCAAAGCGAGCGATGCGACCAGTTGCTCGCCCATCGCCTCCTCAATGTCAGCAACATTCTGCAAAAAAATACAGTATACAAAATTTATTAAAATTCAAATTCAAATTTAAACACTCTAACCGCTGTTGGCGGTGTTGGTGGTGCTGCCACCGACAAAGACGCCGATTGTTGTTGTTGTTGAACAGCGCGTTGACGCTTTGGCTTGACCTGCTGTTGTTGGATTTGCAACATGGCGGCACATGCCGTTCTTCTCTTTGGTCGATTTTGGACCGGCGATGGTGTCATCGAGTATTCAACAAGAGACTGAAAAAAAAAAAACTTGCAAATTTTATTGATTTTTGATGACAATTTGTTAAGAAAATTGGCCAAAAAATTTTTTTTTGTATTTATGGCTTAAATTACCCCTGTTGTAGATGTTGTTACATTGATCTCGTCGTCAACGTTCAGTTGCTGCTGCTGTTGTTGGACACCGCCTCCATCAACGGCTTGTTTTTGCTGTTGGTGATGAACTTGGTCCATCACCTAAAAAAGTGTTCAAAATTTACACTTGGTGTACTGTATATAATTAATTTTCAAAAATTATTTTGAAAAATTGTTTTAATTCGGGTTAAAAAATACTACTCACCGTCTCGTCCAGTTGTTGCTGCTGCTGCTGTTGGACACCGCCTCCATCAACGGCTTGTTTTTGCTGTTGTTGTACTGTGAAGGCTTTGGCTTTTGTCGATGTTATGCCAAGATTCTGTCGTTGCTGATCCTACAGAAAAAAAAAAAAGTTTGAATTAAAGAAAAATTTAATTAATTATATAATTTAACAAAGTTAAATTTGACTCATTTTCTTAATATTTTCTCCACCTTTTTCTTTCGTGCCTTGTCAGCCAATGTCGATGATTGTTGTTGTTGATCATCCGGTTTTTGGCCACTGTTGGGCTGTTGTTGCTGTTGAGGCGCCATACGACGGGCAACCATCGTGTAGAGAACTTTGCGCTGAAAAAGTTTGTTTAATTTAGTTAAAATTAAAACATTTATTTTAATTTAATAAAATTAAAAATTTTACCGGGGCGTTGACCACTTTGTGGAATTGATCGTCAAATTTGGGTAGGGGTGATTGGGCAATTTTCTTCATCTTTAATACGAAAATTTATTTATTTATTTGGGTAAGGGGGAATGGGGGGAGGGGTTCATAAGAAATATTGTTAGTGAGTGAACAATCCGTTCACTCACAAAAATGACCTCTGCATACCCAAGCCTTCGATGGCTTGGGTAAGCAGAGGTCATTCTCTCTGCAGCGACGCCATCGTTGCCCCCCCCTTTATTTTCTCTGACTCTCTGTCTTCCCACTCTCTCCACACTTTTCTCCTTCTCTGTCTCCCTCCTATCTTTCTCTAACTGCCTGCCTCCCCACTCTCTCTCTCTCTCTGTCTTTACTTCTCCTTCTCTGACTCCCCCAGACCCATCCCCTCGCCGCGGATGCCGCGGCTCTACGGACCCCTCCCCTCGCCGGCTCCTTCCCCTCCCTCGCCGCGGATGCCGCGGCTCCTTCCTCTCCCGCGTGCCGCGGCACCATCAAAGGATCAAATGGCTCTCGGACCCTCCCTTTGACACCCCTCGGACCCCTCCCCCTACACCCACGGACCCCTCCACTAATTATCCCCCTCCCCCCACAACCCTCCTATACCCTCGGACCCCTCCCCCACAAACCCCCTACACCCTCGGACCCCTCCCCTAATTAGCCCCCTCGGACCCCTCCCCCACACCCTCGGACCCCTCCCCCACACCCTCGGACCCCTCCCCCACAACCCCCCCCCCCACACCCTCGGACCCCTCCCCCACACCCTCGGACCCCTCCCCCACAACCCCCTACACCCTCGGACCCTCCCCCACAACACCCCCACACCCTCAGCCCTCCCCCCTAATAGCCCCACCACGGACCCCGCCCCTAATTAATTACCCCACAAAGGCGGCAACATCAAAGGTGTGAATTTTCACACCCTGAAAAGGTCCGGCAACTGGTACTACTGTAGAGCAACTAAAAAAGGGAAACATTGTTGACCAAAATAAACATTTCGAAATCTGACTTATGCTCTCTGGCGACCGCATGCTCCGTTCCTTCTCTATCTCTCTCCTCCACACTGACCAATGAGTTTATCGATTTTAACAAAAGTCAATAACAGCGCCGCGGTAGTCACACACAAATTGTCGAACAACGACAAAAAAAAACAAGGTAAGAACAGGTAAATAAATACAGGGATCGTATCTGTAATTATTTATCAGAAATGCACTGATTTCAGCCCGGTGGACTGATTTTGTACTGATTTTCAGGATAATTATTAATTTTTTGACCAATTTTCTTAACAAATCGAGTCGAAAATCAACAAATTTTCTCCCGACCCACCCATACTAAAGCAGGATTCGCGAAAAAAATTGCATTTTTGAAAATCGAAAGGCAAAATTTTCAAAATCCATAGGAGCAATTTCCAACCCCGAATTGTTGATAAAAATTGCTGGAGAAATAGGATTAAAAAACACAACACATTTTATGCGAAAATTAATTTTACTGTTTTTTATTGTAAATAGTACTGATTTTTGGCTCTAAAATCTGTTATTTTGGTTCCAATTTACTGATTTTGAAAAATTTTCGATATGATCCCTGGGTAAAAATGAGGGAAATTTATTTTGAACGATGATCTTGCCCAGGATACGAATGTTATGAAATTGAAAATCATGAAATACTCTTTTAATTAAAGGTGGCGCTTAAGTCCAACCTTTTGGTAGGACATTCCAAAAATTTGTATATATATATATATGGCAACCGGGGATGCTCAACGCACAGTACAATTTCTGATTTCTTAAGGAAAAACAAAAACCATTTTTAGATAGGGTGCGTTGATGCCCAAATTACTCTCGTCGCCTAGACTTTCTCTCTCTTTAGCTAACTCTCTCTTTTTAGCTCCTCTTGTTAGGGATTGGATTAATATTACCTAAAAACGTGAAATATTGACTTAAAATTTTGACCAAAAAAGCTCAAAATAGTTACCAAAAACGGCAAAAAAATGGCAAAATATGGAATAAAAAATGCGTCAAAACTAACCAAATCCAGTCAATTTTTGGGTGAAACCCTTCAAAATTCGTCATTCTATATTAATTTTCCTCTTTGAATTGTGAATGTACTATCTTTACATGTTTTGGGAATTGTAAAAAAATCAAATAAAATAATTTAAGAGGAAATTCCAATCTTTGGGGGGGGGGGGATTTTTGGTTTGAACTTTTCTTAATTTTTAAGGGTACACTTTTGTTTTTATTGGATTTTTCTTAAGAAGTTTTCTGAACAAATGCCTGTAATATGAATTTATTATAGAAAAATGGCGAAATATTGATTTATATTGATTAAAAAGTCGCTGTAATTCTAAAAATTTTTTCAATGCCTTTTCCGGGTTTCTTTCAGAAATCATTCCCCCCCCCATGGAGAAACATATGCGTCGCGTGGAGGAGGAACGTATTTTCTGCGCATTAAAAGTCTTCCTAATTGTTCATTAGCATTCGGAGCCTCTGCAAAATAATCGATTAATCAATTTAATAAATTTAATAAAATTTCTTTTAAAGTTTCCTTACGTTATTGGATCCCCACAAACTGATTTGTCGTCGAATTATTCGAAGCGTGAGCGCCTGAATTAAAATTTTTTAAAAATATATTCCCACAAAAAACGAATTTTTATTTTCCACAAAATGTTGTTCGTTGATTAATTCAAATTTTGGACAGAAAGCCGGGGATCAGATTTCCAAAACCTCGGATTTTAAAGACGAGAAAAAACCCCCGGGGGCTTCTTATTATGAAAACCACTATTTTCAGGTTCTTAATCTCGGCTACCCTTGTAGTTATTTTGGCATTTTTTAAATAAATCCTTATGAAAAATGCAATAAAAGCCAAAAATGTTCACTGAATTTTTCGGGGGGGGGGGGGGTAGGGGAAGCCGTTTGCTTTTGCTCAAGTCCATTAAGTTTGTCCACAAATGCCTTTTGATCAGTTTGCAACACCATGTTCTGTTGTCCCAGGGACGACCATTGATTGGACAGACTTCAGCCGCATGAGTGTTTCCTGATCATTCTTTTGCTTGTGTTCCAAGTCGCTGATCGCCGTTTGGACTTGGGAAAACTGATCAATGGAAACAAGCTTCTGCTGGTCCTCATTTAACCAGCCAATTTTGTCATTGGTTTCCTTTTGGTCCTGTTGCTGCTTCAACTTCATCTCTTCCATTAGATTATTCAGTTTCTTGTTTTCCTCTTGGTTCTGTTGCTGTTTGTTCTGATACTCCTCCATCTTTGTGTCTTTGCTCTGCAACCCCAAACAAAATCTGGACTGTTACCAATTTTCTCCTTCGTTTGGTTTTGTTGCTGCTTCAATTTGTGCATGTTCAGAATCTCTCCTACTGTCATGCACTTGCAAGCATTTAGCTGTTTCTGATGTGCCAACTCGGCACGGAGTTCCTTCTGAACAAATGGCAAAAAAAAAGATTATTTTTGTTAGAATAAATATTTACATTTTCTTCTTTTGTGTTCTTCAATTCTTCCTTGTACTGCTTCAATTCCTCCTTGACCTCATTCAATTCCAGTTGCATGGCTTCAATTTTGTTTCGGTTGCCCAAAGTGTCGGCATCCCAAACTTCTAAAAAAAAATTAAAGATACTAAATGATTCGAGACTTTTTTAAAGATGAATTTAAAAAATTTGCTTCTTTTTTTACCTTTTCCAAATTCTTCGGAAGGGTCCAAATTGGCGAAGGTTAGCCACAAAAGTTCTGTAAACATTGACAATGACAATTTTTAATAAATATTAATAAAATCGAATTTCTTACCTGTATCAGCGGTTATTTCGCCATTAATTGATTCAGTTAAAATTAGTGTTCGGCAAATGGGTGTTTTTCGGTATTCGGTATCGGGATTTCGGTATAATACCGATACCGAAAAAATACCGAAATCTCAAATTTTTTCGGTATCGGTATTTTGGTAAAATACCGAAAAAATACCGATACCGAAAAATACCGGTCAAACAAAATCGGTATACCGACCGGTATTCGGTATTTTTTTTTTGAAAATTTTGAATTTCAATTTGAAATTAACAAAACTTTTATTCAATACTTATAATTGATTAATGGCAATGTTATGTTGAGTAATAAGCTTCACCGTTTTCCGGGTTCATTTCAATTGAGTTTGAAGAGAAACTTTTCTTGATGAACCCAAAAGGGTGCCCCTTGCGAAAATTGAATTTTGACAAAAAAATTGACACACATTTAAATTCAAAAAAAAATGATTATTTTTAAATTTTATTTCATTTTGAATATCGCAACTTTAAGCTGAAATTTGCATTCCTTAAAAATTCATCAATTTTGGCTGAGCAAAAAATTAAAATTCCAAAAATTTGTAAATACTGCCAAAATAATGATGCATGAGACTCAAAAACTCAAGACTTTTCTAGAGTCGAAACTCGAGACCGAGACTCTCGTGCATCACTACCAAAATATTTCAAAAATCTGAAATAGTTGGAAAATTTTTAGAAATTGTTTTCTCCACCATATAATGCTCACCGAATCAAAAGTAATAATTTCACCGGTGCGAAGCCGAACCCTCACTAGACTCCCCAAGAGAAAGACCACTCACCAATACACCAAAACCAGTGTCAAGTTGACTAAAATCATTCAAAAGTATCCATTTTTCAAAATATCGAAATACCGAAAAATACCGCGGTATTCCGAGATGGCTCGGTATCGGTATTTCGGTAAAATACCGAAAAAATACCGAAATCTCAAATTTTTATCGGTATCGGTATTTCGGTATAAATACCGAAAAAAATACCGCGGTAATACCGAAAAATACCGCGGTATTACCGTACCGTGCCGAACACTAGTTAAAATTGACATATTCATCTGTAAAATTGGCTTTAAATTTATTATTTAATGGAAACATAAAGCCAGATTTAAAAATCAAACAATTTTTGGCTTAAAATTTGCAAAGAATTATTTATTTTATAGACTGAAAGTTTGGATTATCTTATAAATATTTGAATGGACCTTTCTTTGGGCAAAATGGTGACCCCAAAAACGGGGGGATGGACGCTTTCGTTGTTGGGAATTTATCTCCATAAATTTGAAAGTTTTATTCGCTTCCAGCAAAATGTTGACCCCGCGAATTGCGAGAAAAGAATTCAAAAGCTACGATTACTAAATTTAAATTGTGATAAATTGGAAATTATTTTTTGAGTAAATTTAACACGTTTTTGTCCTTAATTCTGATGAATTCAGTTATTATGTACATATATTTTCAGCACCGACCGCCCAATTTCTTTTTATAAATTTAACCATTTTTATTACAAAAAAATGGCACATTTGAGCTTGATAATTAGGATAGAAGCAACTTTCTGAAGCTGTATATATCAATAATTTTGTACAAAAATTAAATACGTTTAAATGCTCTGACAACTCAGGTTTTTGGGAGTCAATTCTCGAGTCTCGGGGTCAGGTCTCGGTAAATTTAGGTCTCGAGCATCACTAGCAAGTGATTGAACCCTTTGTCCAATGCATCATCGATTAAAAGTTCAAACTGATTTTCACTCGGAAAATTTTTAATTTGGAACAGCCTAAGAACAGTGAACTCTTAATAAAAACTATTTTTTTTGCAAAAAAATTTCAGGACGGGAATTCTGAACGGGGTTCGCGCAAAAATACAGACAAAGTGCTTTCGAATGCTGGCAAGATTCTTTTATTTGGTTAACTAACGATTGGGCGCCGGCACGTTCGGTGCCGGATTTGGCGCCCGAAGCAGTCAATATTTTGGGGTTTTTTTGCTCAAAATTTCACCTTTTTGGTCAAAATAACTCAGGTCTCTATTATTCACTCGTGCTCATAATTTTTTGTGTTAGTTAACCAAATAAAAGAATCCTGCCAGCATTTGAAAGCACTTTGTCTGTATTTTTGCGCGAACCCCGTTCAGAATTCCCGTCCTGAAATTTTTTTTGCAAAAAAATAATTTTAATTAAGAGTTCACTGTTCTTAGGCATCATTCTTATTTTTAAAATATTTAATTAAAAGAAATAAATGAAAAAGAAGCGTTAGAAGAATTTTTGGGGAAATTTTTGGCTTATAGGCGAATTATATTCCCTTTCTCGCAATGAAGCTGTGGCCAAGTGGTTAGTGTGCGAGGTTCGACGACCGGTCAGCGAAAGTTCAAATCCCTTTGGATGAAAATGATTTATTTGATTTAAAAATAATTTTAAGAATATTAAAATCTCGCGCAGAGAAAAATTCAAAATTTAAATGTAAATAGTTAAAAAAAGTCGCCCAGGGTGCGCGAGTGAGTCGCGCAAAAAATTAAAATAAATAAAATATAAATATTTTAAATAAGGTCGCGCAGCCGAAATTTGCATAATCTCGCGCAGGCGCGCGAGTGGTTCGCGCAGGGCAAAATTTGCATAAAATCGCGCAGGACCCTGCCAATAGGTTTTGGTTTTAGGACTCACTTGGCTGGTTGGCGCTCAGTTGGCGCCCCACCCCCTCCATAGGTATGGGCTGCTACCGTAATCCGGCGGATTTTCAGGCAGTAACTACTATCCGCACCATTTCAGCTTATAATCCATTTCTGCTTATAAATATAAAAAGAAAAAAATACAGAAAATTAGCAGATTCGAAGATCAGACAGTACAACCGGAAAAGGATATACCTCTGACACAAAGATCAGACAGTACAACTGGAAAAGCACGAATTTTTTCCCAATTAGAAAAAGCTAATGCCACGAAGAGCGAACACTACTCCACCCCTAGTTAAACTGGCACCACGAAGAGCGCCTAGTCCAAGCTCCTGTTATTGAAGATGTTCACAGGTTGTTGTTTCCAGTTGTTCCTGCCAGGGTCGCCACTGTGAGATTGCTTGTCAATCTCCAACACTTTGCGAACACGGTAGTGCTGGGGTCGGGATTTTTGGGCCAGATGAAGGAATTAAAAAACAACAAGATTTCATAATTTTATTCGCTCAAACTTGGGTAATTAAACCATTTAAAAACACCAAATTGAAGACGATCACCGCGGATTTAGGTGATCAGATGACTAGGGATGAGGAAGTGATCGGTTGGGAAATTCAATGAAATGGAAAAGCCCATGAAATTGGATGAACCAAAGAAGCCCAGAAATTGATATTTTGTTGGATAAACAGAACCGAAAAGAGGGGATGAACATGAGGGACGGGATTTATGGTAAAGGGCGCAAATTGATTTGGCAAAAGAATGAATATAGGAACAGTGGGTGGGGGGTTTGTGGTGTCGGGCGGTAACATTGCCTCAAATGTGGTCACAGAAATGAAATGAATGAATGTGGTGAGGAACAGAGGGCTTAAAAAGGGGCAAAATTGGTTGATTGAACATGGGGTGATATTGCAAGTGGCTGGCATTTTGGTAGATAAGAGAAAAATGTGACTAAGAATGAGCAAAAATGGGGTCACATTCGTAAAATTTGGTTTTATTAACAAAAATTGTGCACATTTGTGCAAAAGAGAGGAAATTGGGCTAATTTGTTTAAATCGGAACATTCGATTTTACGGATTTTTATGACTAAATCCAACACCTTTTAATTGAATTATCGATTTTTCCCATTTAGTATGCATATTTTTAATTTTTCAAAATTGGGTTCCAATTTTTGATTTCCTTTTGAGTTTTTAAATAAATTTTCTCACATTCTTTCGGATTTTTATCATCATACTCGTAAGTCCCGGATTCAAAGTCTGTTTGAATTTTTTCTATATATTTTTTCAGCGTTCTTTTGAGGAGAGGAATAGCTTTATGTATTTTACCTGACATTTGAATTGATTTAGCCCCTTTTTTTAGAATATATGTTTGTGTTTAAAAAGTACTAAAATTGGATGGGAAGTGAAGGGAGTCCAAGGGAACTTAATTTGTTTTTTAAGTAAGTCTCAATTCGAGAAATGAATTTAGATACTTAATTTTTCGGATTTCGGAGGCGGATTTTAACGGGTTAAATTTGAATGGTATTATTTTAATTCTATTATCTTGGTTGAGGAAGAAGGAAAAGTTTAGTAGTTTAAATGATGAGTTTGGTACTCAATTGGGTTATTTTCTTCTAAATTAGGGTAAAAAAATGTTAAGGTGAAGGTTGGTCGGGGTTCAAAATTTGGTGGTAATTCCGTGTTATTGAACGCACTATCTAGTTCGTCAGGTTCAGTGTCTTCAAATTCGATTATGTTTCCTTGAAATACAAAATCCTCTTCGGGGATAATTATTGGGTCTTCAAATTCAGCGAAGAATTCGTCTTCTTGGTCAAAATTTATAGGATTTGGTCGGGGGTTTGGGTTTTCAGGAGTGTCGTTGGGGAGTTCGGCACAGTTTGACGGTTTGTTTTTTATTGGGTTTTTAAGGATTATTACAGAGAGATTTCGCGTTGAATTTCTTCAGCAGAGCGTTTTAGACGGTCTGATTCAATTTTTAAGTTCAAGGCGTAATGCTGTGATGCTTTTTTACAATTTTTAGGTTTTGGTTTTGGATTTACTCAAATTTTTCACTCTTCACTTTTGGTTTTCCCTCTGAGTTATTCTTGATTTTTGAATTCTGCTTCGGAATAAAAAATATTAGTTTCAACAATTTATATCTTCAACAGTTCGTCAACACAATAATGAATTCTGCTTCACAGATGGCACAGACAACTCAGTTGATACACTTTCTTCTTCTTCCACGGGTAAATCGAACCGATGTATTCAATTGGCCTTCAAGGAAGCGATTATGATGCACAATATTTTGCTGGAGCTGTTCAAAAGAATGGTCAGTTTGTCCTTTCCACTCTTCGTGTTGTAAACTGGACTTGTGAGAATTCGAATTTTGGTAAGCACGCGGTGATTGTAATGAGATGCCCTTTTGGTCTTAGTAATAGCGGTACGGATTCTTTGAGTTTGACGTGATAGGACGGCGAGTTTTTTGTTGGGTTGTTCAGCGATCTCTCGCTTTGTTGCTTCGATTAGCTTCTGTTGGCTATCTCGAATTTCTTCGATTTTTTCAAGGGTTTCAAAGTTGGTATTTGGTAGTTAGAATGTGTTGAAGAAGTCAGGTGGATCAAGTTCTGTGTTGAGAGGAATAGTCGCGGATTTTTCAAGGGATTTGCAGGATGGATTAAATCCTTTTCGTTGTTTTGTTTGACGGTTGACTTGACAGACTCAAAAATGCGCTTGAGTCTCTTTGCCTGGACTTGGTTTTCACGTTCGAGAGTGTCCAATAGAGTAGTAGTGGTTTTTCGGATTTTTCAGGTTTTTCGGGTTTGGTTGGGGTGGCTTCAATATAAATTACAGGAGGCGGAGGCCGCGAGGAGCTTCTCGTGGACCGCTTCACTAAAAGAATATGGTGATTTTAGTGGTTTGGTTTTATTTATTTATTTATTTTGTTATTTATATGTTGTTTTTTGTTTTTTTCTCTGAGGTGGTTGACCCTCAAGAAAGCTCACTTTTTGCTTGAACTTCGAACGGTGTTAGCGGCTTCTTCATTTGATGACCAGCCTTTCTCAATTTGTCACAAAGTCGTCGGTGATGGACAGAAGACCGGCTTTTAGTTCTCCCGGGTCGCGATGCACCAATTGTTCCGCCTCGAACAAGTGGGGGAAAATGAGTGAAAAAATGTGGAAGGGAAATGGCTGCAGGGAGCTCAACTATTCGGCAAGAAAATCTGGCAGCGTGCTTCAAAAAAATGGCATTTTTATGGCATCGAAGGGTCAAAAATATGGCATTTTTATGGCATCCGTTTTTCGCAACTAAAACGAAGATAAACAATAAAAATCTATTTATTGCGTGCGCCCATACTTTTCAAAACCTTTCGCCGCGTTCAAAAGATCATTTTGCGACAGAAAAAAATCATGCGCTGAGACAGTCCAGATCAGAGTTCAATTTGACACAAACAAAGGCATTGACTGTTTCCGGGGAAAAGGAATTAGATCCAAATATGATAAATGCAAATTTTTTTTAAGAATTCTGCTTTACTGTTGGGTGGGGGGGGGGGGGTCGGCGATGCCGATAGGCGCCGCCGAAAAAATTTTGAATTTTTGACTCAATTTGTTAACAGATTTGCAACAAAAAACATCAAATTGTACGAATCAAAGACACTTTTTTCGGGAATTCTCATTTTTCCATTAAAAAATGAGAATTTTTCACAAAGTTGTAAAATATAACAAAATTATGGCAAGAGTGGAAATATGGCAAAAAATATGGCAAATTTGCTATCAAATGAGGGCATTTTGAGCTCCCTGAATGGGAGGGGTAAAGGAATTGGGGAAAAATGTGATGGGAGAAATGGGGTGGGAGAAGGGGGTGAGCAACGGCACTTGGATTGGGCACGTCCGCGGGTTGGGCACGTCCGTGGGGCTGGGCACGTCCGTGGGGCTGGGCACGTCCGGGGGGGGGGCTGGGCACGTCCGATTTTGGTTATTCATTTCATTCATTTTTAATATCATTTTTCCATACGACATTTATTGGCCCACTTTTTGTTATTCTTATTTTTGTTTTGTACTTTTTGTGAACATTTTATTTTACATTAATGCTTATTCATTCTTTTTATCGCCCTTTCACATTTCTTTCTTTCATTTCATTTATTATTTTTTATCATTTTTATTCAATTTTATTAATTTATAGTTTTTTATAATTTTTGTTTTTATTCTTTAAGTTCTTAATTAATTTAGTCGAATTTCGCGTGCTCGCGACAGTTTTTGGGTCAGTTTGAAGGCGGGAATCCCATGTGCGCGCAAATTTCAATTGAATTATGAAATTCTAAAACAGGGCGATGCCAACAAAAATTTTCTAAAAAAAGAAAATCAGCACAAAAAAATATTTTGGGGTTTAAATGCGATGTCCAATAACGGCGGAATACAAAAGAGTTCGAGAATCGATGCTCTCGGGAATATTTAAATCAAACAAATTTTGTAAACATAACTTAAAAAAATCTATCTACCGACTCTTCAAAAGAAAACAACAAAAAAATCGTTTTTCACTGTCGGGCGGCTTCTTCATCAGAATTTGTATTTAAAGTTTGGCCCAAAATTCGCTTCAACACCAGAACAAAGCAACGTAACGCATGGAAACAATTCGGCGGCAGAATCGGCGACAAACAAACCGTCAGTGTCTATAAAAATAAACAAATATTTAATTAAGCAAAAAAAAATTGTAATGCCAAGTTGGCATGATGACATTTCATACACGCACCTTTCTACACTAAGCAAAAAAACGACACTTCATACATGCACATTTCATACACGCGACATTTCATACACGCGACATTACATACACGCGACATTAGCGACATTTCATACATGCGACACTTCATACTGAGTATGAAATGTCGTGTGTATGAAGTGTCGGTGAATGAAATGTCGGTGTATGAAATGTCGCATGTATGAAATGTCGGCGCCCCGCTAATTTTTATTCTTTTTTCTTTCTCTCACCCAAAAGTTGTCCATTTTTTGTGTAGAAGATTTGGCGAGACGCCAAATGGACGCCGCAGCCGACAACGTCACCGGCGCAAAACTCATCGACGTAAAGACGCGCATCGTTAGCGTGAGAACATCCCGCAGGCGCCGCGTGACCCATAAGTTTGCCATGGCTCGCGTAAGCGTAAGTGCCATCATAATGCCCAACGATTTCCTTCAATGGCATTTGTCCTGTCGCAAGGCCAATGAAATTAATGCTAAATATAATTGTGTTTAAAAGGAAAAAAAAATGCTTCAAAAGCATTTCAAAGCTAAAATTTATTTGTTTAACTTACTATTGTTGCTTCAAGATGGTCACTTCGTAGTAGAAAATGCCCATTTCCTTTTTTGGAATTGGCCGTTCAGAGGACACAGAGCTAAACCCTGAAAAGTAAACTCAATTCAAAAAAAATTGTAAATTCTTTACATAAACCGATTAATCACATCAAAGACTCGAACTCTTTACATTAATTCTTAAAATGAATATTTACCAGGATTAATTCCATAATGATGGGCAATCAATCGTTCGGGCCCAGAGAGTGTAATTTCCTCGTGACATGCAACGGAATCCCATCGATTTTGTTGTGAGATTAGTCCTGCTAATTTATTGATTTTTTGTTAATTTGAATTTAATTTAAATTTTTCAAAAAAAGATGAGCCTCCTTTTTTATATTAAAGCATTTAAACAAGAATTCCCCTACCATTTCCCTTTTGTGCTTTAGTCAACGCGCCGATGTCCTCTTGCTGTTTGTTCTGATACTGCTCCATCTTTGCAAACAGTTCGCCCTTCAGCTGATTCATTTCCTTTAATTTTGGTAATTTAAACTAAATAACATATTCTGAAATATAAGGATAATGCCTAAAAATTGAGTTAGACACCGGGACTGTACTGAAATTTTCATTTTGGGACTGAAATTTCCATCCATTTGCTTCTGAAGCATTGTTCCGTCTGTTTCCTTCTGTTCCTCAAATTTTTTGTTCTGTTCTTCAACAAACTGTCCCAAAATGTTGTTCAGTTGCTCTTCACGTTCATTGAATAGCTAAGGTTTCGATTTTTTTGCTATCATTTTTCGTTTTTATTTTTTTTGTCGCCAGTTCCGATTTTTCCAAAAATGCCGTCCCCATCCAACTCAACTTAAAAATTAAAGCATTGACATCAGCCGATGCCCTCTTTAAACCAACTTGATCAATCCTTGCACTCAATGCTTTTTGATCAGTTTTTTGTTGTTCAGAATTCGCCGTAAGTTTTTGCTCAAGTCCATTAATTCTTTGCAGCAATGCCTTCTGATCACTTTGCATCAACAAAAACTGATCAGTGGAAACTGAAACGGTGCAAAAAAACAAAAATAAATGGAGATGGACAACAAGCATGGGGCCTTAAGGGCTAAAAATAGTCGAGAAATTACAAAATTCCAATCTTTACCTTAAGTTACATATTTTTTTGCATAGAATAAGGGTCATTTTAATTGAAAGCTATTGGAAAAGCGCTCTTTCCCTGGAAAAAATCTTGCCAATTTTCTCCTCCGTTTGGTTCTGTTGCTGCTTCAAATCCTCCATGTTCAGTTGCATCTCTGCTACTGTCATGTCCTGGCAAGCATTTAGCCGTTTTTGATATGCCAATTCGGCACGGAGTGCCTTCTGTGAACAAAAACGGCAGGAAATAAAACTGTTTTTGTTAGAGTAATATATTCACACATTTTCGAGCTCGAGTTTTGTGTTCTTCATTTCAATCAGTTCCATTTTCTTGGCCTTTTCATGGTAACGTTCCAACTTGGCAATTATCTCGCCCAATTCTTTGAATGGAATTCAAATTAGTGAAAGTTGGGGAGACAATAACAAAAAAAAAAGAATAATAATGGAAAAGTGAATTCTTTTTTTGTTAATTTTATTAAAAAAAATAAAATTGTTGAAAATAAAATAATTAATGAACATCTTAAAACTAAACTTTTTCTAATTTTTAAAGCAACAAATCTAAACATGCAGATTTTATTAATAAATCGCCAATTTTCTTACCCTGATCAGCCGTTGTTATGTCCCCTCCATTGGTTGATTCAATCGAAATTGACATGTTATAATTTACTAATCTGATACAATTTGTTTGATTAATAAATGGTAAACATAAAGCCAAACACAAAACAAAGCTTTTTTAGTGTCAAAATTGCAAGCATTTTTAAAATTTAGTTTCTAATTTAAAAAATGAACATTTATTTTTACCCGTTATAAATGCACTTACTTACAAAAGTTGGAAATTATCTTATAAATATTTGAATGGACTTTTATTGGTACTTTTCCGTTATGGCGCCACACTAAAAGGTCCTCCAAGCTGAAAACATTGTATATGGGGGTTCGACAACATTTAAGATTTTGAAAATCTATGATGGATTCGTTAGGATTAGGCCTCGCGCCCCGGGCCAGGGTGGCTTAGGCCTAAGCCTAACGCACCCCGAGCCACCAGGGTGGCTACGAATCCATCATAGATTTTAAAATCTTAGATGTTGTCAGATCTTAAAAATATTGTCTGATTCGTGGTCAGCACAACCTTGAAACCCCCATATACGATGTTTTCAGCTTAGGGGACCTTTTTTACAAATTTGAATGTGTGGCGCCATAATGGAAAAGTACTCTTTTTCTTTGGGCAAATGGTGACCCCAAAAACGGGGGGATGGACGCTTTCGTTGTTGGGAATTTATCTCCATAAATTTGAATGTTTTATTCGCTCTCAGCAAAATGTTGACCCCGCAAATTGTGAGAAAAGAATTCAAAAGTTACGATTAATAAATTAAAATTGTGATAAATTGGTAATTTTTTTTTTCAGTGAATTTAATGCATTTTTATGAAAATCTGTCCTTAATTCTGATGAATTCAGTTATTATTAGGTTGGACAAGAACGGGTATCCGGAACCGGAACCGGGACCGGTATCCGGGTGTTTTGGGCAAATTATCCGGGACCGGTATCCGGGTGTCCAGGATCCGGGATACCCGGTATTTGGGGGTTGGATCCGGGCGGGTTAAGCACCCCTAATGGTAGTATTTTTTCGGAGAAATTTTTTTTCGATGGTGTTATCGCTAGTAAAATTTTTGAATTTTGTGTGACAGTTTGCTATTTCCTATTAAAATTAAATTGAGATACGGGCTTCTGTAATTTGTTTTTTATAATTAGTTACCAATTTCACAAAACAATTGGCCTAACAAAAATTGATCAAATTTTCTTTAAAAATTATACCCGCGCTAATTTCGAGTTTGTCTAAATTGAAACCGCCGACCCCTCCCATTCTTAAAAAGCTTTGAAAAATTGCCAATTTAACAAATTGAGTCAAAGATTCAATATTTTCTCGGCGGCGCATCGGCACCGCCGACCCTTCCTCACGCAAATAAAGCAGAATTCTCAAAAAAAAACTCGATAGGCAAATATTGATTTTTTATGCACTTTTGACTTAGTTTTGTTGAATTTCATCTCCAAAATGTAAAGATAGCAAAAATCTAATTTCGAACTTTCCTTATTATAACGTACACAAATCGTATGCCTTTTTCTTAATTTTCATTCAAACCCAAAGAAAAATTAGAATTTTTGGATCAATTTTCATAACAAAAACTGATCAAAAATTCCAAAATTTCTCGGCGGCGCCTATCGGCACCGCCGACTCCCGTCGTATCCATAGAGGTGCCAACTCACATTGGAGAAAATATCGCATCGGGTCAAAAAATTTTCTTAAGGAATTTTCAAAAAAAAATACACCCCGTATGCTTTGACCGTCGCCTATTTCAGATGAAGAAGTGACAACTGAAATTAACTATCCAACTTGATTGAATTTGATTTTATTCATTTTATTTTATGCGTTTATTTACTTTTTGGCAAAAATTGCGTGAAATTTGATTTTTTATAAAATTTTAATTATTATTTTCAAAAATTGAAAATTATCCGGTATCCGGACGGGTATCCGGCTGTAAATTACTATCCGGTACCGGTATCCGGGTGTCGAGGAACCGGTGGAACCGCTATCCGGGGCACCCGGATAATATCCGGTCTTGTCCAACCCTAGTTATTATGTACATATATATTCAGCACCGACCGCCCAATTTCTTTTTATAAATTTAACCTTTTTATTACAAAAAAATGGCACATTTGAGCTTGATAATTAGGATAGAAGCAACTTTCTGAAGCTGTATATATCAATAATTTTGTACAAAAATTAAATACGTTTAAATGCTCTGACAACTCAGGTTTTTGGGAGTCAATTCTCGAGTCTCGGGGTCAGGTCTCGGTAAATTTAGGTCTCGAGCATCACTAGCAAGTGATTGAACCCTTTGTCCAATGCATCATCGATTAAAAGTTCAGACTAGGGTTGCACGGGACCGGGACTTCCCGAGACCAGAAAAACCGGGACCGGGACCAAGATTTTCAACCGGGACCGGTACCGGGACTTTTCAAGGGAAATGTTTTTTTGTAATGTTCAATGGTAAAACAAAAAAATTTTTACAAAATTGGTGTCATACAATAGCTCTCAGTATGTTGAACCTTTGATCAAGCTAAAGCTAACCGATTCGTCTTTTCAAAAAAAGGTTTTATATAGGTTTAAAACCTGTGAAAATTGACATTTTTGTCGTGGTGACGTCATTTCTTTCTTTGTTTAAGTCGAATTGCTTAGCTTTTGCCTCTTGTAAGCTTCTACTTTTTACATGCTTTCGAATGATACCAAGAATGTTTGGTTTGGTTGACTTTGAACAAAGTTTTAACGAAAAACTTGTCGGCGCCCAATTGTGCCGCGCCCAATCTTGCTCGCTCAATTGCGGGGTACCGCGAGTGAATAGTAGAGACCTAATTTATCTTGACCAAAAAGGTGAAATTTTGAGCAAAAAAACTCCCCAAAATATTGACCAAAAATCCGAAAAATGCCAAATATTTTTGCCAAAATATGCTAAAACTAACCAAATTCACTATGGGGCCAGTCCAGCAGCAGACAAAATTAGGCGACACGCCAAAATTTATGCTATTTTCAAACCAACGACCCAGGTTCAAATGCCATTCGAATTTTTTTTTGTGATCACCAAAAATGGCAAAAATATTTTTTTTTTGCCAAAATATGCTAAAATATAGCTCTTGAGTGCAGGATGGCTTTTAACATCAAAAGATTTTAATGTATTTAAAATCATTAAATATTAAATCGGTTTTTTTTTTCAAAATTAAACTCTTCATTCAAATGCTCTCCGAATTCGACGTTTCAATTTCCTGAACATTTGAGGCGCTTCATCGACAAAATTTGGGGCTGTAATTTGCTGTCGTTCGAATTTCTTTTTCCATCTACGCAAAGTTTCGTTTGCAATTTTCAACGTTTTGGCAATGTCAACATTTCTCATTTTAGGATTTTTGCCCTTAATTTCATAAAAACGTTTCATCAATTCCTTTTGTTCGCTGTGGGAATGTTTATGATGTGGTGCTGTAAAAAATTTTTTAGCTCCCAGATCTGAGGTTTAGCACTCATTTTGTGACTTTTTAGAATTTGATGAGGTTTTTTGAGCACATTTTATGCAAATTTAGTTGCAAATAGGCAAAAATTTTGTTAACAAAATTTATTTACATTTTTAAAATAGAGAAACCATCTCAATCAGAGCTGTACGAAACTCAAAATTTTTTTCTGACGAAACGAAACAAAACAAAATTTTTTTTAAAGTCTTGATAATTTTGTTTTCTATAATGAATTTTCTATTCTGTCATTAATTTTGCCAGAAAAAAATGTCAAAATTAACCAAATTTTGCCTTTTGTAATATTTTCTGAAAAAATAGATTGAAGATAGACCCCCTCCCCCTGAAATAGAACCCCTCTTTTGGGGGGGGGGGGGAGGGGGGTTGAAAATAGAACCCCCCGGGGTTCTATTTTAGGTTATACGGTATTTATGATTTGGTTCTGTAAAAGAATTTTTTTAATTTAATGAAATTGGGCTAAAATACTCACTGGTTTGGCCAAGTTCACGTTTCCAATTGTAAATTGTTCTAACACTTAGTCCTAACTCTTTTGTGACAATTTTATCTAATTCATTTTGAGAGTTTTTGAATCCGGCAGCCCGCTTTAACTCGGCGTTAATCTGATCAAATTTCTCTATCAAATTTTTTTGCTCATTCTTTTTCTTCTCAATGTTATGCATTTTTCTTTTTTGACTTAGGCCAAATTCTTTTTTCCATTTATATATTTTTGAACGACTGACTTTTAAATGTTTGGCAATTTTTTTATCAATTTGATTCCATTCTTTTGTCGAAAATTTCCCTTTTTGCTTAATCTCTTCTTTCATTGCGTTGAATTTGTTTATAATTTTACGTTTTTCGTTTGAAGAAATTTCTTTTATTATTTCGTTCTCTTCTTCCCCATTTTTGGCATTATCAGAGTGATCAGACTCTGTGAGAGAAGGATTCTGATCAGTTGAATTGTGTTCAATTTGTCCAATTTGGGTGTTCTGCCGGTCGATTTGGTGATGGACATTTTGTCCAAAGTTTGTTGGCGGTGGCGTTTTCAAATCTTCGGCTTCACCTTTGTCCCACCAGCCTTCTCCGAATATTTCGTCAAATGTTTTGAGCTCCAATTTTACAGCTCCAGCTTTGTCCAGTAAATTTGTTGAGAAGAATAAAACCAAAAATAAAATCCAAAACTTTCCCATTTTATTTGGGCAAAATAACTTCTGAGTTTAGGAACATTTATATCAAATTCCATTTAATTTAATAATATAAAAAGAAAAAATTTGACAACAATTTTTGTGTTAAAGATTCTCTCAAAATTTAATTTTTACAATATTGATAAAAAATTATTGAAAGTAATAAATGACAGGCCCCAATTAAATGGCCATTCTTATAATTCATATTCGTAATAATATCTCACCCAAATCAATATTCCTGACATTTTGTAAATATCTTTTCGATTATTTTAATTAAATTGCGAATACCAAATGAAACAATATTTTTTTTCGTTGCTTTTCCTCCAAGGAATTATCTCAAAATTTTCTTTAAAAAAAAATTCAATCGGCAAATTTGATTTTTAATACACAAAAATATAAGTATAAAAAATTCTAAAAAGTTTACCAAAAAAATTTTCAAAAAAAAAAAGTTTAAGAAAAATGCAATAAAAAAAAAGTCCTTTAAAATCAAATTTTTTGGGTAAACAATTCTTTAAGAAAAATCAGACTAAAACCAAGAATGCACCGCTAAAAATCGAATATTTTCTCAAAAATTGCTTAACAAAAATGCAATAATAAATGCAACCTAAAATCGTTTTTTTGATCAGCCCCCCTCCCCTAAAATTCCTGGGTAGGGTTTGACATTCGCCTCTGATGAAGAAGAGTTTTTTATAAAATTTTAATTATTATTTTCAAAATTGAAAATTATCCGGGGACGGATATCCGGCTGTAAATTACTATCCGGTACCGGTATCCGCTCGGTATCGAGTATCGGGGTTAAGTCTCGGTATCGAGTCTCAGGGTCAAGTCTCGGTCTCGGTATCGAGTCTCGCGGTCAAGTCTCGGTATCGAGTCTCGGGGTCAAGTCTCGGTCTCGGTATCGAGTCTCGGGGTCAAGTCTCGGTCTCGGTATCGAGTCTCGGGGTCAAGTCTCGGTCTCGGTACCGAGTCTCGGGGTCAAGTCTCGGTATCAAGTCTCGGGGTCAAGTCTCGGTCTCGGTATCGAGTCTCAGGGTCAAGTCTCGGTCTCGGTATCGAGTCTCGCGGTCAAGTCTCGGTCTCGGGAGTCTCGGGGTCAAGTCTCGGTCTCGGTATCGAGTCTCGGGGTCAAGTCTCGGTCTCGGTATCGAGTCTCGGGGTCAAGTCTCGGTCTCGGTATCGAGTATCGGGGTTAAGTCTCGGTATCGAGTCTCAAGGTCAAGTCTCGGTCTCGGTATCGAGTCTCGCGGTCAAGTCTCGGTATCGAGTCTCGGGGTTAAGTCTCGGTATCGAGTCTCGGGGTCAAGTCTCGGTCTCGGTATCGAGTCTCGGGGTCAAGTCTCGGTCTCGGTATCGAGTATCGGGGTTAAGTCTCGGTATCGAGTCTCAAGGTCAAGTCTCGGTCTCGGTATCGAGTCTCGCGGTCAAGTCTCGGTATCGAGTCTCGGGGTTAAGTCTCGGTATCGAGTCTCGGGGTCAAGTCTCGGTCTCGGTATCGAGTCTCGGGGTCAAGTCTCGGTCTCGGTATCGAGTCTCGGGGTCAAGTCTCGGTCTCGGTATCGAGTATCGGGGTTAAGTCTCGGTATCGAGTCTCGGGGTCAAGTCTCGGTATCGAGTCTCGGGGTCAAGTCTCGGTCTCGGTATCGAGTCTCGGGGTCAAGTCTCGGTCTCGGTATCGAGTCTCGGGGTCAAGTCTCGGTCTCGGTATCGAGTCTCGGGGTCAAGTCTCGGTCTCGGTATCGAGTCTCGGGGTCAAGTCTCGGTCTCGGTATCGAGTCTCGCGGTCAAGTCTCGGTATCGAGTATCGGGGTTAAGTCTCGGTATCGAGTCTCAGGGTCAAGTCTCGGTCTCGGTATCGAGTCTCGGGGTCAAGTCTCGGTCTCGGTATCGAGTCTCGGGGTTAAGTCTCGGTATCGAGTCTCAGGGTCAAGTCTCGGTATCGAGTCTCGGGGTCAAGTCTCGGTCTCGGTATCGAGTCTCGGGGTCAAGTCTCGGTATCAAGTCTCGGGGTCAAGTCTCGGTCTCGGTATCGAGTCTCGCGGTCAAGTCTCGGTATCGAGAATCGGGGTTAAGTCTCGGTATCGAGTCTCAGGGTCAAGTCTCGGTCTCGGTATCGAGTCTCGGGATCAAGTCTCGGTCTCGGTATAGAGTCTCGGGATCAAGTCTCGGTCTCGGTATAGAGTCTCGGGGTCAAGTCTCGGTATCGAGTATCGGGTTAAGTCTCGGTCTCGGTATCGAGTCTCGAGTATCGGGGAATTTTGGGTCTCGTGCACCCAGACCCAGAAACCACCCTTCAGGGGGTGGGACTCTGACCTAGAGAATCCGATCCGGTGTCAGATCACGGACCCGGATTCTCCAGGAACTGGAATCATGGACTGAAACCGGATTGAAAATGAAAAATATTTTTGAAAAGTAACTTTTTGCATTTTCCAAAATTTGAATAAAAATTAGCGAATTGTCCACTAAATAAGTGACTGATCGTTTAGGGCGGGATGGGCAATCGTAAGCTTACAAAAACATATCCGGAATAAAATCCGAGCACAATGTTACGTTCTGGTGACAAAATTGAAATGAACTTTGGACACAGCCCAAAAATTGGAGTTTATTTATTCAACATTGCATCAACCAACCGCTAAATTTCTGACTCTTAAAGAAAAATTGAAAACATTTTTTAGATAGGGTGCGCTTATGCACCAAATTACTCTCGTCGCCTACTTCTCTCTTTTTAGCACACTAAAGTTACGGTCAATAAAATAGGCAAAATGACAACCCCGGGTTGGACTTAGTGCTGTATCGAATTTCAATTTTCGTTTTTCGACCTTTCCTTTCGATTTTCATAAGCGTAATTGCAGACAATGCCAATTTGTTTACGTCTGTTTTTTAAGTTTTGTTTTCAAAATTTGTTTGCTACTAATTTGTGTTGTATTTGCAAATGAAATAATATTGTGACTTAATTATTTATTGAAACCCATTTTAAGTCCAACTTTTAGGTTGGACGGTCCAAAAACTGAGTTGTTTCTAATTAAATCAGATCGGCGCCCATCCAATTTCTGATTTCTTAAGGAAAAAGTAAAACAATTTTTAGATAGGGTGCGTTGACGTCCAAATTACTCTCGTCGCCTGACGTAGTGCTCCATTTGGTCCGCTGCGAAAGTGCAAAAGAGATCGACCCGCGGTAGGACTCGAACCTACGGCCTTATCAATTACTTGCCAATTATTTTTTGCATAAGTCTAGGATGGCTTATGCCAGTAAAGAATAGGCAAATTGGTAACCCCGGGTGGGACTCGAACCCGCGTCCTTCACCCAATCCGTGGGCAGCTCTTCCAACTGAGCTACCGGGGCGTCCCATTTGTCTGCTTCTTTATGGATGATCTTTTGGCCCCGCCATAGGCGTTTTAACCGTCTCGTCTAACCAGCGGAATTCTCTCTCATCCTTACATGCCTAAGAATGCTTTAACAGATGGAGGATTGTAAACACTGCAAAACTTGAGCTCAATGAATTGAATCAATAAATTTCTATTTCTTACCAAGTGTTTCTCAGAAAAATGGTCGGGTAAACTCCGAGATATCGAAAAATTTTGTTATTAATAGTAAAATTGCTATTTTGTCATTGATTTTGCCAGAAAAAGATGTCAAAATTGTCCAAATTTTGCCAAAAATTTGTGCAAAATTGCAAATTTTGTTAATATTTTCTGAAAAAGGAGGTTGAAAAATAGAACTCCTCCCTAATACCTTTTTCGGCCCGAAATTCAAATTTTACAGTGCTGAGAAATTTTTGTTTTTTTTTTCACAAAATAATTGACAAATTCGAAAACAAAATGAATTAATAAAATATTGACGACAATGAAAAAAATAAATAATAAACGTCTGAACCCTCATAAAGCGGTTTTTGAATCGTTGAAATTTTTGAAAATTAAGGAAAAACGAGTTTTTTAAACAACCATTACATAAATACTTGCCCATTATTTTTTGCATAAGCCTGGGTGGCTTATGCCTAAGCCTTATCAATTAGGAAACAGTACGAAAAAAAAACTCGAAAAGGTGAGAAATGTGGACAAATAATTTAAGAAATTTATTTTTAAATAAATTATGGGACCCTGGGATTTGACAAAACCGAAAGAATCGGAGACAAAAGTCAAAAAAACAAAGACCACAAATATTTTAGTCTAAAAGTATGCATTTATTGTTTCAAAAACAGTTCAGTAGGAAATGAATATTGAAGATGACAATTCAAAAACAAATTGATTGATAAAATTGCTTTGATCGACAAAGAAAAAACGTCAAAAAACGATAAACGACTGAAACCGTCAACAGTAAAATGACAATAAATCCCCTCGTTTTTCACTTTCTAAATGCCATCGGCGGCACTCTTGAATTTGAAATTGGGGCCAAAATTCGCTTCAACTTTATTACCACGTTCATGCAACGTAAAGCATGGAAACAAATCGGCGCCAAAATTGACACACAACCCGTCAGTTTCTGCAACAAAAAAAAATAAAAAAATAAACAAAACGAAATAAATAAATTGCCTAAAAAGATTTATTAAATCCAAAAATAATGGGCCATCAATTAATTAGATGATCATTAGGGCAGGGATTTATATGCACATGCATCAAAATAGTCACAAAAGTACAAAAAAAGTCGCCAAAAATGCCAAAATAGTCACAAAAGTTCAAAAAAGTCGCCAAAAATGCCAAAATAGACCACAAAAGTTCAAAAAAGTCGCCAAAATATTTGAAAACTTGGAAAGGTATCTCATCAGCAATGAAATGAAGAATTTTGGGGAAATTTTATATTGAATTTGGAAAAATTTATATGCATATTTGGCAATTTTTGGTGCATATTTTATGCGCAAATTTCAAGCTTTTATGTGCATATAAATCCCCGCCCTAATGATCATTAAATTAAAGAAAACAACCCATAAAAGTGATTAAAATGCCCTAAATTTTATTCTTTTTTTTTTTTCTTTCTCACCCAAACGCCGTCCATTTTTTGTGTAAATAATTTGGCGAGTTGCCAAATCCACACCGCAGCCGATGACGTCACCGACGCCAAATTTGGACTTTCCTTCAATGAAAGGACGTTCATCCCAGTCCTGGGAACATCCCTCATCTTTGTGGCCCCAAAAACTGCCCCAGCTGTCATATGCGTAAGTGCCTTCTTCAAATCCAACACAAACGTCCAATTTCATTTGTTTGGTCGTAAGTCCAACGTGAATATAGCTAAATAAAGGTAATTGTTTTTTAAAGGAAAAGGCGCTAGGCGAATTGCGCACCACGGAAATATTTTTGAACAAAATTACTGAAATTATTATGTTATTTGATACGCTGATTACGAATTCGTCAACAGAAAATAAAATTGAGAATTTAAAGTACATTAAGCCACACTGGCTTGGGGTTCGTTAGGCTTAGGCCTAAGCAACCTGGCTTGGGGTTCGTTAGGCATAGGCCTAATTTGCAAGCCACCTGGCTTGGGGTTCGTTAGACATAGGCCTAAGCCACCCTGGCTTGGGGTTCGTTAGGCATAGGCCTAAGCCACCCTGGCTTGGGGTTCGTTAGGCTTAGGCCTAAGCCATTCTGAGCTTAGGGGTTCAATCAGCGCATCAAATCAAATAACATAATTTCAGACAATTTTGTGTAAAAATATTTTACACAAATTTTGACCCGTGGGTGCGCCATTCTCTTTTTTTTTTGGCGGTGCGCAATTCTCCATACACCAAAGGAAAATGCTAGCATTTCGAAGCTAATACTATTTATTTATTTAAACTTACTCCTTTTTCTCTAAAATGGTCACTTCGTAGTAAAAAATGCCCAAATCCTTTTTTGGAATTGGCCGTTCGTCAAGGACAGAACAACACCCTGAAAAGAAGCTGATTTAAAAATGTGTAAACTTTTTACATAAACCATTTTAATCAAATCACTTTAACAGAATAATGTTTACCCAAATTCTCTCCATTATTTTGAACAATCAATCGTTTGGGCTCAGAGAGCGCGAGTTTCTCGTGACATGTAGCGGAATCCCATCGATTTTGAAGGGTTAGTCCTATGGAAATATAATTTTATTTTCAAAGTATTAAATATCATTTCACTTTTTGTGCCCGGTCATTGCATAAAAAGTGGCACTTTTTGAAAGTGCGGAATTATTAGAGAGTGTGGAATTATCAGAGAGTGTGGAATTATTTTTCAAACTATTTGGCGGTATGTTCCCAGGGGCGTATCCAGGGGGGGAGGGGGGGGGTAAGAAAAATGCAATAAACTCCAACAATGCACCTCAAAAGATTAACTTTTCAAATTTTTAAAAAATGCACCACTAAAATACAGCTTTTTTCGAAAAAATTCCTTAAGAAAAATGCAATAAACTCCAAAAATGCACCCCCTAAAAATTGACTTTTTTCGAATTAGCCACTCCCCCCCCTAAAAAAATCGTTAAATGAGGTGGGGAATTACCCCTCTTTTTATGTTTTTTTTTCGTATTATTTTTGGTATTTAGGGTATGCGGAATTATTAGAGAGTGTGGAATTACAAGAGGTAACACGGTATGCTTTTCACCAAGTTCAAAAGCATATAAAAAATGTGCTTTTTTCAGAAAAAGAATGGCACACAAAAGTTGTAAAAAATGCACAAGAGAGTTTCTCTCTTTAGCGCCTACCCGATTTGGTCGCGGCACGTTCATTAGTTGGGAATTGCAGCGGGTACAACTTGGGCAGAGCGGCGTTTGGATGAGAATGGTGCACATAAATGCTGATGATCTCGTCTCGTGTCAGCACTCCGGACGGAACTGTCAAAAGTAAAATCAACGGAATTTTGGAGTCTGAATTATGGAAAAAGCTTAGATAAATTTGGCATTTTAAAATTCAAAAATTCAAATCCAATGGATAATGCTACCAATATTCTCAGTAAAATCTTTTTGAGGAATGAGCGGAAAACAAATTTTGAAAAGTGCCGGGCCGAGCATTGCGCGTCTATTCGCCGCCGAACGCTTTTTCCCATTTTGACGGCATTTTTCGTCCGCCCAGCGAAGTGCCTAATTATTTTAAAGGCTAAATATTAATATAAAAACAAATAAAAAATCATTCCAATTTGTTATAATTTTTAAATTTACGGCATTCCAAATTGCAATTTCTTCGTTGATCATCAACTCGTCACGGTGAATTTCACACAATAATTTTTGATAATTTGCAAAAATGCTTTCGAGAAGATCAAGGCGTCCACATTCACATCGATGTGCTCCAAACAACGGCGAGCAAAGTCCCGAAATTTAATTAAACTATAATTATATTTAATATTTATACATATTATTACTAGAGACCGGATTTTTAGAGACTAAAACCCCCCTAAAATAGGGCCTAAAAATGTGCTAAAATGCCTAAATCCAGGCAATTTTTGTATGAAAACCTTTAAAATCCATCTCAAAAGTCGAAATAGGGATTTAATTCAAAAATTTTTCGAAATTAATGCTATTTCCGTGCTTCTCTCTAAAATTTATTTAAATTTTTTTATTATTATTTTTTGGTTACAATTTGCCCCCCCCCCACCTCTTCTCCAAGAAAGCGAGTCTGGGCAAACGCGAAGAAAACATTGTTTAGTTCCGATATGGGAAAGTTCAGACATGAATCGACAAGTTCAGGAAGATCATATTTTTTAGCTTAAATTCAAAATTTAACTAAATTTAAAAATTCATAAATTGTGACCCGCATAAAGCACAGCGATTGCATTGTCCCCGTTCAGCCCGCTCACATCGTCCGCATAAATGAAGCTGAGCATCGCCTTGAACGCCCCCACCTCCACGTCCGGCACCTCCATAAACGTCCGCCCCATTGCTCGTGTCCAGCAAATGCTTCATACGGCCAACCGAAGAATTTCGTTTTGGCATTTCACAAAATTATATTTTTAAACCCGTCTGAAAAAAAAGAATTTAGAAATTAATCTTTGCCCGCAGAAATGGTAAGTTACGTTGGAATACGCTGTAGTCAAACATGGTCAGGTACCGTATATACTCTTTTAATTACCCATGAGTAATTAATATTCAACCTCTCCCGAGAGGGGGTAATTATTAGAGTGGGGATAATTATTTTTTCAACCTATTTTTTCACAAAAATATTAACAAATTTGCAATTTTTGCGCAAAATTTGTAACAATATTTGGACAGTTTTGATCTCTGGCAAACTCCTGATAAAAATAGAAATGTTATTGTAACTTTAACAAAAAAAAAAAATTCCGAATTTTACCTAATTTATTCTTTCGTAGGATATGAAGATCTTTCACAAAAAGGATTGGAATGCCAAAATTTAAAAAATGCTTCAAAGTGTGTAGTCCAGGGATGTGCTCTGGTCACCTTTTTAAAACCAGAATTCTGGTGCCCAAAATGCCCAGAATTTCTGATAAATCAGAACAGAACAGAGCACGCAAAGATTACGGCGCCATGCAGTTTGGGCACCGGGCAAAATGCCAAAAATTGTTTGAATTCGAGTAGGGCACCGGGCAAAATGCCAAAAATTGTTTGAATTCGAGTAGGGCACCGGGCAAAATGCCAAAAATTGTTTGAATTCGAGTACGGGATTCGAAATTGGTCCAAAAGAAGGGCACATTTGGATTTGTAGAACTCAAAACCCCACTAAAAACACGCCTTGTATAGCTGTTAAAACAATTTTATTTTTTGGAAAAATCTGGAGGATCAACCCGGCTTTACCCAGTGGAAAAGAAGTGATACATTTTTGATTTAAAATTTTATATGTATGGGGAAGAGGTAATTATTAGAGTGGGGGGGGGGGGGGGTAATTATTTTTAACCTCTCCCGAGAGGGGCTAATTATTAGAGAGAGTGTAATTAAAAGAATATATACGGTAATTGTATTCATCAACAAAATTATAAAATTTATCAAAAAAACAAAACGGGTCGACGGCGAAAGAGAACGAATGAAAACGAACAAAATAGGGAAAGTTGGGGGGGGGGGTGCATTTTTGGTTTGAAAATGTTTTGTTTTTTAAGTGTACATTTTTTGTTTTAACTGCACTTTTCTTAAGAAATTTTCTGGAAAAATGCCTAAAATATTGCATTTTTTCATTAAATTTTTGGGAAAAAGTGCCAAAATAGGGACTAAAAATTCAAACACGGCGAAATAGAGATTTATTCTCAAAAATGCCAAAATAATATTTATATGGATTAAAAAAGTCGCTCTAATTCTAAATTTTCTTGGCGACGCCTATCGGCACCGCCGACCACAATTTTTTTTTTTTTTTTGTTAACAAATGAATATTTAATCGTTTTGAATGAACTTACATAATAAATATTTGAATTGACTTCCTAAAAACGGGGGAAAGACATTCTCACGTTTGGCAATTAATCTTCTTTTTATCACAAATTTGATGTTCATGGGTGAGTGAGATGTCAAAGTTCCTGAAATGGTTTATAAATAACTTTTCCTCCAATATCTAATGAAAAAAAATGTCTGTTATTGCTAAAACTACCATATAATTTGAAAATTTCAATGAACTTTAAAACTTTATGCCATTTTTTGACCAAAGTACAGCAAATTCAAATTGACTTTATGTCATTTTTTGACCAAAGTACAGAAAATTCAAATTGACTTTATGTCATTTTTTGACCAAAGTACAGAAAATTCAAATTGACTTTATGTCATTTTTTGACCAAAGTACAGAAAATTCAAATTGACTTTATGTCATTTTTTGACCAAAGTACAGCAAATTCAAATTGACTTTATGTCATTTTTTGACCAAAGTACAGCAAATTCAAATTGACTTTATGTCATTTTTTGACCAAAGTACAGCAAATTCAAATTGACTTTATGTCATTTTTTGACCAAAGTACAGAAAATTCAAATTGACTTTATGTCATTTTTTGACCAAAGTACAGAAAATTCAATTGACTTTATGTCATTTTTTGACCAAAGTACAGAAAATTCAAATTGACTTTATGTCATTTTTTGACCAAAGTATACAGCAAATTCAAATTGACTTATGTCATTTTTTGACCAAAGTACAGAAAATTCAAATTGACTTTATGTCATTTTTTGACCAAAGTACAGAAAATTCAAATTGACTTTATGTCATTTTTTGACCAAAGTACAGAAAATTCAAATTGACTTTATGTCATTTTTTGACCAAAGTACAGAAAATTCAAATTGACTTTATGTCATTTTTTGACCAAAGTACAGCAAATTCAAATTGACTTTATGTCATTTTTTGACCAAAGTACAGAAAATTCAAATTGACTTTATGTCATTTTTTGACCAAAGTACAGCAAATTCAAATTGACTTTATGTCATTTTTTGACCAAAGTACAGCAAATTCAAATTGACTTTATGTCATTTTTTGACCAAAGTACAGAAAATTCAAATTGACTTTATGTCATTTTTTGACCAAAGTACAGCAAATTCAAATTGACTTTATGTCATTTTTTGACCAAAGTACAGCAAATTCAAATTGACTTTATGTCATTTTTTGACCAAAGTACAGCAAATTCAAATTGACTTTATGTCATTTTTTGACCAAAGTACAGCAAATTCAAATTGACTTTATGTCATTTTTTGACCAAAGTACAGAAAATTCAAATTGACTTTATGTCATTTTTTGACCAAAGTACAGCAAATTCAAATTGACTTTATGTCATTTTTTGACCAAAGTACAGCAAATTCAAATTGACTTTATGTCATTTTTTGACCAAAGTACAGCAAATTCAAATTGACTTAATTTATTTTATATTTATTAAATTCCCATCACAACTTTGAGCCGTCCGTCCGTCCGTCTGTCGGTCGTCTCTCCCCGTTTGTTGGCTTGAGTTGGGTCACCATTTTGCTCCAAGCAAATCAGAAATAAATTCTTTTCTATAAATAAAGAATAATCCCCACACACCGAAACATTACATTTGTAATCATTCAAAAATCACTTTAAAAATAGTTAAATAAATATTAAAGATTTTCCTTTTTGTAGACTAAACAATTGAAACCCCGTCCCAGGCCCCGCAAATTTGGGTTATTTTTTGGGAGTTTACCCCGACCCCGACATTGTCACCCCAGAAAAACTCCGACCCCGCAATTCTATACCCCCGACCTCGGGGTTACCTCATTTAAAACTGTTAATAAAAAGACTAAAAATATTTCGATTTATTCTTTTTTTTATGTTTAGCTTTTCTTTTTTGTGCTATAAAAATTGTACGCCAATAAAATAACAGTTTATTTTATCATGTCAATTTCTACCGGATTAACACCAGAACTCACGCACGAAGAAGCTATGGGTAAGGATTTAAATACCCCAAATTTTGTTTGTTAATTTACGTTTGAAATTTATGTTAATTTGTTTTAAAATTGCAGTTAAATAATACCCCAAATTTTATTTGTTAATTTGCTTTTTAAATTTATATAATTTTCAGAAATTTTGTGGACGTTTTATTTCCATAAGGAGCCGGCTGAGCAAATGCGACTTTTGCGTGCCAGAATTGCCGAGTTGGAGCGACGACAGAGAGCAAATTCGCCAACCTTAAGTGCCACAAGTTTCGATTTTGTGACGCACGGAAATGGTAAAATCAAATTCATTTTCTTAATAATAATTAATTCAAAATTCTTAAAAATGTGCAGAATATGAGTTTTTAACCCTATTAATGAATACAAACTGCAAAAATAATTCTATCCTAAACACGAGATTATTTTTTAAATATTAAATTTATTTTTCGAGTTTTCAGAATTGAACGAAGACGACAATTTGGACACCGAAAATGAAATTGAAGAGAATAATAATGATGATGGGTCAAATGCAGCAGATGAGGACGACGGTGGACTCGCAACTCCGGACGAATTGGTAGTGTTTTGTTGGAATCGGAGAATGGCATTTAAAAAAGTGCCAATGTTTGACAATTGTAAAAAGCTCTCAAAATATTTAAACCCGGGGTGCCCCAACTGTCCTTATTTATAAGATTTGTCCTTATTTGAGGCCTCCGTCCTTATTTTTTGAATTTTATGAAGATTTCAAATATTTTAAACCAGAGCGAATTTTTAAAAATTTATTGCATTTTTAAACATTTGGTAAATTGTCCTTATGTTTGTCATCAAAATCTTATTGTTGTCTTTCCATGTCCTTATTTCGCCCAAATTTTTGTTGGCACCCCCTGATTTAAACTAGAATAGGCCGGGACAGGCATTTTGGGGAAAACCGGGATTTTAAAGGGGGAAATTCAGTCCTAAAATTGGACAGTTCAGTACCTGCTTTCTCTGCAGGCTTTCCAAGCGAATGTTGCCGAGTTGGAGCAGGAACAACAGCAGGAACCGATCGATCAGACGCATCGCCAGCACAACAACCAAAATGAACTTTGTGCCCAAATTGCCGAGTTGCGCAAGTTGGTTGCCGAGTTGACCGTGGCACAGAAAGAGCAGGGTAAAGCAATTTGAGATTTTTGGAATTTTGTGATAATTTTGAACATTTTTTTTATTCTTTTTCGTTTTCAGTTTCTGTTGAACAGTTTTCGCAAGTGCAGGTAAAGCTGGACGAGTTGGAACAGCGTCAAAAGAATGACCAAATGGAATTAAATCGCAAAATGAACGGTAACATTTTAATTGCCAATTTCTACTTAATGATAATAATAATAATTGTACATCTTTTTGTTAATATTTTTCAATAATTTTTCTTAAATTTCAAACAGATGAGAATTTGTTGTAAAGAATGGAGTCCCAAAATGTCTATTTTTTAAACTAAAAAGGCACACCTAAAAAGGACTTTTCTTGGACCAAAATGCACCCCCAAAAGATGCGGGCCAAATTTAATTATTAATTCAAAAATTCGCTTCGGATTTTTCTCATTTTAAATATCAGATAAAATATTATGAAAATCCACTGAAAATCCAAAAAAAAAATTGCGCACATTTTAATTTTAAAAATATTTTTAGGATTGATTCCCCAAAATCGTTGGGACCCGCTTGCGTGTCACAAGGACCTTTCGCTGTTTTGGTCCAATGGATTGATTATCGAACACAATGGACAGTGTTTTAATGGTAAATAAATAAAACTCAATTTTATTTTAAAGTTTTGGCGGAATTTATTTAATTTCAAATTGACGGTACTCAATTTCAGTACTCAATTTTCAGGCGATCGCTTTTACTTTGACGACCGTTGCACGGGATATTCAGCGCGCTCTGTGCTCGCTAAATGGCCAATCCCAAAAAATCATTTTGGCATTTTTTATTACGAAGTGGCGATCATCAGCAAAGATGTGCAGTAAGTGTTGGGGAGAATTTGTTCAATTAATTAATATTAAAACTAAAAATGTTTTAAATATGTACATTTTAAATAATAATCACAAAAGTTGAGTTTTATGTTTAGCGATGTGTTCGTCGGACTGGCAACCAAACAAATGGCATTAGACGGTTGTGTTGGACAATACAAAGGCACCTACGCGTACGGAAGCTGTGGCATTTTTGCTGGTCATAATGCCATTGAAGACGGTCGTCGTCATCGCACTGATTATTATAATGTTCCAAACGCTGCTTTTGGGTGGGTAAAAATGTTTGATTTGGGAGTATATTTTTGATCAATTATTTTGGGTGATCAGCCCGTCCCTCCATTAAACGAATATTGGAGCTCAAAACCTTTGCAATTCTGTCTCAGCTTTAGGCTGAACGGGACGGGGATTTTGGGAAGGTTCGGGACCAAAAATATGTTCAAAAACGGAACTATAGACTAAATAAAGAATTATAAATTAATGGGACCATTTAAGGGGAGGTTTGAAAAAAAACGGAACCATTGCAATCCCAAAATGAAAATTTCAGTCTTCGATTCTCGCTTAATTCCAATTTAGTCCTCAACTTTTTGTTGTCGGATAAAACAGTTTGCAAATTTTAGGCCTGCTAAATCCCCAATGGGCTGGATGATGCCGTGGCAGGACCATTATGGAGGCGGCGGCTTCCCTTGCGCGTACGGAAGCAATGGCACTTTTTCGGGGAATGGCACTTTTTCGGGCGATGGCACTTTTTCGGGTCACAATGCTTGGCGCCAATTGTTTGCTCGTCGCGCCTACAGCGAAGGAAAGGCCAAATTTGCCAAAGGCGACGTCGTCGGCTGCGGCGTCAATTTGGCAACACGCCAAATAATTTACACAAAAAATGGGCAGCGTTTGGGTGAGAGAAAGACAGCAAAAAAGAGCGGAGGAATAAAGGGGGCAATTTATTCTTAAACAAGTGTACTGTTTGTAGGGATGCTCGAGACTTGAAACTTATCGAGACTCGAGGCCGAAAAATGAACTCGAGATCGAAACCAAAAAAAAACGAGAAATTTTTCGAGTCAAGACTCGAGACTCTCGAGTCAAAAAATTTCTCGGTTTTTTTGGGTCTCGGAGTCATTTTTGGTCTTCTCGAGTCTCGTAGTCGGTTCTCGGGTTTTGGGTCTCGGTGCCATTTCTCGGTCTCGAGTCTCGGTGCTATTTCTCGGTCTCGAGTCTCGGTGCCATTTCAGGACTCTTTGTCGGCAAATGCTTTGCATTTTAATTGCTTTAACCATTTTCAGACACGGCCAATTTATTCGTCGACTCTTTCGATTTGTTTCCGTGTGTTACGCTGCTCTTTCCTGGCGCCAAAATCGAAGCGAACTTTGGGCCAAACTTCAAATTCAACGTTGCCCTTGAGATTTAAAAGAAACTGAAAAATGATTTGCTTTTGTTTGGTTTTCGATGAGTTAATATTTAATACCGAAATTTGGCATTTTCTTTTTTTAAATACATTTTCGTTTTTTGCGTTTGAATTTATTTGGTTAACTTTAATTTTTTGTTGGATAAATTGTCTCTTTTATGCATTTGCTTTGGAACAAATAGGTTATGTTTACTCTGGTAAGAAGAGCCGGGAAAATTTTTTGAGGTTTTTGTTATTGAAATTTGATCAAATTTTAGCAAATTAAGCATTATAAAATTTTGAATTTTTGGCTCAATTTGTTAAGAGATGCGCAACTTAAAATCGGTATTTTTTGATGCTTTTTTAAAAATGGGCGAGGTCCAGTGGGAAAATTTTTTTTGTAGATTTAACGGTATTTGCTAAAGCATTGGTTGAGATTTTTTTCCTACATACAAAATGTAAAGATAAGAGCACCCGAAGTACGTTTTATACAAATTCAACCTTTTGGCGTTTTTCCCCTTTGACACTTAGTCCACTTTTGTCAATTTTCCCTTTTATCACTTTCCCTTTGTCACTCAAGTCTCCGTTTCCATTGCTCATTTGTCAACTCACAAATCAGTCTCATGATCGGTGATCGTTCCGTCGCACAACATTGCTATTTTGCTTCTCTGACTTCCCATTTCCTTCCCTTTTCTCAACATCGATTATTTATTGATTGATTAGGACAACACAAATTGTTTTCGACACACAAATAACTTTTCCTTTTTTTTTTTTTGTTTTTCATTCATCCTCTTTTGACATCGACCCTTTCTTTTGTTGATTCTTCTACGTCTTCCCGACTTTTGTTAGTTGTAAAAAATCCAATGTTTTAATTATTAGTCAAGAAAAATTAAATCTTTAGGGTTTGCTTTTGGGAATTATTAAAGTCGGTTTTAAAAGGATCATTTTCAATTTTTTTAAAATGCATTTCTGCGGGCAAAAGATTAATTTCTATTTTTTTTCAGACGCTTTTAAAAATATAATTTTGTGAAATGCCAAAACCAAATTCTTCGGTTGGCCGTATGAAGCATTTGCTGGACACGGGCAATGGGGCGGACGTTTACTTTTGGGTGGGGGGAAGAGACGAAAAGGAGGCGAGTTTTGAAAATTAGTGAAATACTTATTTTAATTAATTGTATTTCAATTACTTTAATTACTTTTTATTAATAATGATATTTCAATTTTTTAAGCTTATGGCAGCACATAAAGCGATTCTGATGGCGGCCTCCGACGTTTTTGAGGCAATGTTTTCTTTTGATGCCCGAAATGCCGGTAAGCCGAAAAAATAATTTAAATTTTTTGATTTAACGAATTTTTTAGACCCTTCGGAAGGGATTAAGCCCGTGGAGGTGCCGGACGTGGAGGTGGGGGCGTTCAAGGCGATGCTCAGCTTCATTTATGCGGACGATTTGAGCGGGCTGAACGGGGAAAATGCAATTGCTGTGCTTTATGCGGGTCACAATTTATGAATTTTTAAATTTAGTTAAATTTTGAATTTAAGCTAAAAAATATGATCTTCCTGAACTTGTCGATTCATGTCTGAACTTTCCCATATCGGAACTAAACAATGTTTTCTTCGCGTTTGCCCAGACTCGCTTTCTTGGAGAAGAGGTGGGGGATGGGGAGGGGGCAATAATAATTGATCTTTAAGCCTAAATTAATTTTATTGCTTTTTAAACAACCATAATTAATTATTTTATTATTTCGGGACTTTGCTTGCCGCTGTTTGGAGCACATCGATGTGAATGCGGACGCTTTGATCTTTTCGGAAGCATTTTTGCAAATTGATCAAAAATCATTGTGCGAGATTTTGGACCGTGACGAGTTGATGATCAGCGAAGAAATTGCAATTTGGAATGCCGTAAATTTATAAAAAATAATAAAACAAATTAAAATGATTTTTAACTTTTTTTTAAATTAGGCACTTCGCTGGGCGGACGAACAATGCCGTCAAACTGGGAAAGATTGTTCGGTGGGGAATAGACGCGCAATGCTCGGCCCGGCACTTTTCAAAATTCGTTTTCCGCTCATTCCAAAAGAGGATTTTTCTGAGAAAATTGGTAGCACATCATCCATTGGATTTGAATTTTAAAATGCCAAATCTAATTACTACATATATGTCCCATAGTTCCAAAATTCGGTATTGAATTGTGCTTTTGACAGTTCCGTCCAGAGTGCTGACATTTAAGCAGATGATGAGCGTGTTGCTGTACCATTGTCATCCGAACGCCGAACTGCCCGAGCAGTACCCGCTGCAATTCCCAACTAAGCGACGGACCGCGACCAAATTGCCCGGTGATGGTAGGCTTTGATATACTAGTAAGGCTTGTGCATTTTTTATAACTTTTGTGTTGTGCCATTTTTTCTGAACAAAAAAAACAGATTTTTATATAGGCATTTGAACATGTTGAAAAACATATATGTAACATCGGTTTAGAAAGAAACAAAATTTATACTAGGTTAATGCATAAAAAGTGGCATTTTTTGATGCTTTTCCTATATGCAAATATCTTTTATGAATAGAGCGCACTTTTGATAGATAAAAACGGTCTCTGAAGCTTTTCATACCGGCGAGATAAAAATTCCCGAAGCCGTTTTTTTGAATATTTAGATTTACGGTAAATTTTTAGATAACATTTTTGTTTAAAAATTGCCAATTCGATATTTTGCCAATTTTCAAAAAAACGAGTTGCAAAACAAAAGGGTTCACCCTATGCTTTTTTTCTCAACCAGCTTTTGGGAATTTTGACCTAATCGGATTCGAGAATTTTTATCTCGACAAAAGGAAATAGTATTTAATTTCAGGTAATGATGATAATAATCGTATTTTGTTAACATTTTTCAATAATTTTTTTAAATTCTAAACAGATTAATTCGTTGTAAAGAATGGAGGGCCCAAAATGTCTTTGGAATTTCATTTTTAAAAATATTTTAAGGACTGATTCCCCAAAATCGTTGGGACCCGCTTGCGTGTCACAAGGACCTTTCGCTGTTTTGGTCCAATGGATTGATTATCGAACACAATGGACAGTGTTTTAATGGTAAATAAATAAAACTCAATTTAATTTTAAATGTTATAAGCGGCGGCGGCGGAATTTGTTACCAGGACTAACCGGGAGGAATTTCGGGAAAAAACTGGTTTACGTAAGAGTGGAGGATGTTCGGCGGGAAAATTATTCTTGTTTTGATCGCATTTTTTATTAAAAAATATTTTAATTTTATTACTGGGGGAGGGGGGAAGATTATGTGAGTATTGGAAAATGATAATTAGTGTTGCACTCAAGCGGATTCAAACCCAACAACAACCGGGACTTTCAGTTTTCAAAAAGTCCCGTCCCGGTACCGGTCCCATCCAACCCTACTTCGAGCACCGATACACAGCAGGGATGGACGGAATTCCGATTTCCGACATTTTGGGGTCGGAATTCCGAGTTCCGATTTCTGAAATTACCGATTCACAGGATATTCAGCGCGCTCTGTGCTCGCTAAATGGCCAATCCCAAAAAATCATTTTGGCATTTTTTATTACGAAGTGGCGATCATCAGCAAAGATGTGCAGTAAGTGTTGGGGAGAATTTGTTCAATTAATTAATATTAAAACTAAAAATGTTTTAAATATGTACATTTTAAATAATAATCACAAAAGTTGAGTTTTATGTTTAGCGATGTGTTCGTCGGACTGGCAACCAAACAAATGGCATTAGACGGTTGTGTTGGACAATACAAAGGCACCTACGCGTACGGAAGCTGTGGCATTTTTGCTGGTCATAATGCCATTGAAGACGGTCGTCATCGCACTGATTATAATGTTCCGAACGCTGTTTTCGGCGGGTGGGTAAAAATGTTTGATTTGGGAGTTTTTGATCAAATTTGGGGTGATCAGCCCGTCATATTTTTGATCAATTATTTGGGGTGATCAGCCCGTCTTGTTCCCCCCTTAAACGAGTACTGGGACTCAATTTGGGGAAGGCTCGGGACCAGAAATGTTTGTTCAAAAAAAAAACGGACGATAGACAAAAAATAAGGACCAAAATGGGAATTTCAGTCTCCGACCGCGGCTTAATTCCAACTTAGTCCTCCTCAGTTTTTTGTTGTTGGATTGAGTTGGTCGGGACCGGGATTTTTGGGGAAATCCGGGATTAGAAAATTAATCAAATCCCGGTCAAAAAAACCGGGGCTAATGGTCAAAAAGGAAGGAAGATTTGTAATTTTGAAAAAACGGGATTTTATAAGTGGAAAATTCAGTCCCAAAATTGAGGACTTCAGTCCCGGTCCCGACCAACTCTGTTGTTGGACAAAACAGTTTGCGACTTTTAGGGTTGGTCCTCCTCCAATGGACTTGGAGATGCCGTGGCATGGCCATTATGGAGGCGGCTTCTCGAACGCGTGCGGAAGCAACGGCACTTTTTCGGACAATGGCACTTTTTCGGGTCACAATTCTTGGCGCCATTTGTTTGATCGTCGCGCCTACAGCGAAGGAAAGGCCAAATTTGCCAAAGGCGACGTCGTCGGCTGCGGCGTCAATTTGGCAACACGCCAAATAATTTACACAAAAAATGGACACCGTTTGGGTGAGAGAAAGAAACAAAAAAATGATTTGAATTAACTAATTAATTGCGTTATTATTTTTGCAGAAACTACCGGCTTGTTTGTCGATTTTGCGGCTGATTTGTCTCCGTGTGTTACTCTACATGAACCTGGCACCATTATTATTGCAAATTTTGGCCCGGATTTTAAATTCAACATTGCCGACGATGGCATTTAGAAAGTGAAAAGCGAGGGGATTTACTGGGATTTTACTTTTGACGGTTTCAGTCGTTTATTTCGTTTTTTGAGTTTTTTATTTGTCGATTTGTCAATCAATTTGTTTTTGAATTGTCAATTATTTTGAGAAAAACAACCACGGGGTAGCGAGCGAGTTGGGTGTGTCGCTCAAATGGATCGGCTTCATCAATATTACAACAAAAACTTGAAACAGTTAAAACAAAATGTTTTGTTGGATTTTAAAATGATCGCGATCGCGTGATCGTGATCGCAATTATCGCCTTTTTGGGGCAGATCGCGGATCGCCGTTCGCTTTTTTTCGACGCGATTCCCATCCCTGATACATTTATTAGCTCTGCTCAATTTTAGACTAAAATATTTGGTCCTTGTTTTTTGACTTTTGTTTCCGATTACGGTTTTTTCAAATCCCAGGGTCCCTAATTTATTTAAAAATAACCTTTAAATTATTTGCCCATATTTACCACCTTTTCGAGCTCTTTTTTCGTACTGTTCCCTAATTTATTGAGCTCGAGTTTCACAATTCGTTTACATTCCTCCATCTGTTAAAGCATTTTTAGGGGTTCATAAGGCTTAGACATAAGCCACCCTAGGCTTAGGCAAAAAATAATGGGCAAGTAATTGGTGTAAAAAATGTAAGGATTAGAGAAAGGACTCGAGGACCGATCGAGATTACGATCGAGAATCTCGAAAAATCTAGAATCTCGAAAAAAATTCGTTCGATCGAGAATCTCGATCGGTCATTTCTCTAGTAAGGATGTGAAAACGGTCTTTGGTTGTTAAAAAAACTAGTTTTTCCTTAATTTTCAAAAATTTCAACAATTCAATAACCGAATTACCTAAATGAAATTTAGAAAGTGAAAAGCGAAGGGATTTGTTGGATTTTGCTGTAGAGGGTTTCCGTTGTTTTATCATTTTATTTTTTCTTTATTGATCAAAACCGGGAATCCCATTACCGCCGAGATCTAATTAACAACACATCGTTGATTTCATGCCGCCAGGCTTCTCGTCTTTTTTCACATACAAAAATATTACGATTTTTAATGGAAAAATTAAAATTTTTGAATTTCAAAATGTTTTGTTTGAATTCGGGTTCGAATTGGTCAAAATGGAGGTCAGATTCGCATTTTACGAGCTCAATGTTGAACAACAGCTGAGGCTAGGGCATTAATTATGAAAGTTTTAGTAAAGTCAGTTAGGAAAATGTGCTTAAAATTTGTAAATCACTATTTTATATGTTTTCGATTAAGAATCAATAATAAAAAGGAGTTTATAATGACGAAGCTACGAAATTTCGAAAAAAAAAAATTTTTTTTTTTTCAAAGTCGATCAAAAGTTTTTGTTTGGGGTATACAACGGCGTAGAATCCGAATACAACCTCCATTTCGACCAATTCTGCTTTGAAAACGATTTTGAGAACAAAATTCATTTCTGAAAATTTCGAATTTTCGAAAAAATGTTCGAATCCGGGTCCGGGGTTCGAATTGATCGTTATGGAGGTCAGATTCGGATTCTACGCCGTGTATACCCCTAACAAAAACTTTTTATCGAGTTTTAAACAATTTTAAGCTATTGTAAGAATTCTCATCAAACCCGCAATTTATTTGAAGAAATAGCGTGCTAAAAAAGAGAGAGAGAGAGTCAGGCGACGAGAGTAATTTGGACGTTAACGCACCCCATCTAAAAATGGTTTTACTTTTTCCTTAAGAAATCAGAAATTGCAAACGCGCCGATCTGATATTATTTAGAAACAACTCAATTTTTGGACTGTCCAACCTAAAAGTTGGGCTTAAAATGGTTTCAATAAATAATTACACCACAATTAAAAATGATTTCTAAAAATATTACAAAGCCGGGTGCCTCAAAAAGCGTGGCCAAAAAAGCATTTCAAATCAAAAAAAATTAAATAACATTTCAAAACTTTTTTCTAACCGAGGCTTTCCAGTGATAAGAAGAGAGCTTCCGCCGGTCGAGACCCAAAAAACGAGAAATTTCTCGAGTCGAGACTCTCGAGCATCCCACTCTCTGTGCTTCTTTGAGTTTTCTTCGAATGAGAGCCCGGCAGTGCCGGAGGGCCCGTTGGGAATTTTGGATTTTTGTTAAGAAATTTCGTAAAATTTTCAAAACAAAAACATTTTCTTGAAAATCGAAATGAAAAAAACGTCGAAAATTGAAATTTCGATACACTAATTCCCAAAAGGTCAACATTTGCCCAAGTATAGTCCATCCAAATATTTATGTAAGTTTATTCAAAACGGTTAAATATTCATTTGTTATCAAAAAATGTTTTCTTCTTTCTTTCATTTTTTTTATTTTTAATTAAAAATTAATAGATTTATTGAAATGTCTAAGCCGGAAACGTGTGTTTGTTATGGTTTAATAAAAATATTCAGTTTTTTCATAACTTTACAAAAAAAAATCCCGACATTTCTTAACAAATCCCATCAAAAATTCAAAATTTTCTTGGCACCGCCGACCTCCCCCCCCCCCCTCAAATTGACTCCTAAAAATATGAAATCCAAATCGGCCCCGGATTTTTTTGTGAGCTTGCGGATTGCCATCCCGACCTAAACAATCAGTCATTTATTTAGGAGACTCAATTCGCTCATTTTTATTCAAATTTTCCATAGGAAAATTCAATATAAAGATAGTAAACAAATTCATAAAAACGCATTAAATTCACTCAAAAATAATTACCAATTTATCAATTCCAATTTTTAAAATTCTTCACTGAGTTCTAAAAGTCGACAAAATGGTACAGTCATGGTCATATGTTTAACACACCCCATAGGGAAAACGGGAAAACCGTAATAATTTGTTAAAAACGAATTGGGGCTAAAAAGCTTCTTTACAGTTGAATGGTAGCGTTGGGAAGCCCATAAAAATACTATAAACTTTTTCGATCCAATTTATTTTTAACAAATTATTACTGTTTTCCCGTTTTCCCTATGGGGTGTGTTAAACATATGACCATGACTGTACTTTATAGGAATATCGGGGTCGTAGAATCCGAGTTAAATTGTATTAGTGGCGTTAATTTTAGAGCAATTTTTTAACAAACATTGTTAAAATCTTCAAGAAAATTTCCGGCGGCGCCTATCGGCACCGCCGATCGCTTCCATTCTTCAAAAGCTTCAAAAAAGCCTATTTTCAAAATTGTTATTGCAAATCTATTAACAAAATTGAGTCAAAAGTTCCCAAAATGTTCTCGGCGGCGCCTTCGGCACTGATCGTAAAAATGGCTAATTTTTGGGGGCCAATAAAACGTATTTAGTGATACATACCAGGGATGGGCGGAATTCCGCCTTCCGAGTTCCGACATTTTTTGAGCTCGGAATTCCGAGTTCCGCCTTCCGAAAATTTTTGACAATGCGGAATTCCGAGTTCCGACTTCCGAAAAATTTTTAAGGCCCGGAAATCCCGAGTCCCGACTTCCGAAATTTTCTGAGGTCGTTGACGCCCATCCCTGGTAAATACCCAACTCGCTACCTGCCAACTCGTTAGTACCCAACTCGCTACCATTTTTCAAGCTTTTTTGCTCATAACTTTTTCAAAGTCAACTAAATCAAAGTGGTCGCCAAAAGTAAAGCGACAAAAAATTTTTTTGTTTAAAGAAACATTATGAGTGCACTTGGATATGGGGTCAAACAATGTTTTGACGTGAGGTGTCTGACACTATTGCTCGACATCATTTTAAAGCCCAAAAAAAATGCTACAAAAAAGCCCTGAACACTTTGTCTCACAATGCTTCTTTAGTTTGCTATAGCGCGTTAAACAACAAAAATTTTTTTGTCGCTTTACTTTTGGCGACAACTATATGACTTTAAAAATCTTTTTTTTTCAAAAAAGGGAGGCCACAAAACACAGTATTACCCGCTTAGCTTTTACCTATTGATAGCTTCTACTAATTGTACGCTGATATCAAAAATCTTTGATTTAGTTGACTTTGAAAAAAGTTATGAGCAAAAAAGCTTAAAAAATGGGTAACGAGTTGGCAGGTAGCGAGCGAGTCGGGGTTCGTCCATTTTTATATGTATTAAAATTACATTTTTTCAGTATTACTTATTGAAAACAATAAAAATCATTTGGATTTGCAACGGCAAAAAATGTCTGACAATCCGAAGAATGCGGAGAAACAATTGAAAGCAATGTGAGTTCTGCTTTATTTCTACAAGATCAGTGGAATCGCTCCGCCCTCACCGAAATGAAAGTCTTTTTTTTGTCATTAGCGAAAGAAAAAAATTTTGAAATTTTCGATTGTTTTCACGTCCTTCCCGCTTTCGAGAAAATTGCTAATTTTGAGCAATTTTAACAAAACTGGAAATTGTTTATTTGCGGCACCAATTCATCTCATTTAATTCCGGATTTTCAGTTTCATTTGTGACGACGTTTTGTTTGAAGTTTTCAAATTCTGTGGCCCTTTTGTGCTTGGACTGAAAGTTGCGCTAATCAGCGATCGATTTGATTTTTTGGTGGACGCGCATTTCAAATTGAAGGAATGGACGTTGGGTCAATTGGAAGTCCGTCGCGCAACTGCGGGAAATGGCGCTGAAATTGTCAAACGCTTTAATCGACGACCAAACCCGCAGTTGGGAGATCATTTGGCACCGGATTTGGCCTTTGGTCAAGGACAACATTTGCGGACTGGACTTGTATACCTTCCAACTCGACGGTTGGCGCCAATTCTCTCCGACAGTTCTCAACGATTGCCCAAAACTCCGTTTGATCCATTGTGATACAATTTTTCCCGCATTCCCGGCTAATGACAGTGCCGGCGCTTCTTCTGAACAAGCTTTGGCTAAATGGTTGTGCACGCCCCGCGGGGATGGCATTCCGAAGGCCTTGGAAATCTATAATTTTGATTCGGAAAGAATCTGCCTTTGAATTTTGTGCAGAAGTGACAAAAAGCTTACCTATATTTTGGTTGATCGAACCAAAAAGGCGTTAATTGCGATACGATCACGCGATCGCGATCATTTTAAAATCCAACAAAACATTTTTTTAACTGTTTCAAGTTTTTGTTGTAATATTGATGAAGCCGATTCATTTGAGCGACACACCCAACTCTACCCCGTGTTTGTTTTTCTCAAAATAATTGACAATTCAACAACAAATTGATTGATAAAATGCTTTGATCGACAAAGAAATAACTCAAAAAACGAGATAAACGACTGAAATCGTCAGCAGCAAAATCCCACAAATCCCCTCGCTTTTCACTTTCTAAATGCCATCGTCGGCAATGTTGAATTTGAAAATGGGGCCAAAATTGCTATAATAATGGTGCCAGGTTCATGTAGAGTAACACACGGAGACAAATCGGCCGCAAAATCGACAAACAAGCCGGTAGTTTCTGCAAAAATAATGACGCAAATTAATTCGTTAATTCAAATCATTTTTTTGTTTCTTTCTCTCACCCAAACGGCGTCCATTTTTTGTGTAAATTATTTGGCGAGTTGCCAAATTGACGCCGCAGCCGACGACGTCGCCTTTGGCAAATTTGGCCTTTCCTTCGCTGTTGGCGCGACGAGCAAACAATTGGCGCCAAGCATTTTGACCCGAAAAAGTGCCATTGTCCGAAAAAGTGCCGTTCACGGACCAATGGCAGGAACTCGCTGAGCCAGTCGCGCAACTCCGGTTGCTTTTCCGCGCTGCTGTTTGTATTCATTCATTGTTGTCCTCATCATCATTATGGTCGTTGTCGATCTCCAGTGGTACGTCAGCCATGCGCAGAAGACCGAACAACTCCGCTTCGTACTGTCGCAAACCCCGGTGGTGATGGTTGCAACGGTGGTGGGGGGCGACGCGATTTCGAGTTGATTGGGTCGGCGGACAAGACTCCGGGGCAGGAGTCTTTAGGATGAGTCGACTCGGAAGTGATGAGTCGACCCGTGTGACCAAGGCTGAGACTGTCCAAGTCTCAGGAGACGCTGATTGGTGATCCGCCGACTGAGCCAAGTTGAGGGGGGAAATCAATAGTGCCAAATATTTATTTCCAATGAACCTCAAACTTGGGTAATTAAACCTCACCCTGATTACAAGGTGAAAAATGGGGGATGTGAAGAGGAGATAGTCGACTGTGAAAACAGTCGACTGAGAAGAGTCGAATGATGGGGAACGAGTTGGTCGAATGAGCGGGTATTTTGGGGGAATAGATTTGAACGGAGGAATTAGAACCAGCCGGGGGATAAAATGATGGAATGAAATGAGAAATGAAATGGGGAAAGTGGTGGGAGAGCTTGGCCGGGGGGTGGGAAGGGGCGTGGCCTGATCCGCTCTCCCCGAAATGGGGGATCGATCGTCGCGGTTCCGCGACACGTACAGCTCGTCCTGCAGAATGAGGAGAGTTTCCATAAGAAAAACTTAAAAACGAGAACTCACCTCACCAACTTCCTTGCTGTCCTGCTCGATCTTGTCGCCGCCCTAACCAACCTCGCCCATCCTGTTGAGCATCATCTGCTCCTCCAGCCTCTTCTGTTGTCCGTTGTTCATGTTCAGCAACAAAACTTGCGCGCCCGAACATGTTGCATGCACGGCGGCAATGTGTTCTGCAACACCTTAAAAAGTGATTTTTAAATACAATATAATTTTTTTTGAATTTACGTTTACTTGCACGCTAACAGAACAGAACGCGCACTGCGCGCAGCCAAACTGTTGCAGCGGCGGCGACGATAATGAAGACGACGACGGACTGAACGTGCTGCCTATTTGTGTAGAATTTTTCGTTGTACTGACCCAAATGCTCCATGTGCCACTGCAGCCATTTGTGCTCCCGTTCTTCGGCACCCGTACGCGGCAGGGCCAACTTGCGCTTGTTCGGCAGTGCATGTGCAACAATGTGATGCTGCAAATTCTTCGTGTCAAGCACCTGCTCACAAATGTTGCAGACGTGCAACAGTCCGGGTTTGCTGTCCAATAGCGGGCGCTTGCCACGCTTGTGCACACCTGTGAGCGGAGCAAGTTGGTTTACCATTAGGGAGTTAATTTGTGTTATTTAAATGTTCCAACCAGAATGTTAACAGGGTGACCATCTAATCTGCATTAGCAGGGTTTTGCAGCTAAATTCCTGCGTTTTCACTTTGGCCTTTTTTCCGAATTCTGCTTCACTTCTGGGGCAGAGGGTCAGCGGTGCTGATAGGCGCCGCCGAGAAAATTTTGACTCGATTTGTTAAGAAATTTGCAACCAAAATTTTTAAAATCCGAAATTTATGAATTGGCCACAGTTCCCTTAATTAAGAAAGGCCAAGTAGCGGCCCGCTTTTCATCCATAGCGTAGTCTAGAATGATTGGGTTTTCGCTCTTTGTCCATTTATTGCAGAAATTAGGGGTTTCAGAATGATCAGAAATCTGTTTTCGATATGATTCGCTGACTGTAAAGAGCCATCAATCATCAGAGGGGAAAATGCACCCATACCAGGAACAGATTTAGTTAATTTAAATTCGAAAAAACGGAAGATGGTAATGCAGCCTAGCTCGGTAGGGAGTTGGCTGTTCCAATAAGCATTCCGGGCACGTGTGCAGTCTGCTCACATCGGTTCGTTGCGCATCCGTTTTAGCCTCGTCCTCAGCGCCGTTGTGTTCAGCCAACAGATTTTGAAGATTACTGCATTGTTCCTCGTTTTTGGTTGGTTTTTGCTGTGCCACATGTGCCCATATGTGGTACATGAACATCACATTGTTCTTCAGCCGTTTGTTGCAGCTTTGGAAGGTACACTAAGTTTAGGGGAGTTTTATATACTTAGATTTAAGGAAAACAATACGAGTAAAATATTTCTGTACATTTTCGGTTTTGCTGATAAATAAGCGGCTGGAGAGTGACCAAATTTCTGAGCCGTATTCAGACAAGGGACTGATGTAAATCTAATGCTTAGGACAAATGGGTGGGCTTGAAGTTTAGTACTCGTGTTAGTTGGTATGATTGGAAGAACAATAATGGAAATGTGTTGGTGAATAAGGAGCTTATTGTCGATATGAATTCCTGATCATCAGTGGTGGATTCTTGTGGGTAGTGGTAGACAATGTTGTTGGTTGGATTTCCTCTGTTGTAAACATGAACCTTTCTATTATTCCTCCCCTGTTACCCCAGGGGCCTATTTCAATTGTTATCTCCGATATGATCCTATATATGTCATATTTGTGTTTCAATTCTGTCGTATTGACTAGGATATGATATCATAGGCAGGATTACATACGACGGCTACTTGTTACACGGCATCATACGCAAAAATCATATGTGCTGTTTCAATTACAATCTGAGTCGCTGCCACGACGACGAGTGTAGAAATTTCGTGTTTTAGTACAATCGTAACAATTTCTTTTATTACAAGAAGACATATAAGGAAACCCCTTGTTACCGAAACAAAAGCCCATCCCAAGAATTTCGGGTAGAGAAATTCGGACGGAACGATAAAATAAAGGTGCCGCCTATTATCGTAAAGAGCATCGCCACGCATCTGGTCAAATGACCCAGACGGAGTAAACCAAACAATCGAGAAACAAATTTAGCCTCCGAGATGTTAAGGTTCATGTAAAAGTTAGAAATTGAGGGCAGTACCGCAGCCAGGACCGCCCATTTGGACCAAATAAAAGGGTTTGAGCAGGCCGCTGGCCCAGGCACGTTGCCGGCGCGGCAAATGGGGTGATCGTGGAGGATGCGGTGGTAGCTTTCGACGTGGGAACCATGGCGGCGGTCGTGTGATTATGGGAAAGGGCCCATGGATCTTCGCCAACGAGCGGGTCCATCGCGTTACGGACGCTGAGAGACATATCGGGGAGGGTGGCCGGAAAAGGCGACACCGGAAAATGTGACACAGAAAATGCGACACCAAGGTGGAAAATGCATGCATCAGAAAATGCGACACTAGACCGAAACGCATCGGCACCCGCGCGTTCACGAATCGGCAAGTTTGCCGGTGGCTAATAATGGTTCTATTAGAAAAGGGCGGGCCAAATGCAACTGCGCCAGCAAGTGACAAATGAAAACCCCATCACAACACGTCAAGCAGAGACGGAGGGCGGGGTCCACTATTTTTGCCAAAGTCTAAGCCTAGGTTGGCTTAGGGCCAAATCGTTTACACAAAAAATGGACAACGTTTGGGTGAGAAAAAAAAAGAATTAAAATTAAGGGCATTTAACCCAGGGTGACTTATGCCTAAGCCTAATTAACCCCTAAGTCTCTAACTTTACCCGAGTTATTCTATCCGGCTTTGGTGTTACTAAAAGATCGGGTTTTCCTTAGTTTTCAAAAATTTCAACAAATCCAAAAATTTTCTTCCAAATTAGTGTCGCATTTTCTGGTGTCGCATTTTCCGGGCGCCATCGGGCAGACGATATGGCATGCAGACTTTCTCGAAGGCCGAGAGGAATGCTTGATCCGCAACTCAATTATTTTCCAATTATCTTTGTTGTGATTATAAGTAAAAGTGAGACCCAAGATTTTGCTCTCACCGTGAGAACACAGACACAAAGGAATTATATGCCGCACCCACCCTTTAATAGGAATGCCGTGAGCTCTCAAACGCGAGGAATAATAATGCCGTCTTTGGGGATTAGCTTGACTTTTCGGTGACTTTGATTTGCACACCTACTTCCACCCTTGAATTCTTCCATAGACAATTTATACTAAGACCAAGCCCAAGCCCAATTTCCTAGCCAAAATTGCTTAAGCACCTGAAATTGTCCAGTAAATTTCTCCTCAATGATGCCAAATCCTGCTTGTACTCGTTTGTTGCTTGCTTCAATGTAGGAATTGCAGAATCTAAGAATAGTACATAAATTAAAAATTTCATTATTTGTTTTTCAGTTACCCCGACATCACCCCGATGTGGGCGTTGCTTGGTTTATGTGTGTCATACTGTGGTGACATGTCAATTCGTGCTCTCTTATTTGTATGCTTAAAAATTTGCGGATACATATTCTTAAAAAGTTAATTATTTTCGAAGATTGCATTATTAAGGTATTAGAATTTCAAAACAATGAATAAAAATATTCCCGGAAAAGCAAGATTTTAGTCTTGAATTTAAATATTTAACAAATTATCTAAGCAAACGCTTTAGCAAGGAATATTCCAGTAATAACCAATTCAAAATTACAACAAGAAAAAAGATAAAAATTGTAAAATCTAAAACAATAAAATATACACGGCGTCTTGATTTAAAACACAATATATAAAGCTCAACAAATTTGTAAAGAATTATGAGATTGCGATCAAAATATGCGCATATATACTCCGATTTCCGAAGTTCCGACTTCCGAGTTCCGACATTTTTTGAGCTCGGAATTCCGAGTTCCACCTTCCGAAAATTTTTGACAATGCGGAATTCCGAGTTCCGACGTCCGAAATTTTAAGGAAAAAATCGGAACTTTTTTCGGAAGTGTTACCCAAAATTTTTGCAAAACAAAATGACAATTTGTATCAATTTTCTTAACAATTCAAAAAAATTTCTCCATTCAAATAGTAAAATTAAAAGAGTTGTTTTTTTTGTTACATAACACTTATTACAACCGTTTCTGTCAGTATTTTGCTTTGAAATGACACAGAAAACTTTTGACGCGACTAGTTGGTGGAGGTATTTTGCCAAAAAGGAGCATCCTGATAAGTTCAGGGAGAAAATTGAGGCGAAGCAAAAGAAAGAAGAAGCAGAGAAAACGCGAAAAAGAGCGAGGGAGCAACAGCCCAGTTTACTTCAACATGGGTTTTCATCATCATGTCCAACTGACCAGCCATCATCCAACAAACGGCGAGCAGACTCGCCAACTCGAATTACGCGATTTTTAGTGAGTTTTCAAAGAATGTAAGATACAAGCAATATAAACATTTACAATTTCAGAAAATTGGGCCACTGGAAGCGAAAATGAACAAAATCTAGAGAGGAAAATTGGCGAATTTATTGCACTGGATTGTCAACCCTTTTCAGTAGTTGAGGACGAAGGTTTTTTACGACTTTTGAGTTTTATTGCTTCTGGTTTCAGGATAAAGTAAGCCAAAGTAAGTGCAAAGATAGCACCAAATTATAAATCTTCGATCCCGCAACCACTACGTAAGGAACGTCATACCAGATTTGTACCAAAAATTGTTTTCCAAAGTGAAAGCCAACCTTGACAAATCAAAATACCTTTCTTTTACAATAGACGGGTGGACTTCCAGAAACGAAACTCATTCATTAGTTTCTTTGACCGTACATTTTATTGATGAGGAGTTCCAGCCCAAATATTACATTTTGGAGGCGAGACCAATTGATGGAAAACATACAGCTGAAAATTACGTTAAAATTTTGCGGGTAATCATTAGTTAATTACAAATTTTAAGATTCAACTGAATTATTCGGAATAGAACACAACAAAATCCACTTGTTTATGCGCGACGCTCAAAGTACAATGCAGGCGACTACGAGGCTTTTGAACGTGGACAGTTTTGACTGACTAGCGCACAAAATTCAATTGGTAGTGGCAATTTGCAACGGTTTCAAGTTACGAATGGCCAAATCTGGTTGGGAGCAGTGGCGTTGCGTGAATTTGGACTTGCCCGGTTTAAGCCGGAACAAGTTAATTCTCCTTTTTAATCTTGTTAAATTATGAAATTAGATGCCTCGGAATCGCAACAATGATCGATCCTCGATATAAAATGAAGTTTTTCGAAGCGTATTTGACGGACAGCCATCGCAAAGTTCTTGAACAAGCCGCAGCAGAAATGTCACGCCAATCACGGAAAGTTCAGAAAATGCTGAACCGCAAGAGTCTCCCGTTCATTTGGGGGGAATTTTTGCACTTATGGAAGCCCAACAAAATGATGGAACAATGAATCCACAATTTATTTTTAAATTAAGATGAAGACATGACGTTCATACAGCCCAATCTGGATTTGAACCGGACTACATCACCAAATTTGGACCCACTCACACAGTCAATTGTTCAAGTCGCCGAGTACCTTGCCGAGCAGCCTCAGTTAAAGGAGACAATGTTCGTGAACTTATTTTTTTGCAATCGAATTTGCCAATTGTTGATTTTGATTATTAAATGTTTGATCTATTAAGGGTTTTAATTCGTAAATTGATTTATTCAACTCAGACAACAACCAATTTGACCTTTGAACGGTGCTTAAAAAATGCATGATTTTGCATTTATTTCTTCAAAATAACATCCCGAGTTCAGAAAATGAAGAGATTTATGAATTTGCTAAAATTAGCCTCGAGTTATAAACCAATTTGACCTTTGAACGGTGCTTAAAAAATGCATAACTTTGCATTTATTTCTTCAAAATCACATCCCGAATTTCAGAAAATGAAGAGATTTATGAATTTGCTAAAATTAGCCTCGAGTTATAAACCAATTTGACCTTTGAACGGTGCTTAAAAAATGCATGATTTTGCATTTATTTCTTCAAAATAACATCCCGAATTTCAGAAAATGAAGAGATTTATGAATTTGCTAAAATTAGCCTCGAGTTATAAACCAATTTGACCTTTGAACGGTGCTTAAAAAATGCATGATTTTGCATTTATTTCTTCAAAATAAGATCCCGAATTTCAGAAAATGAAGAGATTTATGAATTTGCTAAAATTAGCCTCGAGTTATAAACCAATTTGACCTTTGAACGGTGCTTAAAAAATGCATGATTTTGCATTTATTTCTTCAAAATAACATCCCGAATTTCAGAAAATGAAGAGATTTATGAATTTGCTAAAATTAGCCTCGAGTTATAAACCAATTTGACCTTTGAACGGTGCTTAAAAAATGCATGATTTTGCATTTATTTCTTCAAAATAACATCCCGAATTTCAGAAAATGAAGAGATTTATGAATTTGCTAAAATTAGCCTCGAGTTATAAACCAATTTGACCTTTGAACGGTGCTTAAAAAATGCATAACTTTGCATTTATTTCTTCAAAATCACATCCCGAATTTCAGAAAATGAAGAGATTTATGAATTTGCTAAAATTAGCCTCGAGTTATAAACCAATTTGACCTTTGAACGGTGCTTAAAAAATGCATGATTTTGCATTTATTTCTTCAAAATAACATCCCGAATTTCAGAAAATGAAGAGATTTATGAATTTGCTAAAATTAGCCTCGAGTTATAAACCAATTTGACCTTTGAACGGTGCTTAAAAAATGCATAACTTTGCATTTATTTCTTCAAAATCACATCCCGAATTTCAGAAAATGAAGAGATTTATGAATTTGCTAAAATTAGCCTCGAGTTATAAACCAATTTGACCTTTGAACGGTGCTTAAAAAATGCATGATTTTGCATTTATTTCTTCAAAATAACATCCCGAATTTCAGAAAATGAAGAGATTTATGAATTTGCTAAAATTAGCCTCGAGTTATAAACCAATTTGACCTTTGAACGGTGCTTAAAAAATGCATAACTTTGCATTTATTTCTTCAAAATCACATCCCGAATTTCAGAAAATGAAGAGATTTATGAATTTGCTAAAATTAGCCTCGAGTTATAAACCAATTTGACCTTTGAACGGTGCTTAAAAAATGCATGATTTTGCATTTATTTCTTCAAAATAACATCCCGAATTTCAGAAAATGAAGAGATTTATGAATTTGCTAAAATTAGCCTCGAGTTATAAACCAATTTGACCTTTGAACGGTGCTTAAAAAATGCATGATTTTGCATTTATTTCTTCAAAATCACATCCCGAATTTCAGAAAATGAAGAGATTTATGAATTTGCTAAAATTAGCCTCGAGTTATAAACCAATTTGACCTTTGAACGGTGCTTAAAAAATGCATGATTTTGCATTTATTTCTTCAAAATAACATCCCGAATTTCAGAAAATGAAGAGATTTATGAATTTGCTAAAATTAGCCTCGAGTTATAAACCAATTTGACCTTTGAACGGTGCTTAAAAAATGCATGATTTTGCATTTATTTCTTCAAAATAACATCCCGAATTTCAGAAAATGAAGAGATTTATGAATTTGCTAAAATTAGCCTCGAGTTATAAACCAATTTGACCTTTGAACGGTGCTTAAAAAATGCATGATTTTGCATTTATTTCTTCAAAATCACATCCCGAATTTCAGAAAATGAAGAGATTTATGAATTTGCTAAAATTAGCCTCGAGTTATAAACCAATTTGACCTTTGAACGGTGCTTAAAAATGCATGATTTTGCATTTATTTCTTCAAAATAACATCCCGAATTTCAGAAAATGAAGAGATTTATGAATTTGCTAAAATTAGCCTCGAGTTATAAATCAATTTGACCTTTGAACGGTGCTTAAAAAATGCATAACTTTGCATTTATTTCTTCAAAATCACATCCCGAATTTCAGAAAATGAAGAGATTTATGAATTTGCTAAAATTAGCTTCCACCTTCCGAATTTTTGACAATGCGGAATTCCGAGTTCCGACGTCCGAAATTTTAAGGAAAAAATCGGAACTTTTTTCGGAAGTGTTACCCAAAATTTTTGCAAAACAAAATGACAATTTGTATCAATTTTCTTAACAATTCAAAAAAATTTCTCCATTCAAATAGTAAAATTAAAAGAGTTGTTTTTTTTGTTACATAACACTTATTACAACCGTTTCTGTCAGTATTTTGCTTTGAAATGACACAGAAAACTTTTGACGCGACTAGTTGGTGGAGGTATTTTGCCAAAAAGGAGCATCCTGATAAGTTCAGGGAGAAAATTGAGGCGAAGCAAAAGAAAGAAGAAGCAGAGAAAACGCGAAAAAGAGCGAGGGAGCAACAGCCCAGTTTACTTCAACATGGGTTTTCATCATCATGTCCAACTGACCAGCCATCATCCAACAAACGGCGAGCAGACTCGCCAACTCGAATTACGCGATTTTTAGTGAGTTTTCAAAGAATGTAAGATACAAGCAATATAAACATTTACAATTTCAGAAAATTGGGCCACTGGAAGCGAAAATGAACAAAATCTAGAGAGGAAAATTGGCGAATTTATTGCACTGGATTGTCAACCCTTTTCAGTAGTTGAGGACGAAGGTTTTTTACGACTTTTGAGTTTTATTGCTTCTGGTTTCAGGATAAAGTAAGCCAAAGTAAGTGCAAAGATAGCACCAAATTATAAATCTTCGATCCCGCAACCACTACGTAAGGAACGTCATACCAGATTTGTACCAAAAATTGTTTTCCAAAGTGAAAGCCAACCTTGACAAATCAAAATACCTTTCTTTTACAATAGACGGGTGGACTTCCAGAAACGAAACTCATTCATTAGTTTCTTTGACCGTACATTTTATTGATGAGGAGTTCCAGCCCAAATATTACATTTTGGAGGCGAGACCAATTGATGGAAAACATACAGCTGAAAATTACGTTAAAATTTTGCGGGTAATCATTAGTTAATTACAAATTTTAAGATTCAACTGAATTATTCGGAATAGAACACAACAAAATCCACTTGTTTATGCGCGACGCTCAAAGTACAATGCAGGCGACTACGAGGCTTTTGAACGTGGACAGTTTTGACTGACTAGCGCACAAAATTCAATTGGTAGTGGCAATTTGCAACGGTTTCAAGTTACGAATGGCCAAATCTGGTTGGGAGCAGTGGCGTTGCGTGAATTTGGACTTGCCCGGTTTAAGCCGGAACAAGTTAATTCTCCTTTTTAATCTTGTTAAATTATGAAATTAGATGCCTCGGAATCGCAACAATGATCGATCCTCGATATAAAATGAAGTTTTTCGAAGCGTATTTGACGGACAGCCATCGCAAAGTTCTTGAACAAGCCGCAGCAGAAATGTCACGCCAATCACGGAAAGTTCAGAAAATGCTGAACCGCAAGAGTCTCCCGTTCATTTGGGGGGAATTTTTGCACTTATGGAAGCCCAACAAAATGATGGAACAATGAATCCACAATTTATTTTTAAATTAAGATGAAGACATGACGTTCATACAGCCCAATCTGGATTTGAACCGGACTACATCACCAAATTTGGACCCACTCACACAGTCAATTGTTCAAGTCGCCGAGTACCTTGCCGAGCAGCCTCAGTTAAAGGAGACAATGTTCGTGAACTTATTTTTTTGCAATCGAATTTGCCAATTGTTGATTTTGATTATTAAATGTTTGATCTATTAAGGGTTTTAATTCGTAAATTGATTTATTCAACTCAGACAACAACCAATTTGACCTTTGAACGGTGCTTAAAAAATGCATGATTTTGCATTTATTTCTTCAAAATAACATCCCGAGTTCAGAAAATGAAGAGATTTATGAATTTGCTAAAATTAGCCTCGAGTTATAAACCAATTTGACCTTTGAACGGTGCTTAAAAAATGCATAACTTTGCATTTATTTCTTCAAAATCACATCCCGAATTTCAGAAAATGAAGAGATTTATGAATTTGCTAAAATTAGCCTCGAGTTATAAACCAATTTGACCTTTGAACGGTGCTTAAAAAATGCATGATTTTGCATTTATTTCTTCAAAATAACATCCCGAATTTCAGAAAATGAAGAGATTTATGAATTTGCTAAAATTAGCCTCGAGTTATAAACCAATTTGACCTTTGAACGGTGCTTAAAAAATGCATGATTTTGCATTTATTTCTTCAAAATAAGATCCCGAATTTCAGAAAATGAAGAGATTTATGAATTTGCTAAAATTAGCCTCGAGTTATAAACCAATTTGACCTTTGAACGGTGCTTAAAAAATGCATGATTTTGCATTTATTTCTTCAAAATAACATCCCGAATTTCAGAAAATGAAGAGATTTATGAATTTGCTAAAATTAGCCTCGAGTTATAAACCAATTTGACCTTTGAACGGTGCTTAAAAAATGCATGATTTTGCATTTATTTCTTCAAAATAACATCCCGAGTTCAGAAAATGAAGAGATTTATGAATTTGCTAAAATTAGCCTCGAGTTATAAACCAATTTGACCTTTGAACGGTGCTTAAAAAATGCATAACTTTGCATTTATTTCTTCAAAATCACATCCCGAATTTCAGAAAATGAAGAGATTTATGAATTTGCTAAAATTAGCCTCGAGTTATAAACCAATTTGACCTTTGAACGGTGCTTAAAAAATGCATGATTTTGCATTTATTTCTTCAAAATAACATCCCGAATTTCAGAAAATGAAGAGATTTATGAATTTGCTAAAATTAGCCTCGAGTTATAAACCAATTTGACCTTTGAACGGTGCTTAAAAAATGCATGATTTTGCATTTATTTCTTCAAAATAAGATCCCGAATTTCAGAAAATGAAGAGATTTATGAATTTGCTAAAATTAGCCTCGAGTTATAAACCAATTTGACCTTTGAACGGTGCTTAAAAAATGCATGATTTTGCATTTATTTCTTCAAAATAACATCCCGAATTTCAGAAAATGAAGAGATTTATGAATTTGCTAAAATTAGCCTCGAGTTATAAACCAATTTGACCTTTGAACGGTGCTTAAAAAATGCATGATTTTGCATTTATTTCTTCAAAATAACATCCCGAATTTCAGAAAATGAAGAGATTTATGAATTTGCTAAAATTAGCCTCGAGTTATAAATCAATTTGACCTTTGAACGGTGCTTAAAAAATGCATAACTTTGCATTTATTTCTTCAAAATCACATCCCGAATTTCAGAAAATGAAGAGATTTATGAATTTGCTAAAATTAGCTTCCACCTTCCGAATTTTTGACAATGCGGAATTCCGAGTTCCGACGTCCGAAATTTTAAGGAAAAAATCGGAACTTTTTTCGGAAGTGTTACCCAAAATTTTTGCAAAACAAAATGACAATTTGTATCAATTTTCTTAACAATTCAAAAAAATTTCTCCATTCAAATAGTAAAATTAAAAGAGTTGTTTTTTTTGTTACATAACACTTATTACAACCGTTTCTGTCAGTATTTTGCTTTGAAATGACACAGAAAACTTTTGACGCGACTAGTTGGTGGAGGTATTTTGCCAAAAAGGAGCATCCTGATAAGTTCAGGGAGAAAATTGAGGCGAAGCAAAAGAAAGAAGAAGCAGAGAAAACGCGAAAAAGAGCGAGGGAGCAACAGCCCAGTTTACTTCAACATGGGTTTTCATCATCATGTCCAACTGACCAGCCATCATCCAACAAACGGCGAGCAGACTCGCCAACTCGAATTACGCGATTTTTAGTGAGTTTTCAAAGAATGTAAGATACAAGCAATATAAACATTTACAATTTCAGAAAATTGGGCCACTGGAAGCGAAAATGAACAAAATCTAGAGAGGAAAATTGGCGAATTTATTGCACTGGATTGTCAACCCTTTTCAGTAGTTGAGGACGAAGGTTTTTTACGACTTTTGAGTTTTATTGCTTCTGGTTTCAGGATAAAGTAAGCCAAAGTAAGTGCAAAGATAGCACCAAATTATAAATCTTCGATCCCGCAACCACTACGTAAGGAACGTCATACCAGATTTGTACCAAAAATTGTTTTCCAAAGTGAAAGCCAACCTTGACAAATCAAAATACCTTTCTTTTACAATAGACGGGTGGACTTCCAGAAACGAAACTCATTCATTAGTTTCTTTGACCGTACATTTTATTGATGAGGAGTTCCAGCCCAAATATTACATTTTGGAGGCGAGACCAATTGATGGAAAACATACAGCTGAAAATTACGTTAAAATTTTGCGGGTAATCATTAGTTAATTACAAATTTTAAGATTCAACTGAATTATTCGGAATAGAACACAACAAAATCCACTTGTTTATGCGCGACGCTCAAAGTACAATGCAGGCGACTACGAGGCTTTTGAACGTGGACAGTTTTGACTGACTAGCGCACAAAATTCAATTGGTAGTGGCAATTTGCAACGGTTTCAAGTTACGAATGGCCAAATCTGGTTGGGAGCAGTGGCGTTGCGTGAATTTGGACTTGCCCGGTTTAAGCCGGAACAAGTTAATTCTCCTTTTTAATCTTGTTAAATTATGAAATTAGATGCCTCGGAATCGCAACAATGATCGATCCTCGATATAAAATGAAGTTTTTCGAAGCGTATTTGACGGACAGCCATCGCAAAGTTCTTGAACAAGCCGCAGCAGAAATGTCACGCCAATCACGGAAAGTTCAGAAAATGCTGAACCGCAAGAGTCTCCTCCCGTTCATTTGGGGGGAATTTTTGCACTTATGGAAGCCACAAAATGATGGAACAATGAATCCACAATTTATTTTAAATTAAGATGAAGACATGACGCATACAGCCCCTGGATTTGAACCGGACTACATCACCAAATTTGGACCCACTCACACAGTCAATTGTTCAAGTCGCCGAGTACCTTGCCGAGCAGCCTCAGTTAAAGGAGACAATGTTCGTGAACTTATTTTTTTGCAATCGAATTTGCCAATTGTTGATTTTGATTATTAAATGTTTGATCTATTAAGGGTTTTAATTCGTAAATTGATTTATTCAACTCAGACAACAACCAATTTGACCTTTGAACGGTGCTTAAAAAATGCATGATTTTGCATTTATTTCTTCAAAATAACATCCCGAGTTCAGAAAATGAAGAGATTTATGAATTTGCTAAAATTAGCCTCGAGTTATAAACCAATTTGACCTTTGAACGGTGCTTAAAAAATGCATAACTTTGCATTTATTTCTTCAAAATCACATCCCGAATTTCAGAAAATGAAGAGATTTATGAATTTGCTAAAATTAGCCTCGAGTTATAAACCAATTTGACCTTTGAACGGTGCTTAAAAAATGCATGATTTTGCATTTATTTCTTCAAAATAACATCCCGAATTTCAGAAAATGAAGAGATTTATGAATTTGCTAAAATTAGCCTCGAGTTATAAACCAATTTGACCTTTGAACGGTGCTTAAAAAATGCATGATTTTGCATTTATTTCTTCAAAATAACATCCCGAATTTCAGAAAATGAAGAGATTTATGAATTTGCTAAAATTAGCCTCGAGTTATAAACCAATTTGACCTTTGAACGGTGCTTAAAAAATGCATGATTTTGCATTTATTTCTTCAAAATAACATCCCGAATTTCAGAAAATGAAGAGATTTATGAATTTGCTAAAATTAGCCTCGAGTTATAAACCAATTTGACCTTTGAACGGTGCTTAAAAAATGCATGATTTTGCATTTATTTCTTCAAAATAACATCCCGAATTTCAGAAAATGAAGAGATTTATGAATTTGCTAAAATTAGCCTCGAGTTATAAACCAATTTGACCTTTGAACGGTGCTTAAAAAATGCATAACTTTGCATTTATTTCTTCAAAATCACATCCCGAATTTCAGAAAATGAAGAGATTTATGAATTTGCTAAAATTAGCCTCGAGTTATAAACCAATTTGACCTTTGAACGGTGCTTAAAAAATGCATGATTTTGCATTTATTTCTTCAAAATAACATCCCGAATTTCAGAAAATGAAGAGATTTATGAATTTGCTAAAATTAGCCTCGAGTTATAAACCAATTTGACCTTTGAACGGTGCTTAAAAAATGCATAACTTTGCATTTATTTCTTCAAAATCACATCCCGAATTTCAGAAAATGAAGAGATTTATGAATTTGCTAAAATTAGCCTCGAGTTATAAACCAATTTGACCTTTGAACGGTGCTTAAAAAATGCATGATTTTGCATTTATTTCTTCAAAATAACATCCCGAATTTCAGAAAATGAAGAGATTTATGAATTTGCTAAAATTAGCCTCGAGTTATAAACCAATTTGACCTTTGAACGGTGCTTAAAAAATGCATGATTTTGCATTTATTTCTTCAAAATAACATCCCGAATTTCAGAAAATGAAGAGATTTATGAATTTGCTAAAATTAGCCTCGAGTTATAAACCAATTTGACCTTTGAACGGTGCTTAAAAAATGCATGATTTTGCATTTATTTCTTCAAAATAACATCCCGAATTTCAGAAAATGAAGAGATTTATGAATTTGCTAAAATTAGCCTCGAGTTATAAACCAATTTGACCTTTGAACGGTGCTTAAAAAATGCATGATTTTGCATTTATTTCTTCAAAATAACATCCCGAATTTCAGAAAATGAAGAGATTTATGAATTTGCTAAAATTAGCCTCGAGTTATAAACCAATTTGACCTTTGAACGGTGCTTAAAAAATGCATAACTTTGCATTTATTTCTTCAAAATAACATCCCGAATTTCAGAAAATGAAGAGATTTATGAATTTGCTAAAATTAGCCTCGAGTTATAAACCAATTTGACCTTTGAACGGTGCTTAAAAAATGCATGATTTTGCATTTATTTCTTCAAAATAACATCCCGAATTTCAGAAAATGAAGAGATTTATGAATTTGCTAAAATTAGCCTCGAGTTATAAACCAATTTGACCTTTGAACGGTGCTTAAAAAATGCATAACTTTGCATTTATTTCTTCAAAATAACATCCCGAATTTCAGAAAATGAAGAGATTTATGAATTTGCTAAAATTAGCCTCGAGTTATAAACCAATTTGACCTTTGAACGGTGCTTAAAAAATGCATGATTTTGCATTTATTTCTTCAAAATAACATCCCGAATTTCAGAAAATGAAGAGATTTATGAATTTGCTAAAATTAGCCTCGAGTTATAAACCAATTTGACCTTTGAACGGTGCTTAAAAAATGCATAACTTTGCATTTATTTCTTCAAAATAACATCCCGAATTTCAGAAAATGAAGAGATTTATGAATTTGCTAAAATTAGCCTCGAGTTATAAACCAATTTGACCTTTGAACGGTGCTTAAAAAATGCATGATTTTGCATTTATTTCTTCAAAATAACATCCCGAATTTCAGAAAATGAAGAGATTTATGAATTTGCTAAAATTAGCCTCGAGTTATAAACCAATTTGACCTTTGAACGGTGCTTAAAAAATGCATAACTTTGCATTTATTTCTTCAAAATAACATCCCGAATTTCAGAAAATGAAGAGATTTATGAATTTGCTAAAATTAGCCTCGAGTTATAAACCAATTTGACCTTTGAACGGTGCTTAAAAAATGCATAACTTTGCATTTATTTCTTCAAAATAACATCCCGAATTTCAGAAAATGAAGAGATTTATGAAACATTTCAAAACTTCTTTCCTCTTCACCCAAACGCCCGAAGCGAGTCTTTTCAGGACTTCCGCAGGTCCAAACCCGCAAAATTTCTTGAGTCGAGACTCTCGGGCATCCCTAAATTTTGACAAAAAATCGATTTCATATCTCAGCTGAATTGGGTATGCATTTTTAAAATCGCTTAGCAAAAAAAAAGAAGAAAATTGTCAAAATTCCGACTCGGTGCTAGGTCGTTTCCTAAAAAGGCAAATGGGGCGCTTTTCAAAAGTTTTTTGTTATATAACTTCTTTCAAAGTTAAACAAATCAAGCAATTTTAGTATTATTCGAAAGCTTAGGAGGAGGAGAAGCTATTAGCAAGCAAAAGCTAAGCGATTGGCCAAATATTAAAGGCCATTTGTGGCCAAAAAAGCTTTTCTGACAATAACTTTTTTGAGAATTGTCCAATCGCTTAGCTTTTGTCTTTGTAAGCTTCTACCCATTGCATGCTTTCGTATGGTATCCAAAATTGCTTGATTTTGTTAGCTTAAAAGAAGTTATAACAAAAAAACTTTTAAAAAGCGCCCCATTTGCCTTTTTTTCGAGTCGTCGGATAATCAATTTTTTTATCGAGCCCAAATTTGCAAAATGTCAACTAAAAACAGTCAGACAAATTGGAAAACAAAACGACGAATTGTATAACTACCAAAATGCATCGACCGTATTTTGAAAAGAAAAAATAAATTCAAAAAAAATCGTTGTTTCTCTCTCTCTCCCCGGGGGCTTCCTTATCAGAATTTGAATTCAAAGTCTGGCCCAAAGTTCGCTTCAATTTTGCCAAAGCAATACAACGAAACGCATGGGAACAATTCGGCGGCAGAAACGACAAACAAGCCGATAGTTCCTGCAAAAAAAACAAAAAATAAATTAGTTTAGAAAAAATAATTTATTAATTTAGTGTATTTTAAAAAAAATCTTTTTCTTTCTCACCCAAACGGCGTCCATTTTTTGTGTAAATGATTTGGCGTGTTGCCAAATCGACGCCGCAGCCGATTGCGTATGCATAAGTGCCGTCGCTCCATCCAACCGCTTCGTCCAATGGCATTTGTTTTGGCGCCAGTCCAATGCAAACATCGCTAAATATAGTTTAATGTTTTTCAAATTACAATAATTGTTTTAGGGCAGGGGTGCCAACTGTCCTTTTTTTAAAGATTTGTCCTTTTTTGGAGTATCCCAATCTTTAAAATTTGAAATGTCTTTTTTTAAAGATTTGTCCTTTTTTGGAGTATCCCAATCTTAATTTGAAATTGTCTTTTTTTTAAAGATTTGTCCTTTTTTGGACTATCCAATGTTTAAAATTTGAAATGTCCTTTTTTTAAAGGTTTGTCCTTTATTTAGGCTACATTGCAAAAAAAACAGGAAAAACTGCTAAATCAAGAGGTCACCCTGGACGTGAGCAAATTGAAACTGGCGTTTGTGGTTGACGAATTGGTCGTTTGTTGGCGTTCCAATTGAGCAATCCGGGCCCGCAAAAGTTGCATTTCTTCGGATGGGGCCAAACTGGCCAAATTTAGAGGCCAACATTCTGAAACAATGGACATTATTAATAATATTTTAATTAAATATTATTATTAAATCCATTTTCATACCCGGCTCAGCTGTTATGTCGGTCACATTTGTTGATTCGGTCAAAATTGACATGGTAATTTACTAAAAAATTCTAAATTTTTATATTGGGCTTTTCTGGGACGTACTTATGTAAGAATTTCGGGTTAACCCAGAGGTGGTATATGTACTTATTTGTCAGAAATGTACTGATTTTCAGGATAATTCAAATTTTTGGACCAATTTTCTAACCAAATTGAGTAGAAAATCAAAAAATTTTCCCGGCGGCGCCTATCAGCACCGCCGGCCCGTCCCATTCCAATACCGTATTTTTTTTAATTTTGGTTGCGCAAATTTTACGCACATTTCATGCAAAAAAAAAAAGATTTACTATATTTTTGACCCCAAAATCTGATTATTTTGATTCCAATGTATTATTGATTTTGAAAATTTTCGATACGACCCCTGGGTTAACCGATGAATCGATATAAAACTGTAGGGTGGAGGGGGGGGGGGGGAATTTGCCAAATGTGTGGAGAAAACAGCAAATGTGAGTTGACAGGTCAATGGGGGGAGATTGAATGGACCGGTAAACAAATAATTGTTTGTGGCACCGCCGACGACGCCCTCTCAACCCGCCATAAGTGAATTTTAAAATTCTCAAAAAACTTGCATTTTTGAAAAAATTTTCAACAAAAATGTTAAAAAATTTAACAATTTTTTATCGTTGAGTTTTTTTTGGAAAGTGCAATGATGATCTTTTTTTTTGATGCGGAATTTTTGTGGGCTTTCGAGAACCTTGGGGATTTTTTGTGGGTTTTCGGGAAAAATAATAATAAAAAGCATTCTTTTTCTTAACAAATATTGTTAAAAGGCCGAAACGACCTTTTGCAAGGGTTGGCATTCTGAAAGAGGCGACGAGAGTAATTTGGACAACAACGCACCCCATCTAAAAATTATTTTAGTTACTTTTTTGAATATTTTATTTTTTGAAGAAATAGTGTGCTAAAAAGAGAGATTCAGACGACGAGAATAATTTAGACATCAACGCACCCCATCTAAAACTTGTTTTACTTTATCATCAGAATTGTAGTACGCGTTTGCCGAACTGGCGTGGCAAAATAAAAGCACAAATTTTTGGAACTAGCAAAAAGATAGAGTTAGCTAAAGAGAGAGAGAGAGAGAGAATAGGCGACGAGAGTAATTTGGAAGTCAACGCACCCTATCTAAAAATTGTTTTAATTTTTGCTTAAGAATTCAGAAATTGCATCGTGCATTGAGCATCCCCGGCTGCCATATATATAACAAATTTTTGGATTGTCCGACCGAAAGGTTGGACTTAAACACCGCTTTTTAATTGAAAGAATATTTAATGATTTTCAATTTCGTAACATTCGTATCCTTCGAAAGGGTAGGGCAAGATCCTTTTTATAATTTCGTAACCGGTTACAAAAATTTGCTAAATCAGTGACAATTCACACTTTATGCGCAAACGCATTTTTTTAATCAAATTTATTACTATGTTAATGTAATTTTAAGCAAATTTTACTCCTGGATCTAAATTTTTGAACGAGATTGATCATTGATGGTGGTTTAGTGGTAGTGGTTCTTCTTTGTTATGAGGCAACAAAAAAAAAAATGTTTTTTAAATTAATAAAAAGCTGTTTATAGGGGTTTTTGGGGTCGTAGAATCCGAATCTGACCTTCTTTTCGACCAATTCCGAACCCGAACCCGAGTTCGAACAAATTTATAAAATTTTTTTTTCGCATTTTTAAATTAAATCTGCGTTTAATTTTGACGCCATTCGATCCGTTCGTTCTCAGCAGGACTTGAGGCAATGCACGAATATTTGCTTGTTGTTGACTCCAGATTGATAACAAAGTTAAATGACCTTTACCTCTCGATCTCGCTGACCTTTGCAATAGATGATAAGGCAATAAAATGCCACCAAACTGTTGAGAGATTGATGATTGGTTGGAGTTCAGATCTCCGATGTGCAAAACGATTTCCCCGATTTTCTGTGAACATCTATGCTAAGGGAACAATTTTTAAAACTTTTTAAAATTTGTCCCAATTAAAAAGCTTTTTGATGAGCAATTTGACAGAAATTATTTTGTTGAGCGGGAAGTGTGAGGTATCGGCGGTGCCGATAGGCGCAAGCGAGAAACTTTTTTTGAAAAACTGAGCCAAAAACGACACTTCGTCGACTAAGCCAAAAACGACACTTCGTCGACTAAGCCAAAAACGACACTTCGTCGATGCGACATTTCGTCGAGTGGAATTTCGCCAAGTTTTTAAATGCGTGTTTTCTAATGCGTAGATCACGATACTTAAAAAAAAATCGTTTTTTACTATATTTTTAAAAAACGTTTTGTAAAATGTCCTTATTTCGGACCCCAAAATCTTATTTTTTGCCCTTGATGTCCTTATTTTTGAAATGCGCACCCTGGTTTATAGGGGTATTCAGAGGCGTAAAATCCGATTCAAACATCCATTTCGAACAAGTTCGAACCCCGGACCCAAATTCGAACAATTTTTCGAAAATTAATTTTAGCCTCAAAACATTTTTGATGACAATTCAGATCAATTATTTTTTGTTCATCTTCACCCCCGATCCCCGACCCGAGCCCGACCCCGACATTGTCAACCCAACGGTAAACCGGTAAATTTAGCAATTTTTACCGGTTGGGACTGAAAAGTGACCGGGTTTGAGTCTCCACTGGAAGGACACTTCAGTCCCGGTTTCATAGTTTCTTTCGCGCAAAATTTAAAGTTCAGATTCATCTCATTTTTTAGTCAACATTTTGGCACTTTTTGGACTTTTTTGTCAATATTTTAGGGGGGTTTAATTTATGCAGGTCAAAATTCCGATCCCTCTAATGATTAGATAATTACACATGCCGCGTAAAAATGTGTTTAAATCGATTTTTAAGCCTCAGAAACTGTTAAATGCTAAACAAATTCGAGGAGATTGACATCGTTGAGTTGCGAAGAGCGCTAAATGAATATGGTAATTTAAACAGACAAATTTGTGTCGAATTCGTAAATCTTTTAAGCATCAATTTGAGCTACTAATTAGTATTTTGAAAAAAACAAAATTTTTTTTTTGTCATTTCTTAGGACTAACACCTCAAAATCGATGGAATGCCGCGGCACGTCACGACCAACTCACGCTCGCTGAGCCCGGACGATTGTGTGTGCAAAATAGTGAACAGTTCGGTAAGTATTAATTTGTTAAGTGATTTGATTAGAAATCGATCCAGAAAAACGATGAACACAAAAAAAATTTCATGTTTGTCGGCAGGGCTGTAACTAGAAATTATTTTCGGGGGGGGGGGGCAAGCCAAAAAAGTCGATTTTTAGGGGTGCATTTTTGAGTTTACTGTTTTTTTTTGGTTTTATTGCATTTTTCTTAGCAAATTTTTCCAAAAAAAAAGTTAATCAATTTTGTTGAAAAATTACTAAAAATTTCGGGGGAGGGGGGGGGGGCCGCCCTGCCTGCCCCCCCCCCCCCCCCCCCTAGTTACGGGCCTGTTTGTCGGCACCAAACTGATCTCGATCACTTTTCAGGGCATCACTCTGTTGTCGCTGAACAACCAATTCCACAAAACAGCTATGGCTTTGCCTATTACGAAGTGAAAGTCGTAGGGGGTGCAAAAAAGTAAATGGGTTGGGTCGTTTAGGAGGGTTTTTCTCTTTAAAATGAATATCAATTTAATTTAATTTTTCGTTTAGGAGGGTTTTTCTCTTTAAAATGAATATCAATTTAATTTAATTTTTCGTTTAGGAGGGTTTTTCTCTTTAAAATGAATATCAATTTAATTTAATTTAAGTCTTTGCATTGGACTGGCCACCAACCAAATGCCATTGGACGCGTGCGTTGGACGTTACGATGGCACGTACGCGTACGCAAGCAATGGCACCTTTTGGGGACACGCGGTTGCCGGATGTTCCCGCTGGAATGGGCGTCCGTACATCGAAGGCAAGCCTCGGTTTAGCTTCCGCGACGTTGTCGGGCGCAACTGCTTTTTGGTAGCACACCGGCGTTATCCATCCATTTTTGACGGCATGCCGCCGTTCCATGCCGGCGACGTCATCGGCTGCGGCGTGGATTTGGCAACCCGCCAAATCATCTACACAAAGAATGGACGCCGTTTGGGTGAGAAGCAATTTTTTTATTTCCAAGAAATATGAATTTTTATTAGAGAGCGACCTGGACCTTGGTACAGGCCTGGATTTTCCTGTACCCAGAGTCAAGGTCCAGTGGAGCCTCAAAAACCCTGGATTTTACTGGACTCAAGCTTTATGTTAAATAGGATTCTCTCATTATCATAGGTAGCTGAAGTATTGGATTTTTCCTGGATTTTTCTTCCAGAAAATCCAGGTCCAAGCCTTGGTCAAATCCAGGTCCAGGATTTTTCAAAATGTCGGTCTCCACTATTTAGCCTTAAGAATCGGGAAAACAATGTTTATGGAGAAATGCTTTTTCAGAGGGAAGAGGGAGGGAGGGGGGGGGGGGGTCTGGTTGGTCTACAATTTTTTTTTTGTGAAATTTTATTATTTATAATGAATCGCTCGCTATTTGGCTGTTTTTGCAGAAACAACCGGTTTGCTGGTTTCTTCGGACGCCGATTTGTTTCCGTGTGTTACGCAGTCGTCGCCGGGCACCGGAATTGAGGCAAACTTTGGGCCAAACTTTGTTCACAAATTCTGATGAGGACGCCGCCCGGACAGCGAAAAAAAAAATAAATTATGTATCTGTAGGGTTCATTTTCGATCAATAAAACATTCTGAATTCATTTCGTCTTTTATTTCATTTGTCTGTAAACAGTAGGGATGTTCGAGATTCTCGAGTCGAGAAATTTCTCGGGTTTTTTTGGGTCTCGGTCTCGGGGTCATTTCTCGGTCTCGGTTCTCGGGGTCATTTCTCGGTCTCGGTGTCATTTCTCGGTCTCGGTCTCGATTCTCGGTAAATTTCAAGTCTCGAACATCCCTAGTAAACAGCAGGGATGGGCGAAGCTCGGCGCACTACCCGAAGCCGAAACTCGAAACAAATCAAAAAATTTTTTCCGAACCCGAAATTCGAAGCCCCAAAATACTCTAAATTTCGCGAAACCCAAGCTCGAATCCAAAGTTTTTCTAAAAAAAGATCCCTCACATTTCACATTTAACCATAAAGTGGTAATTTTGGCGGAGAAAAAGCAGGCCACGATTGGTCTGTTTAAATAATCCGAAACTTGCCAAATAAATCTTTATTTTTTGCATGAATGTGCGTATTGTAACCATGTTTCTCTCCACTAACAATTTTTCTCAACAATTCCGGGTTGGACATGACGAGGTCGGGGACGACGACCCAATTTTGGGGCGCGGGGAGCTACACTAGTTTAAAAATTAATAAATTTGAGAATTCTTCTTCACTTCTGGGCATGGATTTCCGAAAATGTTGCCGATTTTCGTTTTTCAAAAAGGTAATTTTTTTAGGACTTACGTTTTAGTAGGAATGGGGAGTCGGCGGTGCCGATAGGCGCCGCCGATAAAATTTTTGATTTCCGACTCAATTTGTTAACAGATTTGCAACCAAAACTATTTAGGCGCCTATTTTGACATTTTTCGAGCCTGAAAATCCCATCCCTGGATATAACAAATCTGTTTCAAAAAAGGTTGTGAAAAGATTTATTTAAAGTCTGGCATTGATATATCTATTTTCAAATATTCATTGCAATTTTTTGAAACATTTGCCAACATGAAAAACCCAATCTTTAGGGGTGCATTTACCTGAAACTTCGGGTATTTTCCCGAACCCGAAACTCGAAGCTCCAAAATACCAGAAATTTCGCGAAACTCGAGCTCTTGCTTACAAATAGCTTCTACGGACCAAGAACTTTCGAATGGTATTAAATTCGAACAAGTGTTCTTGCACAATAATTTCCTTTTTGCCATCTAATTTTAAAAACGCAAATTATATTTATTTGATTTTTCTGAGCGAAATTTTATTGTAAACCTACCTATTTTTACACCTAAACAACCTATTCTGCACTTCCTTATTTTGTTTTCTAGGGATGGTGAAAGTTTGAGACGGATCCGCCGTATACAAATGATGTTAAGCGTATCGAAGTGCGTGATGCTTTTTTGTTGGTTAAAAAAAGTGAGAGAGAAAGCCAGAGGAGAGAAAGTTAGAGAAAGAAAGGCAATTTGTTTAATTCTCTCGCACTGTCTATTTATTGGCACAATCTCGTTTTTTGAGCCGCCGTGTGTGTGTACAAATTTTACAATCAATTTCGATTAAAAATAAAAATAGAATGTTTGGAAATGTGTCGTGACGATTTGAGCAAATTTTTCTTTGTTTAATTTTTTGAATTATCAGTTTTTCCCGGTCCGGACCCCGGCCTTTTTGAACACATCCGGGTTTTCCAAATTTGGCATTTTAACGGGATTACACGGCAAAATTTCACAAGCAAGATTTCTCAAATCGAATCTGGCCATCAAAAGCCATGCCCGGGTTTTCAGCACCATATAACAAATGATTGTTCATTGTGAATGAGTTTCAGGCAATTTTATGTGTAATATTTGAAGATTTATCTAAATATTTTAATTATTTTATTTGCGAAAATATTTCGGGTTTACAGTTTGCTAGGTTACTATGAAAACAATTTAGCTAGCCTTGAATATAGATATTTTACATTAATTCCCCATACTGCTTATCTTGATCGCAATATAAATTTCTGAAAATATATCTGAAATTAAGAATCTTAAAAATCTGATTAACAAGTCATCAAAAGCCATGCCCGGGTTTTCAGCACCATATAACAAATGATTGTTCATTGTGAATGAGTTTCAGGCAATTTTAGTAATATTTGAAGATTTATCTAAATATTTTAATTATTTTATTTGCGAAAATATTTCGGGTTTACAGTTAAAATACTAAAATATAAACATTTTACAATGATTTCCATAAATGCTTATCTTGTTCGCACGATAAGAAATTTAAAACTAGATTCATTAGAAGCGATGAACAGGGTTTCTGCACCTTATTAAAAAGGAAAGTTTATTGTGAAAGAGTCTCAGGCGGTTTTACATATAATATTTGAAGATTTAACTAAATATTTTAATTATTTTATTTTGCAAAAATATTTCCGGTTTACAGTTAAAATAATTAAGCTAACTAAAATATAAACATTTTACAATAATTTCCATTAATGCTTATCTTGTTCGCACGATAAATATCTGAAAATATATTTGACTAAAAGAAATTTTAAACTATTATTATCAAGTCATTAGAAGCCAAGAACAGAGTTTCTGCACATTATTAAAAAGAAATGTTTATTGTGAATGAGTTTAGGCGGTTTTACATATAATATTTGAAGATTTAACTAAATATTTTAATTATTTTATTTTGCAAAAATATTTCCGGTTTACAGTTAAAATAATTAAGCTAACTAAAATATAAACATTTTACAATAATTTCCATAAATGCTTATCTTGTTCGCACGATAAATATCTGAAAATATTTTTGACTAAAAGAAATTTTAAACTATTATTATCAAGTCATTAGAAGCCATGAACAGAGTTTCTGCACATTATTAAAAAGGAAAGTTCATTGTGAAAGAGTTTCGTGCGATTTTACGTATAATATTTGAAGATTTATCTGAATATTTTAATTATTTTATGTACCAAAATATTGCTAGGTTACTATGAAAACAATTTAGCTAGCCTGTATATAGATATTTTACATTAATTCCCCGAACTGCTTATCTTGATCGCAATATAAATTTCTGAAAATATATCTGAAATTAAGAATCTTAAAAATCTGATTAACAAGTCATCAAAAGCCATGCCCGGGTTTTCAGCACCATATAACAAATGATTGTTCATTGTGAATGAGTTTCAGGCAATTTTACGTGTAATATTTGAAGATTTATCTAAATATTTTAATTATTTTATTTGCGAAAATATTTCGGGTTTACAGATAAAATACTAAAATATACACATTTTAATTAATTTCCAGCAATGCTTATCTTGTTCGCAAGATAAATTTCTGAAAATATTTTGTATAAAAAGAAATTTAAAACTATTATTATCAAGTCATTAGAAGCGATGAACAGGGTTTCTGCACCTTATTAAAAAGGAAAGTTTATTGTGAAAGAGTCTCAGGCGGTTTTACATATAATATTTGAAGATTTAACTAAATATTTTAATTATTTTATTTTGCATAAATATTTCCGATTTACAGTTAAAATAATCAAGCTAACTAAAATATAAACATTTTACAATAATTTCCATAAATGCTTATCTTGTTCGCACGATAAATATCTGAAAATATTTTTGACTAAAAGAAATTTTAAACTATTATTATCAAGTCATTAGAAGCCATGAACAGAGTTTCTGCACATTATTAAAAAGGAAAGTTCATTGTGAAAGAGTTTCGTGCGATTTTACGTGTAATATTTGAAGATTTATCTAAATATTTTAATTATTTTATTTGCGAAAATATTTCGGGTTTACAGTTAAAATACTAAAATATAAACATTTTACAATGATTTCCATAAATGCTTATCTTGTTCGCACGATAAATATCTGAAAATATTTTTGACTAAAAGAAATTTTAAACTATTATTATCAAGTCATTAGAAGCCATGAACAGAGTTTCTGCACCTTATTAAAAAGGAAAGTTTATTGTGAAAGAGTCTCAGGCGGTTTTACATATAATATTTGAAGATTTAACTAAATATTTTAATTATTTTATTTTGCAAAAATATTTCCGGTTTACAGTTAAAATAATTAAGCTAACTAAAATATAAACATTTTACAATAATTTCCATAAATGCTTATCTTGTTCGCACGATAAATATCTGAAAATATTTTTGACTAAAAGAAATTTTAAACTATTATTATCAAGTCATTAGAAGCCATGAACAGAGTTTCTGCACATTATTAAAAAGGAAAGTTCATTGTGAAAGAGTTTCGTGCGATTTTACGTATAATATTTGAAGATTTATCTGAATATTTTAATTATTTTATGTACCAAAATATTGCTAGGTTACTATGAAAACAATTTAGCTAGCCTTGAATATAGATATTTTACATTAATTCCCCGAACTGCTTATCTTGATCGCAATATAAATTTCTGAAAATATATCTGAAATTAAGAATCTTAAAAATCTGATTAACAAGTCATCAAAAGCCATGCCCGGGTTTTCAGCACCATATAACAAATGATTGTTCATTGTGAATGAGTTTCAGGCAATTTTACGTGTAATATTTGAAGATTTATCTAAATATTTTAATTATTTTATTTGCGAAAATATTTCGGGTTTACAGTTAAAATACTAAAATATACACATTTTAATTAATTTCCAGCAATGCTTATCTTGTTCGCACGATAAATTTCTGAAAATATTTTGTATAAAAAGAAATTTAAAACTAATATTATCAAGTCATTAGAAGCGATGAACAGGGTTTCTGCACCTTATTAAAAAGGAAAGTTTATTGTGAAAGAGTCTCAGGCGGTTTTACATATAATATTTGAAGATTTAACTAAATATTTTAATTATTTTATTTTGCATAAATATTTCCGGTTTACAGTTAAAATAATTAAGCTAACTAAAATATAAACATTTTACAATGATTTCCATAAATGCTTATCTTGTTCGAACGATAAATATCTGAAAATATTTTTGACTAAAAGAAATTTTAAACTATTATTATCAAGTCATTAGAAGCCATGAAGAGAGTTTCTGCACATTATTAAAAAGGAAAGTTCATTGTGAAAGAGTTTCGTGCGATTTTACGTATAATATTTGAAGATTTAACTAAATATTTTAATTATTTTATTTTGCAAAAATATTTCCGGTTTACAGTTAAAATAATTAAGCTAACTAAAATATAAACATTTTACAATAATTTCCATAAATGCTTATCTTGTTCGCACGATAAATATCTGAAAATATTTTTGACTAAAAGAAATTTTAAACTATTATTATCAATCATTAGAAGCCATGAACAGAGTTTCTGCACATTATTAAAAAGGAAAGTTCATTGTGAAAGAGTTTCGTGCGATTTTACGTATAATATTTGAAGATTTATCTGAATATTTTAATTATTTTATGTACCAAAATATTGCTAGGTTACTATTAGGGTTGCTCACGGTCGGTTAACCGAACCGAAACCGAAACCGAAAACCGGCTTTTTTGGCCCAAAAACCGAAACCGAAAACCGGGGGTCGTAAAACCGGCCTAACCGAAAACCGGGGGTACCGGTTTATCGGTTTTTCGGTTTGAAAATTACACCCCTAATGATTGCATTTTATGGGAGTTTGTTGAGAAAATTAAATATTGTATCAGACGTTTTGCCAAAAAATGATTTTTTAATTAATAATTCAGTTTGCACAAACTAATTGACTTTTACACCAAAAATTACGATAGTAATTGTGTTGTTCATGCTTCAACCATATTTCTATATTTGTTATTCGGTATTTTTTAATTTAAGAGATTGCGCGATGGTCGCAAAAATTTGGAAATTCTTTTCTGAAGTTAAAGCGGGAGCCGAAACAAAGAGAAAATGCCTAAAATGTGGTGAGTTATTGATGACACCCAAAGACCGATCTACATCAAATATGATTAATCATCTGAAGACCAAAAATCATGAGGATGCGCTCAAATTGTTTGAGTCGGAAAATGCAGAAATGGTTAAGCCTAATTTCTTAACCAAAACGAATCAATTTCAGACTCCTAAGCTAACATCAGTCTGGGCTCAGAAAAACGCCGAAGCGGATTTACAAAATAAATTGGATGAACAGCTGGTCAGAATCATGGTGCGACAGAATGTTTCGACCTGTTTTTTCGACGACCAAGACTTACAGGAACTTGTCAAGCTTGCCTATCCGGGCCAACAAGTAATTGTTCCATAAAAATTTCACGAGTTTTTTTCGTCTTTTAGATTTTTTCGCGTATGCATTTCACACGGAGTGTGATACCATGCATGGCCGGCAAAATACGAACCAGCATTGTAAAACAAATTGGTTCGAACAAGTTTGCGATCACTAGTGATGGATGGATGAAGCCAAGCAAGTTTCCGGCGTTGTTGAGGTAGATAAATGAATTAAAAATTAGGGGTGTTTTAGTGTCACTACCCACACAATCTCTGATGATTTCTAAAGAATCGATAATGTTATCGCGACAATTGAAATGTTGTCGGACCACACTGGCGAGGAAATTGCTAAATCGATTGAAAACTTTCTCATCCAAAATGGACTAAACATTGATTCAATTGTGGCTTGCGTACGGGACGACGCGAGAAATATGCAAAAATCTTGTCGCTTATTGGGCATTGATAGGTATTTATAATTATTTATATTTGTTTATTAAAAATTAGTTTTCAATGTTCGGCGCATATGTACCATCTCTCAGTTCGGGATGCTTTGCGATGCAATAGTCGCATCACCACCTTGATAGCAAAAGTGAGAAAATGGGTGGGCGGAACCCACCGATCAAATCTCGTGGTTCTCCTGAAAAAATTTCAAGAAGTTGAAGGCTTGCCCGCGAAAAAATTCCAATGGTACCTTTTTTTGTGGCGTAACCTTTAAAGATGATTTACAGGACGTTTGCACCAGATGGAACAGCACATTTCTAATGATCAATACTTTTTTGGAAATGAAAAATGCGTTGTTAAAAACAGATGATTATCTGAGGGAAATTTCGGATCTCCAAAGACGCCCAACAAATTTTTCACAAAATGAATGGAACAATTTGAAACGTTTGGCAGAAAATCTTGAGCCGCTCAGCAGAGAAGATTTTGTTATAATTGGAGAATATGCAAAGTGCTCAAAGTTTTTCATGTGGAAACTTGCAGGGTGGGTTCTTTTCAAATTTTTTGTTTTGAAAACATAAAAATTAAGCTATCGCAAGAGCAGTCCACAGCTTCAGCGTATATTCCGACTGCAAAAAAGATTTTGTTATTTTTGCGAGAAAGGCGTTGTCGGAATGCGGATGTCCAAATGATAAATTTGGCACAAAATTTGCAAGTTCGTTTGGCGGCAATTGAATCAAACAAAATATTGAGACTCTCCATGTTGGTTGATCCCCGATTCGCATTTGATGAAAATTTTTTACTTGGCTTTGAATGGGAAATTTTGGAGGACGAATTCATTCATTTAATTATCAGAGGTGAATTTGAAAATTTAATTGATTTATATTTGTATCTGATTACCCAGTGTCAGTACAACAACAGTTGCCGAAGCAAGAACTGCAGAATTTGATGATCAGGAGTTTGCTGAGGTCAAAATTGATCCTTTGGACGAAGATTCGATGGATATTGATTTGTGGGCGCGTGACGTTAGATCGCCATCGGCTCTTTCCCAAAAATCAACGGATTCGCAGAGAGAATTAAAATCTGCTTATAAAGTAACAATTGGAATTCTTTAAAAACTGATGAGTTGTTTCAGGCTGAATTCAATGTTTTCCGGCATGGAATTGTTCGACTGGAGAGGGATGAAAATGTTTTTAATGGTGGAGCAACAACAAATTTCGTTTTCCTTTGATTGCTGAGGGGGCCAAAGTTTTTTGTCAGTTCCTGCCACTTCTGTAAGCAGTGAGAGGACATTCTCAATGGCAGGACTTCTTTATGCAAACTCGTTAAGGAACAGGTTCAAAATTATTGACTTACGGTATCATCATATTTATTAAGGCTGGGCGCAAAAATGGCGGAAAATTTGATGCTTATTAAAGCCAGTTTAAAGAAGACAATGCTTGCGCCAAGTGTTGAGCCAGATGATGATGAATTAGACAACAAAGAAGAAATTGAAGAAAATGTACTTAGGCAACAGCAAATTGATTAAAAATGTTGAGAAATTTTTTAAAATAAAACGCAAGTGTTAAAAAATTGGTTGCAAAAATTACGATTGAAAATCTAAAGGGTCCCACATATTGTTTGCCAAAAACCGCTTTCGGTTTTCGGTTAACCGAGTGTCGGCCAAAAACCGAAACCGAAAACCGGGGGTCGCAAAACCGGCCTAACCGAAAACCGGGGGTACCGGTTTGAAACCGACCGTGAGCAACCCTAGTTACTATGAAAACAATTTAGCTAGCCTTGAATATAGATATTTAACATTAATTCCCCGAACTGCTTATCTTGATCGCAATATAAATTTCTGAAAATATATCTGAAATTAAGAATCTTAAAAATCTGATTAACAAGTCATCAAAAGCCATGCCCGGGTTTTCAGCACCATATAACGTGTAATATTTGAAGATTTATCTAAATATTTTAATTATTTTATTTGCGAAAATATTTCGGGTTTACAGTTAAAATACTAAAATATACACATTTTAATTAATTTCAGCAATGCTTATCTTGTTCGCACGATAAATTTCTGAAAATATTTTGTATAAAAAGAAATTTAAAACTATTATTATCGAGTCATTAGAAGCGATGAACAGGGTTTCTGCACCTTATTAAAAAGGAAAGTTTATTGTGAAAGAGTCTCAGGCGGTTTTACATATAATATTTGAAGATTTAACTAAATATTTTAATTATTTTATTTTGCAAAAATATTTCCGGTTTACTAAAATAATTAAGCTAACTAAAATATAAACATTTTACAATAATTTCCATAAATGCTTATCTTGTTCGCACGATAAATAACTGAAAATATATTTGACTAAAAGAAATTTTAAACTATTATTATCAAGTCATTAGAAGCCATGAACAGAGTTTCTGCACATTATTAAAAAGGAAAGTTCATTGTGAAAGAGTTTCAGGCAATTTTACGTGTAATATTTGAAGATTTATCTAAATATTTTAATTATTTTATTTGCGAAAATATTTCGGGTTTACAGTTAAAATACTAAAATATACACATTTTAATTAATTTCCAGCAATGCTTATCTTGTTCGCACGATAAATTTCTGAAAATATTTTGTATAAAAAGAAATTTAAAACTATTATTATCGAGTCATTAGAAGCGATGAACAGGGTTTCTGCACCTTATTAAAAAGGAAAGTTCATTGTGAAAGAGTTTCAGGCAATTTTACGTGTTATATTTGAAGATTTATCTGAATATTTTAATTATTTTATGTACCAAAATATTGCTAGGTTACTATGAAAACAATTTAGCTAGCCTGAATATAGATATTTTACATTAATTCCCCGAACTGCTTATCTTGATCGCAATATAAATTTCTGAAAATATATCTGAAATTAAGAATCTTAAAAATCTGACCGGGTTTTCAGCACCATATAACAAATGATTGTTCATTGTGAATGAGTTTCAGGCAATTTTAGTAATATTTGAAGATTTATCTAAATATTTTAATTATTTTATTTGCGAAAATATTTCGGGTTTACAGTTAAAATACTAAAATATACACATTTTAATTAATTTCCAGCAATGCTTATCTTGTTCGCACGATAAATTTCTGAAAATATTTTGTATAAAAAGAAATTTAAAACTATTATTATCAAGTCATTAGAAGCGATGAACAGGGTTTCTGCACCTTATTAAAAAGGAAAGTTTATTGTGAAAGAGTCTCAGGCGGTTTTACATATAATATTTGAAGATTTAACTAAATATTTTAATTATTTTATTTTGCAAAAATATTTCCGGTTTACAGTTAAAATAATTAAGCTAACTAAAATATAAACATTTTACAATAATTTCCATAAATGCTTATCTTGTTCGCACGATAAATATCTGAAAATATTTTTGACTAAAAGAAATTTTAAACTATTATTATCAAGTCATTAGAAGCAGAGTTTCTGCACATTATTAAAAAGGAAAGTTCATTGTGAAAGAGTTTCGTGCGATTTTAGGTATAATATTTGAAGATTTATCTGAATATTTTAATTATTTTATGTACCAAAATATTGCTAGGTTACTATGAAAACAATTTAGCTAGCCTTGAATATAGATATTTTACATTAATTCCCCGAACTGCTTATCTTGATCGCAATATAAATTTCTGAAAATATATCTGAAATTAAGAATCTTAAAAATCTGATTAACAAGTCATCAAAAGCAATGCCTGGGTTTTCAGCACCATATAACAAATGATTGTTCATTGTGAATGAGTTTCAGGCAATTTTACGTGTAATATTTGAAGATTTATCTAAATATTTTAATTATTTTATTTGCGAAAATATTTCGGGTTTACAGTTAAAATACTAAAATATAAACATTTTACAACTATTATTATCAAGTCATTAGAAGCCATGAACAGAGTTTCTGCACCTTATTAAAAAGGAAAGTTTATTGTGAAAGAGTCTCAGGCGGTTTTACATATAATATTTGAAGATTTAACTAAATATTTTAATTATTTTATTTGCGAAAATATTTCGGGTTTACAGTTAAAATACTAAAATATACACATTTTAATTAATTTCCAGCAATGCTTATCTTGTTCGCACGATAAATTTCTGAAAATATTTTGTATAAAAAGAAATTTAAAACTATTATTATCAAGTCATTAGAAGCGATGAACAGGGTTTCTGCACCTTATTAAAAAGGAAAGTTTATTGTGAAAGAGTCTCAGGCGGTTTTACATATAATATTTGAAGATTTAACTAAATATTTTAATTATTTTATTTTGCAAAAATATTTCCGGTTTACAGTTAAAATAATTAAGCTAACTAAAATATAAACATTTTAATTAATTTCCAGAAATGCTTATCTTGTTCGAACGATAAATATCTGAAAATATTTTTGACTAAAAGAAATTTTAAACTATTATTATCAAGTCATTAGAAGCCATGAACAGAGTTTCTGCACATTATTAAAAAGGAAAGTTCATTGTGAAAGAGTTTCGTGCGATTTTACGTATAATATTTGAAGATTTATCTGAATATTTTAATTATTTTATGTACCAAAATATTGCTAGGTTACTATTAGGGTTGCTCACGGTCGGTTAACCGAACCGAAACCGAAACCGAAAACCGGCTTTTTTGGCCCAAAAACCGAAACCGAAATCCGGGGGTCGTAAAACCGGCCTAACCGAAAACCGGGGGTACCGGTTTATCGGTTTTTCGGTTTGAAAATTACACCCCTAATGATTGCATTTTATGGGAGTTTGTTGAGAAAATTAAATATTGTATCAGAGGTTTTGCCAAAAAATGATTTTAATTAATAATTCAGTTTGCACAAACTAATTGACTTTTACACCAAAAATTACGATAGTAATTGTGTTGTTCATGCTTCAACCATATTTCTATATTTGTTATTCGGTATTTTTTAATTTAAGAGATTGCGCGATGGTCGCAAAAATTTGGAAATTCTTTTCTGAAGTTAAAGCGGGAGCCGAAACAAAGAGAAAATGCCTAAAATGTGGTGAGTTATTGATGACACCCAAAGACCGATCTACATCAAATATGATTAATCATCTGAAGACCAAAAATCATGAGGATGCGCTCAAATTGTTTGAGTCGGAAAATGCAGAAATGGTTAAGCCTAATTTCTTAACCAAAACGAATCAATTTCAGACTCCTAAGCTAACATCAGTCTGGGCTCAGAAAAACGCCGAAGCGGATTTACAAAATAAATTGGATGAACAGCTGGTCAGAATCATGGTGCGACAGAATGTTTCGACCTGTTTTTTCGACGACCAAGACTTACAGGAACTTGTCAAGCTTGCCTATCCGGGCCAACAAGTAATTGTTCCATAAAAATTTCACGAGTTTTTTTCGTCTTTTAGATTTTTTCGCGTATGCATTTCACACGGAGTGTGATACCATGCATGGCCGGCAAAATACGAACCAGCATTGTAAAACAAATTGGTTCGAACAAGTTTGCGATCACTAGTGATGGATGGATGAAGCCAAGCAAGTTTCCGGCGTTGTTGAGGTAGATAAATGAATTAAAAATTAGGGGTGTTTTAGTGTCACTACCCACACAATCTCTGATGATTTCTAAAGAATCGATAATGTTATCGCGACAATTGAAATGTTGTCGGACCACACTGGCGAGGAAATTGCTAAATCGATTGAAAACTTTCTCATCCAAAATGGACTAAACATTGATTCAATTGTGGCTTGCGTACGGGACGACGCGAGAAATATGCAAAAATCTTGTCGCTTATTGGGCATTGATAGGTATTTATAATTATTTATATTTGTTTATTAAAAATTAGTTTTCAATGTTCGGCGCATATGTACCATCTCTCAGTTCGGGATGCTTTGCGATGCAATAGTCGCATCACCACCTTGATAGCAAAAGTGAGAAAATGGGTGGGCGGTGTCGCCTTCGGACAAATTTAGCTCTTTTGGGTGGAGGGAAGCTGAGGAAGACTGCTAATTTAACAGCGGATGAGTCGAGAGGACGAAAGGGGATTGGGGTGGTTTGGAGGGCCCTCTGTTTCACGGGGGAAGCCAGTGGCAGTTGTCAGAGGGGATGTGTCGCGTTTAATTTTTGATGACCCGAAGAGGCGATAATTTGAGACAATTTATTCTTTTTGGGGGTACCTCAAACTTGGGTAATTAAACCGCTCGGACGATGGGGATGAAATGGGACATGCGCGAAAAGGAGGACGGCACAAAATGGGGGGGGGGGGAGGGGAGTTGAACAATGGGGTAAATGAGTGAAAATGTGGGGGGTAAATGGGGGGGGGGGAGGGGAATTTAGGGAAAATGTGATGGGGACAAATGGGGTGGGGAAGGAGGAGGTAACAACGGCACTTGGACGAGGGCGGATGAGCGGGCACGTCCGAGGGGCACGTCCGAGAATGGGGCCGGCGGACGGTGTACACGAGCGGGGCCAATGGCGGGTAGGGCACGAGCGGGGCCAATGGCGGGCAGGGCACATGAGCGGGGCCAATGGCGGGTGGCGAACAAATGTGTTCCAGTTGAAATGTGGTGTGAAGGTGATTTGGCTGGGCTTTTATAGCCTCTTTTCTACGGTGCCAACGTTTTTGTTTACTATTAAAATTGGTTTGTCCTAATTTTGATTCACACTTTTTGCCCATTTTGCCCGTTTTATTTCTATAACATTTCATTTCTTTCCGTAACCTTTCTCAAATTTTGTTTTGTTCCTTCCTTTTTGCCACTTTAGATTATTCATTTCAATAAATTTTAATATCATTTTTTTGTCCGACATTTGTCGGCCCACTTTTTGTTATTTTCCTATTGTTGTTTTGCACTTTTTGTGCACAATTTATTTTACATGAATGCTTATTCATTTTTTCTCGCCCTTTCCATTCATTCATTTATTTCTTTCATTCATTTATCTTATTTATTTCATTTCAATTTTTATTAATTTATAATTTTTTATTATTTTTATTTTTATTCTTTAAATTTTTAACTAATTTAGTCAAATTTCGCGTGCTCGCGACACTCCCGAAACGGGGAGCTTTTGGTCGTATTTGACGCTTTTTACGAGAGCAACATATGGAGTAAATAAATGGGAGTATGAAAGGGATGAAGAAGATTAGAAAAATTAGAAACATTATTGCTATAAGAATTTGAAGCCAATTAAACTGTAAAAATGAACTTATGAATTTTAGTATTTCGCTGACTTGGTCAAAGGTTGTACCGGTTATCGGTTCTTCAACACTATTGTTAGTTACTACCGATTTTTTGTCTTGTTGAACAATATAGATTAACTTGGCTTCCAATGTTATCGTTGTAGTGCCGTCGGGGCACGTAACCGAACAACTTTCTTTTATTGTTTCATTGTGGTAATTAAGTTGGATCTGTTGGGGGTTTCCTTTTGTGTCACAATGTATTTGGATTTTTTGAGATGGGCACTGGACATTGGCTAATGCCGTTCCGAAGTCAGTTTTGCATGATAGTGTCCAATTCGCACCATTCGAGCAAGAGTAACAGCCTTCTAATGATTTGGTTGTGATAGTACAAGTATTCTTGTCGTAGATAGCTTTAACTTTGTGGCCTTTGAGCGTGATTTGCATTTGAAGAGCGCTGGTTTGTCGTATTTTAGCCTTTAATTGGGATTCAAAATAAACACGAGCGCCTTGGGTATCAAGAGGCAGGAGGTTTTCCGACTTTTGAAACATTTTCGGTAATGGATTTTCTTCACATTCACAGTGCACGATGGAATCTCCTCCATGGCATTGACAAGCTTCGGGTGGGAAGGTACATTGAAAATTGGTGGCCTTTGCCTTGTTTTCACATCGTAAACTGTTAGTTAACAAGTGATCATTGTCCACAATGATTATTTTGTCGTTGGTTCGGTCAATTATGAATTTCGACCCAAAGAGTGGAGTGGGGGGAATAGAAGTAGAAGTTAAGGTGACTGATATTGATTTGTCATTTGAATTTCCATGATGGGTAAGAATACCAGGTTTTAATTCCATCAGGAATGCCTGTTTGTTGTCAAAGGACAGCTTAGTTGATGCAAGTATTGTCCAACTGGGGCATTTTATAACTTCATAGAGGTTATTATCTTTTGGTTCAGCGTAAGTTCGATAAAATAGACATCCGTCAACAGCAAGAAAGCATTCACAGTGCCATCCTCCGCAAGATGGAACACAGTATGAATAACCGGGTTGATCATTGGCATACTTACTGACGCCTGGATTTCTCTGGCTCATTGTCAGTTTTTGGCAAAATTGTCCAGTACAGTCGCCCGAACCTGAGCATCTTTTTTGGGATGATGATGAAAGTTGATAGTTTCTCATGAAGTATTCTGACTTTTCGTCACAGACGATCGCGAGACTGTCAATCACAATTTGAAGGGTTTCCATTGTTTTATTTGTTTTCGTATTTTGGAGTTTTAAACAAGTCATGTGCTCGGGTGTGACTGAAATTTGGGTTGTTTGGTCATAGGTACACTCGATGTGACCGTCTTGGCTAACAGCACAATCATTGGTTCCGGCGACGAGATTTGTTGTTTCGTCACAAGCAGTTATTTCTGGAATATTAAGAAGAGGAATAAAGGCAGAAATAAATAATGTCAAAAGAATGAGTGGTTTTCTTTTTGATTTAATAATTTTCATTTTCTTTTGTTTTCCTCTACAACAGTTATGAAGACATTGAAATATCCGGTGTATAATCGAAAAAATTAGTTTGATAATTTTTAAACTTAAGGTGATGATATAGAGTGTAAGTAGGAGGGTAGCCAGAATTAAGGCCCAATGAACTTGGCCTATACATTGTGGGTTTCGGATATATTCCATACAGAGTTGGCACGTTATTAATTCACAGACTGGTGAGGCTTGACAAGAAATATATTTGTTCTCAGATGGACCTTTGGTTTTGACGAATTGGAGGGTTATATTATAGACTTTTGCTATGATTGAGACAGGAAAAGAAACAATTTCTTTTTCCTGAAGCAAATTTTTAATAACAACGCTGTAGTCTCCGGTAAAAAGTCGCAGTTCTTTGACGTCAGTGATAGAATAAATCATAACTCCGCCAGTAACGCATTTAATTAAATTTTCAAATTTTGAGTCGTTCGCCGCTCTTTTGTTTCTTGATTGTGGGTGTTCAGAGTGTGCAAATGTATAATATTTAAGTTTAACGTTTCCCCATGCTTTGATTAATATTTTTTCATTCTCAGATTTTATATAATAAGTTTTTTCGTATGGCTCGTAATAGCAAAATTTTGTTCCATAGGTTTGTTTGATGCAGGGGTATTTCTGGCAGTATATGGGAGTACCAATCGTAAGATTGCCCTCCCCCAGACAGCGGAAGTCGTCTTTGGAGTTTGTTTGCGAATGAATTAGATTTAGGTTGTGTACAAAAAAAATAGAATGGTTAATAAGCATTATTGTATTAAAAAATTTTCTGTAGGCTTTCGAACAAGAATTTGTACGTATAAAAGAACAAACAGTTGAAAAAAGAGGGGGAAGAAATGAATGGGGTGGAATAGAGTGTTCGAATTTAATGGGTATTGTATTTGAAGAAGCAAAACTGCAATCATGTGACCACGAGGGGCAAGCACAACGCGGACCACAATAAGGGGGATAATTGAAACGAATATGGCCAGAGACACAGGATAAGTGTCGAAAGCAAAATTCGCTAGTTCTTTTATTTTGTTTTATAATGAAACCGGTATTTGAACAATAAGTAGTGAATTTTGTTTCCCATAACTTCGAAGTTTCATTATCAGGGCATTTATATGGGTGGCTAAGGCAAGCGGTGATAAGGCTAAGAAGAGTTATGATTGTTAGAGAAGTTGAAGGAATGTCGAATAAAATTGATGGTTTAGTAGGATTATTTACAACAAACTGGCTTGGAGCAGATTTGTCGGGAGAGCATTCTGCAATTTCTGGTTTCCGTTTTCTAAGGTTGGGAGGGTTTTTGATAGATTTTGGTGTTGACAAACGGGTAAGTGCCACCAAAGTTTCTTCGAAATCAGAATCATTGGGAGTTATTTCTAAGGGATAAATTAATTTTAGAGGACGATTGATTGTATGTTTATTTGCCAGTTCAATAGACGCGCCGCGAGTAAGACCGTCCGAACCATTAAATAGAGATTTGATTATGCCTGTTTTCCAAAGTGCTCGGGGGGTGTCTTCATGGATTAAAACAACATCATTAATTGCGGGAAGGGATTTATTGCATAATTTTGGATTTTTATTTTCAGTTTTATAGCGTTCTCTTAAGCTCGGAATATATTCTTCAGTCCAGATTTTCCAATAACCGTCTAAGAGGGTTGTTGATTTCTTCCATAATTCGAGTTTTTGATCATAAGAGGTTGGTTGGAAAACGAAATTGGGATCTTTGGCTTCATTCTCTTCTAAGATTGGAGGAATGCAGATGTTTTTATGGGGGAGAATGAAATCGATTGGTCGCAGAATTTTGTAAGAGTCAATATCGTCGTAAATAAAAGTGAGAGGACGTGAATTTACTAAAGCTTCAATTTCGCATAGAAGTGTATGAAAAGAATCAAAATTAATGAGTTTCCTTCCGATCAGTTTTTTCATCGCACTTTTTACATTAAGATTCAATCTTTCAATAGCGCCGTTTTGCCATGGGGCCAATTCGATTGAAAAATGCCAATTAATTTTTTCCGATAAAAAATAATGTTTGATTGTCGGATCGTTTAGGACTTCTTTTAATTTCAAGGTTTCTGGTAAAATTTTAGACGCGAGTTTTAATTGAGCTGCGTTATCACTCCAAACATTCTTTGGGGTACCTTTTCGAGAAATGAAGCGCCGAAAGGCATTAAGAAATTGGTCGACAGATAGGGAGGTTACTAATTCCAAATGTATCGCTCTTGTCGTAAAACAGGTGAGAAGAAGAATCCAACATTTGTCAGTGAAAGCTTTTAGTTGTATTGGACCCATATAGTCGAGACCGACGTTTTGAAAAGGTCCACTCATTTGAACGCGTGATTTTGGTAAAGGAGGCATTTCTGGTTGCTTGAAAGGTTGTGCATTATAACATCTGCAGTATACGCAGGTCTTTCTAATTTGGTCAATAATACGGCGAGCCTTTGGAATCCAAAAGATTTTACGTAATTCAGCTAGGATTGTCATTGTGCCAGAGTGCAAATTGTGCTCATGATAGTCCATAATCAACAAGTGGGTTCCTTTGTGTTTCCGTGGCAAGAAAATTGGGTGAATCCCTTGTATTTGTGCATTTTTTAGTCTTCCTCCGCATTTATAAATATCGTCTGAGCTTTGGTAAATACCAAGTTGTCTCTGTTCCTCAGGAGTAGGCTTCATCTCCTTTTGGATAAATCGAATGAGTAATTTTTCAGCCATTAGTTTTACAATTAATTGATTTTTGAAGGTATTTTGATCAAACTTTTCATTAAATTTATTAGAGTTTTTAAATTTGAAGTGAACGAATTGGAGAAAAACTTTAGCATACTGTATTAATTTTTGCCACGAATTGAATTTACTCCATTCTATGAAAAGAACGGGGGTTGAATTGAGCGTCAAATTTATTTGGGTAGTTTCAATTTCATCATCGAAACTGAAGAAGGATGAATTTTCTTGTTCTGGGTTAAAATTTTCAAAACTGTGGGGAGGCCAATTTTCTTTATCCATTTTTAACCATTTCGGACCATGCCACCATAACGCGGAATTTTTTAATTCAGTAATAGTCATGCCTCTCGAGGCTAAGTCAGCCGGATTGTCCGAGGATTTTACATAATAAAAATTCAAATTAATTTCAGTCATGATTTGTCGGATTTCAGATACACGGTTTTTGATGAAAGTAGGCAATTCCTTTTTACTTTTTACCCAACTCAAAACACATTTAGAGTCAGACCAGACAAGAATGTTGTCGATAGTCAATTTTGATTCTTTCACGAGGAATTTTGCGGCACGAGCTGCGATTAGAAGGCCCAATAATTCGAGTTTAGGAATTGTTAATCCCTTTAAAGGGGTGAGTCTCGTTTTAGAAAAGACAAGATTTACTTTATCATAAGTTTGTAGGTAGACTGCTGTTGCAAAAGCTAATTCAGAAGCATCTGAGAAAACGTGTAATTGAGTGAAATTTTGATGTGGTTTGATGAAAGGGGAGCGAATGATTAGGATTTCGTCGGATTTAGCAATTGAATTCCATTCTGATATTTCTTCTTCATTGAGTTTGTCATCCCATGTTTTATTAGCTTTCCAAAGTCTTTGAAAGAAAAGTTTAAATTGTAGTACAGCAGGGGAAATCCAGCCCATGGGGTCGAAATTTCTGGCGATTAAAGTTAATATTTGTCTTTTCGTTGTGTCTGTATTAATTGGTGGAATATTTAAAGTCATTTTTAGCTCGTCTGTGTTCACGTCCCATTTTATTCCAAGCATCTTTGTTACTTTGGGGATTTCTGCTCCTTCTAATCTTTGAATTTCTTTGTTGCTTTGATCATGGTTTGACACAAATTCTCGGAGGTTCATTGAGGCTAATTTAAATATTTCTTTACTCCAATAATGTTTAAATTTAATTTCTTTTTCATCATCACACATCATCATAAAGTTATCGACATAGGCATTTTCTTTTAACTCTTCACACAATTGTTCGAATTCTTTCCTTTTGGAGGATATGTTGAGTTCTGTACTTAATTGACGGTTTTTAAAGGAGTCAAAGTGTTCATTGATTTTTGATAAATGCAAGTTTACGACTGAGGTGAGTAGAAAGGGTGAAGCATTGACGCCGAAAGGAATCCGTTTAAAGCGTCTGATTTCTAAGTCTCTAATTTCGAGTTCACGGGGTCTTCGTTGAATTTCTTTGAATGAATTTTCTTTTAACCATAGGAAACGAGTAGTGTCTCGATCTGACTCATTTAAGCCGACTCTTAAGAAGGCCTTCTCCAGATCTCCGAGGAGAACAAAGTTTTTTAGGCGAAAACGAAGAATCATCCCGCATAAGTCAGGTAAAAGTTTTGGACCTTGGAAAATTTGATCATTGAGTGAATTGTGGCCTCTTAATTTCGCAGATGCGTCAAAGACGGGTCTTACTTTTGTCGTGTTAGAAGTTTCTTTAATGACAGGATGGTGTGGGAGGTAATGAATGATGTGATCAGATTTGAAACCAACGAGCTCGTTAACATCCGTAACCATTTGTTCTTGGAGAATGTGATTATAAGTACTCAATTGATTAGTTTTAATTAGTTGTTTGACGACATTACGTAATCTGCCAAAACATAAGCCAAAATTAGTGGGGAGGTCTGGATTTTCCTTTTTATATGGCCAACGAACAAAATATCGGCCCTTTTCAAAACTGACATTTTTATTGAAGTGAATAACAGCGGCGTCATCATCGCTGAGGTGGGGTGAGTCGGTTATGCCGATTGTTTCGAGTTCCCAGAATTTTTGTAAAAGTTTGTTGATGTCTTCCATTTTTTGCTTTTTTACGGCATGATAAATTTGTGTTTGCTCGATGGTTCCTTTGCCAGAAAAGATTTTTCCCAATTTTGTGTTAATTGAGTGAAAACCCGATGGGAGTGATTCGACGTGAGAGTGAGGGAGCATAAAGTTCCAATAATGGTCAATACCAATCAATAATTCAGGTCTAGTCTGTTCGACGGGTATTTTAATTCCATAGACATCGGTGAATTCTTTGGGTACAATTTTTGTAATATCGGTAATTTTTTCCACAGTTTGAAGATTCACTATTTCCAATTTTTCATCTGTGGTTTTAATACCAACTTGCACAATTCTGGAGGGGGTTAACTTTGCTTTATCATGGTTAAAAGTGGAAATCAGCAGGGTTTTGTGCTCGATGGTGGGTAATTCAAGTTTATTTGCCAAATCTTCTGTAATATAACTTTTTTGTGATCCGTTATCAAAGAGGATGGCGGTGGTTTGACCAAATTTTTTGTTTAAATTGACGATCGGAGCTTCGATGGTCATCAATAATTCTTCGTCGTTTGGTATTTGGGTTCCTGAATCATGATCCATGGACATGAAAGATTGTGTTTCTTCGACTTGATCAGCAGTTTGGACGATATTTGTTTTAGTTCTTTGCCATGTTGGTTTATCTTCTCTGGCCTTTTGAAAGCAGAGTAAGGTGTTATGTTTCTTTTTGCAATTAAAACATAAATAAGTAGATTTACAATCTTCGATTCTGTGGCCTTTTCGCAAACAATTCATGCACAATTTTAATTCTTTTGCTCGGTCTGATCGGTGTTTTACATCCGCGAATGTTTTACAATTTTTTGATATATGATTATCCTTTTCGCAAAAACGGCAAAAAATTGTTTGACCAGAGTCTCTGTTCGTAAATTGATTGGATTGGATTTGAGCCAAGGGCAAAGGCCTTGCTTTAGTACTGAATGCCGATGTTGGAGTTGGTCGGTTTGGTGGATTATCCAATGTCGGAGAGAATGGTCGTTGTGAGTTAGAGGCAAATTTTTGTATAAAAAGTTTAGGTCCATGATTTTGTGTTGGTCGATTAAATGGAGGAGGACGGGACGGACGGTCCGAAGGTCGGTCCGAATCTTCTACTCTTTCGAGCTCTTCACGAGCTTGAGTGTGGTTATCGAGGAACTTCATTAACTGATTTGTCGAGAAAATTTTGAATTTTTCGCGAATTTTTATTCGTAAGTTGGTTGGGAGTTTGGTTTCTATACTTTGTTTAATTTGGGGATGGTTGATGTCTTCTCCATGTGATTGCAACTGCAAGATTATACGATTAACGACAAGTATGAAATTTCGGAGTTCTCTTACGGATTCTGATGATTTTTTAATATTTCTTAATTCATTGTGCAGGTTTTCACGGATAAGGTTTTTGTTACCGTAACGAGATTTTAACAATTTTAAAACTGTTGGATAATTTGCATGGTTTAACGGGTAAGGATTGACCATATTGTAAGGTTCCCCGTGGAGGAGTCCTTTTAAGTACTTGAATTTTTGAATATTTGACAAATCGGGACTGATATGGACCGACGACGAAAAGTCGTCCCAGAACGATGACCAGTCCGAGAATTTTCCATTAAAATGAGTGAGAGTCTGGGCGGGGAGTTTAATGTTTATTCGGTTCCTGGAGAAATTAACAGAGTCACGTGAATTGAACTCGGAAGATCTCAGTTCATCTGTAAATTCATCTTCTCCTGAGTCTTCGTCCTCGGGTTCAGGAGCTTCTTCTTCATCTTCATCCGCTTCAACTTCGTCGTCAGAATCTGTATGGGATTTTTGGGATTCAGTGTTAAGTGTCTTTAACTTTCTTTTTACCTCAAGGTTAATATCCTTAAAGGTGTCCAACAAATCATCAGCTTGTCCGAGTGTGCTTAGATAGTCATGTTTTTCTTGGAAAATTCTTTGGACTTTTTGTTCAACCCTTTTTTCATCACCTTTTAATTGACTTAGCGATTTTTCCCATTTCTTATGTAATATCTTTAATTTTTCAAAATTAGGCTCCAAGTTTTTGATTTCCTTTTGAGTTTTTAAATAAATTTTCTCGCATTCTTTCGGATTTTTTTCATCATACTCGTAGGTCCCGGATTCAAAATCCGTTTGAATTTTTTCGATATATTTTTTCAGGGTTCTGTTGAGGAGAGGAATCGCTGTTCGTATTTTGCCTGACATTTTAATTTAAAAAATGTACTTGTGTTTGGAGAGAACTAAGATTGGATGTGAAGTAAAAGGAGTCCAAGGAAATTTGATTTGTTTTTTCAAATAAGTCTCTATTCGTGAAAGGAAATTGGAGACTTTGATTTTTCGTTCTTCGGTAGAGACGGCTTGCGAATGTACTACGTCGTGTATTAGCGAACCTAGGATTGTGCTAGTAATTTCTTCCGCGATAATTTCAGAAAATAATTTTATTTTACTTGATGAGATATTTCTTTTAGGTATTACAGTAAGAGCAATAGTGATGGAGAGGCGGATCTTTGATGAGTTAAATTTGAATGGTTTTATTTTAATTCTGTTATCTTGGTTGAGTGAAAAGGAAGTGTGCAGTGGTTCAAAAGAGTGATCACCGTAAAAGTTTTGGTACTCAATTTGATTATTTTCTTCTAAATTAGGATCAAAAAATGGTAGGGTGAAGGTTGGTCGGGGTTCAAAATTTGGTGGCAATTCCGTATTATCAAATGCACTATCTAGTTCGTTAAATTCAGTGCCTTCAAGTTCGATTATGTTTCCTTGGAATACAAAATCCTCTTCGGGGATAATTATTGGGTCTTCAAATTCGGCGAAAAATTCGTCTTCTTGGTCGAAATTTATAAGATTAAATCGGGGGTTTGAGTTTTCAGGAGTGTCGTTGGGGTGTTTTCGGCACAGTTTGACGGTTTGTTTATTGAGTTTTTAAGGATTAGTACGAGAGATTTCTCGTTGGATTTCTTCAGCACAACGTCTCAAACGGTCTGATTCAATTTTTAAGTCTACGGCGTAACTTTGGGATATGCTGGGGGTCAATAATTTAATTTTAGTGTACTCGAGCTGGTCTTTGATTCTTAGAAGGACAGGGTTTGGTTTGACCGATATCTCTTTAATTGATGGGGAAACGTTAAGGGTTGGTTTTAAAGGGTTAATTTTGAGTTTAAATTTTACTCCACTTTGAGTTATAAACTTTAAGTTTTGGTTTGGTTTTATCCCAATTTTTGTTTTCTTCACCTTTGGTTTCAACTCAATTATTTTTCCCAATTTCTTTTGAATTCTGCTTCGCAATAAAAAGGTTGGTTTTAACAATTTATATCTTCAACAGTTTGTCAACACGGCAATGAATTCTGCTTCGCAAAAATAAAGAATGAAAAATTGGTCACAGATCACAAGATGATAATTCAGTTGATTTCGACACACTTTCTTCGTCTTCTTCAACGGGTAAGTCGAACAGTTTGTTGAGAAATTTTGATGTATTTAATTGGGCCTCCAGGAAACGATTGTGGTGCTCAATGTTTTGTTGCAGCTGTTCAAAAAGGATGGTCAACTTGTCTTTTCCACTCTTCGTATTGTAGACTGGGCTTGTGAGGATTTTTTTGATTTCAGTCAACACTCGGGAGTTGTAATGGGAAGCCCTTTTGGCCTTAGTAATAGCCGTACGAATTCGTTGGGTTTGGCGGGATAGGACGGTGAGTTTTTTGTTGTGTTGTTCAGCGATCTCTCGCTTTGTGGCGTCGATGAGTTTTTGTTGATTGTCTCGGATTTCTTCAATTTTATCAAGAGTTTCAAAATTGGAGTTTGGTGGCTCAAATGTGCTAAAAAAGTCAGGTGGATCAAGTTCAATAATTGGAATAGTCGAAGATTTTTCCAGGGATTTGGTTGTTTGAATCAAATCCTTTTCGTTGTTTTGCTTAACGGTAGTTTTAACGGTCTCAATAATCCGTTTTAATCTCTTAGCCTGCACTTGATTTTCTCGTTCAATAGTGTTTAATAGAGTAGAAGATTTGTTAGCCGGAGTAGTGGGTTTATCGGTTAATAGAGTAGAGGATTTGTTGGTCGGAGTAGTGGGTTTGTCGGTTAATAGAGTAGTGGGTTTATCGGTTAATAGAGTAGTGGGTTTATCGGTGGGTTTGTCAATTTTGGGTGGGGCAGCTTCAATATCAATTGCAGGACGTGATGCGCTTCTTGTGGATCGTTTCACTGAACAAGGAATAGGGTTATTTTAGTTGTTAGGTTTTTGTTATTTATTTTAAAAAAAAAAATTTTTTTTTTTTTTCCCTTTCTTGAGGTAGTTGACCCTCAGGAAAGCTCACTTTTGATGATGGTTTTTGAATGGACAGAAGATTGGTCTCGTGCCGCTCGGAGTTCAGCGGGAGTCAGTGGCTTTTTTTGCAGATGACCGCTTCTTCGCAGCTTCTCACACAGTTGTTGTTGGACAGAAGACCGGCTTTTATTTGGAAGTTCAGTCGTCCCGGGTCGCGTTGCACCACTTTGTCGCCTTCGGACAAATTTAGCTCTTTTGGGTGGAGGGAAGCTGAGGAAGACTGCTAATTTAACAGCGGATGAGTCGAGAGGACGAAAGGGGGTTGGGGTGGTTTGGAGGGCCCTCTGTTTCACGGGGGAAGCCAGTGGCAGTTGTCAGAGGGGATGTGTCGCGTTTAATTTTTGATGACCCGAAGAGGCGATAATTTGAGACAATTTATTCTTTTTGGGGGTACCTCAAACTTGGGTAATTAAACCGCTCGGACGATGGGGATGAAATGGGACATGCGCGAAAAGGAGGACGGCACAAAATGGGGGGGGGGGGGGAGTTGAACAATGGGGTAAATGAGTGAAAATGTGGGGGGTAAATGGGGGGGGGGAGGGGAATTTAGGGAAAATGTGATGGGGACAAATGGGGTGGGGAAGGAGGAGGTAACAACGGCACTTGGACGAGGGCGGATGAGCGGGCACGTCCGAGGGGCACGTCCGAGAATGGGGCCGGCGGACGGTGTACACGAGCGGGGCCAATGGCGGGTAGGGCACGAGCGGGGCCAATGGCGGGCAGGGCACATGAGCGGGGCCAATGGCGGGTGGCGAACAAATGTGTTCCAGTTGAAATGTGGTGTGAAGGTGATTTGGCTGGGCTTTTATAGCCTCTTTTCTACGGTGCCAACGTTTTTGTTTACTATTAAAATTGGTTTGTCCTAATTTTGATTCACACTTTTTGCCCATTTTGCCCGTTTTATTTCTATAACATTTCATTTCTTTCCGTAACCTTTCTCAAATTTTGTTTTGTTCCTTCCTTTTTGCCACTTTAGATTATTCATTTCAATAAATTTTAATATCATTTTTTTGTCCGACATTTGTCGGCCCACTTTTTGTTATTTTCCTATTGTTGTTTTGCACTTTTTGTGCACAATTTATTTTACATGAATGCTTATTCATTTTTTCTCGCCCTTTCCATTCATTCATTTATTTCTTTCATTCATTTATCTTATTTATTTCATTTCAATTTTTATTAATTTATAATTTTTTATTATTTTTATTTTTATTCTTTAAATTTTTAACTAATTTAGTCAAATTTCGCGTGCTCGCGACAGGCGGAACCCACCGATCAAATCTCGTGGTTCTCCTGAAAAAATTTCAAGAAGTTGAAGGCTTGCCCGCGAAAAAATTCCAATGGTACCTTTTTTTGTGGCGTAACCTTTAAAGATGATTTACAGGACGTTTGCACCAGATGGAACAGCACATTTCTAATGATCAATACTTTTTTGGAAATGAAAAATGCGTTGTTAAAAACAGATGATTATCTGAGGGAAATTTCGGATCTCCAAAGACGCCCAACAAATTTTTCACAAAATGAATGGAACAATTTGAAACGTTTGGCAGAAAATCTTGAGCCGCTCAGCAGAGAAGATTTTGTTATAATTGGAGAATATGCAAAGTGCTCAAAGTTTTTCATGTGGAAACTTGCAGGGTGGGTTCTTTTCAAATTTTTTGTTTTGAAAACATAAAAATTAAGCTATCGCAAGAGCAGTCCACAGCTTCAGCGTATATTCCGACTGCAAAAAAGATTTTGTTATTTTTGCGAGAAAGGCGTTGTCGGAATGCGGATGTCCAAATGATAAATTTGGCACAAAATTTGCAAGTTCGTTTGGCGGCAATTGAATCAAACAAAATATTGAGACTCTCCATGTTGGTTGATCCCCGATTCGCATTTGATGAAAATTTTTTACTTGGCTTTGAATGGGAAATTTTGGAGGACGAATTCATTCATTTAATTATCAGAGGTGAATTTGAAAATTTAATTGATTTATATTTGTATCTGATTACCTAATCTAAGAAAAAGACAGTGTCAGTACAACAACAGTTGCCGAAGCAAGAACGACTGCTAGAATATGATCAGGAGTTTGCTGAGGTCGGAATTGATCCTTTGGACGAAGATTCGATGGATATTGATTTGTGGGCGCGTGACGTTAGATCGCCATCGGCTCTTTCCCAAAAATCAACGGATTCGCAGAGAGAATTAAAATCTGCTTATAAAGTAACAATTGGAATTCTTTAAAAACTGATGAGTAGTTGTTTCAGGCTGAATTCAATCTTTTCCGATGGAATTGTTCGACTGGAGAGGGATGAAAATGTTTTTAATGGTGGAGCAACAACAAATCGTTTTCCTTTGATTGCTGAGGCCAAACGTTTTTTGTCAGTTCCTGCCACTTCTGTAAGCAGTGAGAGGACATTTTCAATGGCAGGGCTCCTTTATGCAAACACGTTAAGGAACAGGTTCAAAATTATTGACTTACGGTATCATCATATTTATTAAGGCTGGGCGCAAAAATGGCGGAAAATTTGATGCTTATTAAATCCAGCTTAAAGAAAACCATGCTCGCGCCAAGTGTTGAGCCAGATGATGATGAATTAGACAACAAAGAAGAAATTGAAGAAAATGTACTTAGGCAACAGCAAATTGATTAAAAATGTTGAGAAATTTTTTTAAATAAAACGCAAGTGTTAAAAAATTGGTTGCAAAAATTACGATTGAAAATCAAAAGGGTCCCACATATTGTTTGCCAAAAACCGCTTTCGGTTTTCGGTTAACCGGGTGTCGGCCAAAAACCGAAACCGAAAACCGGGGGTCGCAAAACCGGCCTAACCGAAAACCGGGGGTACCGGTTTAAAACCGACCGTGAGCAACCCTATTCAATACCTTTTTAGTATTTGATTTCCAATCTTTATAATTCTACAAATTCTTATTTTTACTCTGCGTATCCTTCTTATCCGGGTAAGAATACTGCTGTTGAGAATATTTTTATTTATTCATTTTTTATTTAAGGACCAGAGACGTACACTTTCAAATCACAATAAAATGATTCATCAAATATTTATATTCGTTAAATAATGAATAATTCCTTAGTATCAATAACTTTTTTATAAATTAGTTTGATTAATTATTTGAAGTAGAGTAAATTAACGCCAACGCGTCTTTTAACATTTTTTCTCACAAGTTGGATCTTTATTTTTTATTTAATAATTTATATTAAGAAAAAATGATCAGAAGTTCCGATTTTCCAGCTCGTTCTTTTTTGGTGTCTTATAATTCGCAGGCCTAAAAGATAAGTTGCTGCGCTCGCGGTGGGAAGTGGAGGCGTCTACGAGGCACAATAATGTTTAAATCGATAAATCAAATTTTTTGATTTTTTATACCTGCGACTAAATAAATATCTTTTTTTATTTTTTCTTTTAAATTTATGTTTTTTAGCTTTTTTGTAATCAAAATTATACGGCTTTTGATTTGACTAATTAGGAGCAGAGCTGATCGAACTCAATTTTTTCCAATTTAATTTAATAACGTTACTTTTTGTAAAAACAATGATTTTTAATATTTTGGTACGGCGTGCATTATTCGAGGTAACAAGGCCCAAATTTTAAATTGTATAATTCTTAGTAAATAATATAATTTTTGATAAAATATGACCGAATAGTTTTAAAACAAATTCGAAATAACCCAACTAATTATTTTTTAAAAAAATAAAATTTTACATTAAGCTTTGACTAATGATATTTTATTGTTCGTAGTTCGTTCACCCGACGTCATCATTTTTGTTTACATTCCATTCTTCTTGAATTAAACTTTATCTGAGTTTTTAATTCTAAATAGACGAATTAATTAAAACATAGTTTTACGCAAAAATCAAAGTTATCAATCTTTTCTTTCAACTGCTTTAGATAAAGCTGCAACTCAGTTTTGTTTATCGATGTTTCTTGTTGTTGAGATAGGATTTTTTCAATCAATGGCATTACAATTTTTTGTATATAAAATAACAGCTTCTCTATTAAGAATATATTTTTATATTTTTTGTTAAATAGGTTTAAGGTTTTCATTTATTGGATTTTGAATTAAGTTATCACTATTCATATTGTGAAACTGAACGTTATGATTAATTTTTTTTTATTTGTTTATTTTTTAAGCTTAAAGTAAATGTTAAATTTTTATATCCTTTTAGTAGACAACATATCATATTTTTATTAAAATTAGGGATTATTTTTAAGCGTTGGCTTTTTATCAGTTTAGAATTGCGCCATGCCTGCATTTCTTTTATGATTGCGGTCTGAAGAATTTATATTTTTATTAAAATTTATTCACCATTTATATTTAAGATTTTTATATTAAATTGTCAACACTATAAATATTTAAGCCAATTAATTAAATTCAATCTAAAAGCGTGATTTGAATCCTTATTAAATTACAATTTAATTTTTTGTCAAATGTTGTTGATAGTTTTTAACATAAATTCAACCAGATCTAAGTAATCATTTTGTTTGTCAAACAATTTACCAATGTTATTTAAATTAAAAATGCCAGGTTTTTGTTATTATTTCATTGTTATTTCATTTAAATTTTTCATTCCATTTATTTCATTTGTCTATTTTGATAAATGTGTTATATAATCTTTTTCTTGTATATTAACTTTGCATAAGTTTGGGTTTTTTGTCAGGCAGAGCACCTCGGGTATTAATCCCTCAGGCTATTTGAAAATAATTCAACGATTAAAAAGAATATAATAGAGGACGGGTGAATGCTTCAGAATATTAAACCGTCATCGCCGTTACTTTTTCATCTTAAAAATTTAAAATAGTTGTTTTAACGTAGATATTTGCACCTAAGTTAATTATATTCTGGATTTATACATTTTTTCATTTATTATTTTTGTTAATAAAGATTCAATATTATACGTGTATTTTTTGAATTTTGTTAAATGTTTTTTACAAATTTTTAGTTATGTATTCATTTATTTATTTCCCAAACGTAAGAATTTTTCAATTATAGCACAATATATTATATTTAACTAGTTAGTTAGCGTTAAAGGTTAACGTAGTATTTATGGTTGATAGTTTATATTGTTTTGTTTGAAGTTATTTTAACATTTTAATGCATTTAATTGTTTTTATTTTATTTTGATAAAAGCTTTTCTGTTGAAAAAAATATATATTGAAATTTTGATTTCTAATTTCAAATTTCCAAAAATATTTTATTAAAATAACGTAAAATGGGTATTCTAAATAATTTTTTTGATTAATTGATTTATTTTAAATCCGATAAATATTGGTTTAAGGTATTTTGTTTTTGAAATCAGAATGCTGTAAAAATATTCTAAAAAAGTTCACTGATTTTTTATATTTTATTTATTCGGTGATTATCATACATTTTAATTTTTTGTCATTTATTATCAAATTTCTTTGTACAACTGTTTTTTGCTTCTCCAAGCCATTATTTTTCTCGCATCTTGAATTGGTAGCTCGTATGGTGGGAATATTCATTTTTCATGGTTCTTATAGGGGACAAATATAAAATAAGAACATTAAAATTTGTTTAATTCAAATATTACTTTCAGTTAATGTTTTTAACCTTTGATTTTATCTTAGTTAAGCTTTAAACGCGGTTTTATGGCATTATTTTGTAAAAATTACACTAAAGATTGGTGATTATAAAATACTTTTCTTTCACTATAAGGATAAAGATGTAAATTTGCATTACATTGTTGTTTGCTTGTTTAGCATATTCAATTGAATTAGTTAGAAATTTATGAACGATCTGTAAACAGAAGAATCCGTGTTTTAGGTTTTTTTTTCCCCAAAGCTACCCATTTTATGAGATAAACCCTTTCAATCGCCAAAAATCAATGAACGAAAAAATCTGCGAACGTTCGAAACAACTTCTCCCACCATCATTCGGCGTTATTAACAACTCTCTGTTTGTTAATTTATTCAATTTGAACGAACGTTTTGAATTGGGGTGGGCGAGGGGTGAAAAGGGAACTTGCGAAGAATCGGCCCAATTTTCACTATTCATTTTGTGTTTTTACAATTATTCGTTTTTTTTTTCTGACCCTCCCAAGCATTTCCCGTTTTTCTCAGAAATTAATTTATTTAATTGCTTTTGAAAATGCTTTCAAAATAATTGGTTTCATCCGCTGTTCACCATAAATAATTGAATTTCAATCGAATTGCCCTTTTTGCTAAAATCAAACAAAATAACCTGCCAGCCGTGGAATGAGCAATTTGTTTTCATTAGAGACCGGCCAGAAGGGTCGGTCGGTACTTTTCGGGAAAGTACCGATGCCTGAGTACCGAAAAGTACCGAAAAAGCCTCGGTACTTTCCCGTACCGTCCGATCTCTAGTTTTCATATAATAATTCACTAATTAGGTTTATATCTGTCAGACAACAACTATGATTTTTTGTAATTAATGCAATATTTTGGAAGTTGAATTTTCTGAACCTGTTACAAACCCGGATTTAAAATGTTTAAGGGTTGCATTAAGTTATCATATTTTTTTGTTTAGCCTGAAAACCATTTTGAAGCGATTTGGGTGAATTTTAGTTATTTTTTCAGATTCTCAAAGCTAATTAAACCTATTCAAAAAAAATTCAGTGCTCTGCCGCCCAAAATTGTTGATCAAAAATTAGGTTTCAATTTGTAAGGTTTTAAAAATAATGATATTTTCTGAACTTACCCCTATAAAAAATTTATTACCAAAATTTGTTTTATTAATTATTAATATCACTATATCAAATGCAAAACAAGCGTTTATTAAAATACAGATTAATAAATAATTTAATTGTTGAAACAAGACTTCTCAAAAATATAATTTTTGAACTTAACAAATAAAACTTTGATAAATAAAATTTAAAAGTTTATTTTTATTGTTGTAATTTCGAGCTTTTTAAGATTATGCCACAAAAACAAAAACTTAACAAAAGGGATAGAGAAATAATGGCGCAAAGTGACAATCAATCCTATATTTTTTGTAATTTTTTACAAAATGGTAAACTTAAAGCAACTTTTATTATATAAATATACACTTTAAAATTAAGAATTAAAATAAAACAAATTAAATGAAAATTAAGCAAAATATTAAAGCAATTCAACGCAACTAAAGTTTATCTCATCAAGCCATAATCAAAGAGCAGATTTAAATAAACAGCTGTAGCCGCTCGCGAAAATAGTCGCATAAACTGATTTACATTTGTGCATTCAAAGATTAGGTTTATAATTGTTAAAAACAACTGTTTGATTAAAATATAATTATCATAAACAAAAACTTACATGACGTGCGTGAGTAAATAATAAAATAAATAGAAACATTTGATTAACCCATAAAACATTAATTGTTTTCTTTGAATAAGTGATTAGTATTAAAAATAAGGCTTCACTTGTAATAAAAAAAGGTTTTAAAATGAGTGATTTTGGTGTTTTATTTTAAGATTATTTTTATATTTTTTGTGTTTATCCTTTCTTTATTTCCTAAAAAATTTTTATAGTTTTTATTTTTGATTTGGCGGTCTATTTTTTTTAGAAATAGAATATGGTTTGTAATATTTTATGCGCAAAATCCTCAATATTGCTTTTTTAAATTGTATTTTGGCTCTCGATGTTGTTGTGTTTATGGCTCAATCGTTTTTGAAATTAGTTTTATTTATCGTTTAAAATAATTAACCTTTTAGTTTATATCTTTGGAATTTTGTTTTGTTGATTAATCAATCAACCGGGTTTAAGTGAATCTGATATTGAAGCTATAATAAAAAAAAACATTAAAAACCAGCGTTTTTAAGCTTTGTTTTGGTGAAATCAAAAAATTAAGTTCTTAATGATTATTATTGTTTAAATTAAATTGTTTAATTGATGAAAATATAATGTAAAAAACGTGCAAAAGAACATCAACAGTCAAAAGTGACTAGTCAAATTTTTTTTAAATTTATTGTTTACCAGACACATGGAATTGTCTATTGTGTTGCTTTTGATGCGTGTGAATGAGTTATTTAATTCAGATGAATAATAGTGTTTGTTTTTTTAAAAGGTTTGACAATGTAGAGTTATTATTTTATTTCATATAAGTTATTTTTAAACTATCATTTCGAGTTCAGTTATTGTTATTACTTCAATTAAAAATTACGGTTCATGTTTTTAATAGAAACTAGAACATCAAGTCTACGAATGTCAGCGGAGTTGAGCATTCAGTTGGTTTACTTTTTCTTTTATTTTTATATTGCTTTTTAATTAAACATTTTTTTTCTGTTTGTTTATACAAAAAAATTTAAACATATATTTTAAGTGAGGACACGCGCACGCTTAAAAAATGTTTATTAATTTTATTTATTCGCAACTCATATCTTGAATCCGAGTTGAATCATCTGCACAGGAAATACGAATAATTCCGGCCACATACTTAAATTGTTTTTTAATTTTATAAATCGATGTTTAATATAAAGATTTAATTTAATTAAAAAATTATTAGTATAAAATAACTCTGTAAAAATTTTAAATTTAAATATATTATCATAATATGATTCTTTTCAAAAGAAATGAACCAAATAAATTGATTTAAAAATTCGATATTTAAAAACACACATTGAGTAATTTGAGCTGGGCGTGATTTTATTTTAGATATTATTAAACAAATGTTATATTTCTATAATTTTAAATACAATTGCAAATATGCAAAAAATGATAGAACACCAAATGCAAAACTAAAATAAATGTTAAAAACATGTTATTTAAAATAAGCTATACAATAACATATCAAATCAATTAGTTTTATTTAATTTGCTTATTATTATAATTATGATTTATATCTCAAAAGTATTGCGTGTTGGCTAAAGCTTGAATAAATTTAAAACGAAAGTAAATAATTATTGATGCAAATAACAAAAGAAGAACAATAAATATCTAAAAAAAGTAACTAACAAATAATATAAATAAATATATACATAATAAGCAACAAAAATACCAAATAAGGGTGACTGATATCCTTAATGAAAAACAAAATAGCTATTAAATACATTATTAAATAATTCTAATGTAATAAAAAATAATTATATAAATATATGTGCAAGAAAAAAAGGCAAAAGTATTAATAAGATAGGGTCCTTGGCACTAAGGAACCTAAACATTGTAACTTTTTTGGTGGGAACGGGCGTGGACCACCATCGTTACACGGAGACACTCTTGTATCACCTACCGTTCATCCCATCCTTGTTGCAATTATTAAAATGCATAAAATAAGATAAAGTGATATTTCCAAGCAATATAAAATATTGGTAAACAATTATTATAAGTAATATCAATGTAATTTAAAATCTATCATATCACCTCTTTTTAAATTTAATTAACGGCTTTTCAAATATCTTTATTATGTCTTATCATACGTCAATTCAAGAGACCAACTAAATAAAATATTTTTTATGAGTAAATACAATTTATAAAATTTAAATATAAAGGAGCTAAAGATGCAAACTCTGCATGTTTTTGCCTATGGATCCTTTGCTAAAGGCACTCAAGGATTATAGAAAATTTATTAATACAATAGTTAAAATAAACAATCAATTTATTATTCAAATTAAGACAACACTCCGGCGGACTATTATTTACACATCTCTGTTTCAAAAGACTTTAACGTTATAATATTTGTTTGAAAAACACTATACTAAATAAAAAAAGCAAGATCTTTTGATATGATTTCTTTGGCGCCGGCAAGAGTTTCAAAAGATGAAAAAAGAAATACCAATTCATTGAGAAAATTAAAACTAAAATAATAAGTTTTAAAATTGGAACACAATGGGAGGATTTAAATCTCATAATCAATATTATAGAATTGTTTCATTTATTAAAATTAATTTAATTAAAATTAATTTAAATTAATAAAAAACCAACATCGTGGTAGTGAGAAACTGATTTCAATATTCGGATCAATTCAATCGCTGCATTTTTATATAGAACCCTACCCTACTATCAGTAACAAATTAATTTAAAACATGTTTTATAAATGGATTAAATTTTGTATGAGGATGAATCCATCAAAATGAAAACACGAATAAGTGGTGCAAAATTGTGGTTAAAATCGAAGTGTTTAGATTTAAAAATAAAATTAATTAAAAAAGACGATTGCCATTGTGGTGTGTCGCCCCTTAGCCCGCTTCACATTCGCAAACTAACAACACGAAACAAAATAAAAAATTGCAAAACAGCAAAAAATATAAATTAAATTGAAAAATATAAATATTATTATATAATTGTGTATATTTGTTTGTTCAAACTTCAAAGTTCCAAATATAATTTTTGAATTTTATTTTATAAATTGTAACGCAAGAGATAATACAATTTAAAAAGAATTAGATCGCAATTAAGATCAAAAATAAACAATAATTGGTGAGCTAATTCGTTCAAATAGTAATTTTTAAACTAAAAACTTTTCTTCTATAAGAAATTAGTAATAAATTTAACAAATAAAACCAAACTAATATAAAAATGCTTCACTAAACTAAACTGAATTGCATGATAATGATATAATAGAAAAATTTATTTTGTCCCAAGTATAAAACAACCAATTAAATTACGTGCTTTCATGGATGCTGGATTCGGCTATTACCCATCTACATATCTTCATGCCGGCCGTTGGTGATAAACATTGAATAATTTGACAAAATTATATTTATTTATTAAAGAGGGCGCAATATAAATAATTTCATTAAAAGCAAACCCCAAAATAACACAATTTTAATGTATTGGAATGTTATATTTAAATAATTAATAAATTGATATCAAACGATCTGAACAACAGTTTTGTAAAAATTTTAAAATAATCTAAAAAATAATTAAATACAAAAATATTGCTTTAAATTGTTTCAAAATAAAAAAATTGTTAAAAGGAAAATTTTATTTTTTAGAATCGATTGTAGTTAAAGATAACTTAAATTCACTTATCAGCGCGAACTTGGCATAAATTTCCTAAAATAATAAATTTAAATTTAATGTTGGAGCGTACAAAAATTGATTGGTCAAATAAATGAAAGTTCTTATTTTAAAATAAATTAAAAGCAGTGTAAAAATTACTAAATTCCACATTTTTAAAGTGTTAAATTTTTCCATTGTAAGCGAATTTAAAGGTTATTAATTAATCAAATTCCAGTTTTTTACGCATTAATAAAAATGGGATCGTAAAATTAAACAAAAATTGTCAATTCAAAACTTCAGAAGAAATAAGTAAAAGATTGAAAATAAAATTAGAATTGAAGTGATGAGAACAGTAAATAAAAATAAATTAAAAATAAGCAACCAAGTGCTAATTAAACCCAACATTCTGCCATTTGTGGGCTTTGGCATTGGCGTCATGGATGGCACTCACTGGTTGATTGGTACTTTGAGAGTCTGATAAACCTATGAAACAATATTTTTTATAATGCATTTTATAAAATATTAAATTTAAACAAAGTGCGACAGGCTTAGAATGTTCTAATCATTGTCAACATATATTCCGAAATTTACTTAATTTGTTTATTGTTACTCACAGTCACCAACAACAAAACACCCGCCATCACAAACATTACCGTCGATGCTTGGGCCATTGAACAAGATGAAAAAAATGTTGAGCAGCGAAAGAGACAAAAAATTGCACAAATGTTGCAACATCAACAACAACAACAACAACAGCAATTGTCAGCTACCAAATGTTTGGAGTAAATATAGTAATTGATTGGAATAATTTTTTACGCATAAATATAAACAAAAGTTGTCAATTCAAAATATCTTCAGAAGAAATAAGTCAAAAATTGAAAAAAAAAATTACAATTGAAGCGATGAGACCAGTAAAAAATATGTTTACTAACTTTTAATTACATAATAAAAATATACAATTTAAAACTAAAAAGTGTTAATTGGACCCAACATTCTACCATTTGTGTGCTTTGGCATTGGAGTCTTGGCACTCACTGGTTGCCATTTCCTTATAGTGCACGGACAGTAATAAAACCGTTTTTCTCCAAAACGATGGAATGTGTTTCCCCGGAACCGCCAACCCTAATCAGAATGAATGTTGTTAAAATGCCTAGAAGCAAAACACTATAAAAAATAACCAAATTTTATAAATGTCAATTTTTATGTGGAATGGTAATGCTTTGAATTTTTATCACTTATCATGGCAATCAGAGGGCTTTCAAAACAAAATTTTAAGCAAATTATAAAATTATATCAATTTGTAACCAATTGCGATTAAAAAACAAAAATATGTTTTTATATTAAGCTAAACCTAAAAAATGTTAAATTCATTACTTAAAATTTTTAATCGCAAAATTAAATCAGCAAGAAGAATATGCTACAGTTTTGTAAATATTATTAAATTTTAACAAATTGTCGTAAACAGTAATTTAGAATTATGGTAATTATAATAAAAATTTAATATTTAAAATATCTTTTACCTAATTAATAAGTAATAATAATGACGGAATGATAAACCATTAAAAAATTTGCTTAAAAATTTGAATACAATTAAAAAAACCTATATATTAAAAGGGCTCAAGGTGCGCGTTTCAACAAAAACTATGGCATTAAAACGATTAATCAATAGGGGATCAAAATTCAAAGCAATATTATAAAAAAGATAGAATTATTAATTTTACAGATTAACTTTTGAATATTAATTTATGCCATATATAAACAACAAATTATTTTATATAATATTAACAACTTGCGGTTTTCAAACACAGGAATTTATTTTCTAAAATAATTGGGACGTGTTAGATGACCCCAATATAGGGTTTCCTATCACTATTAATAATAAAATTAAATTATAACAATAAATAAAATTAAAATACTTAAATACACACTGAAATAAAAACATTCAAATGTTTCAATTTAAATCATTTATATATAAATAATTTTAATCTATTAATTGTTAGCACCCACTGGGAAGGCAACCCCCTACTATTCCCTGACTATGAACTTCAAGGCCAAGTGTTCATCATAAGTTTACAATATTTTTTATACTTTTATGAATAAATGCTTATAGAACGTCGGAAAAAATAATTTACACGGTCTTAATCCGAAAGCGGGAGACCAACCTTAGTTTAAGTTTAATTCATATTTTATAAAAGACGACCTCGGGCAAAAATAAATATTGCAATAGTTCTAAAGTAACATTTAAAATGTGAAATGTCAAAAAGATTTATCGCTATATCGTAAATTTACTAAAAATATTTACAAGAGGTTACTGATGTTTAATTGAAATGACATTCATAAAATTTAAAAGTTTTAACTGTTTTGTTTCTTTAAAAAAGTAATATTAAAAGTAATAATAATAACAACAAAAAAAAATCATGGCCAAATAAATTTTGATTATTTTGAAAATACGGAAAACTATACAAATTTTTGCATTATAAATTATAAATCAAGATTAAAACAAAAAATATAAAAATGCATTAAAAATAAATTTTAAATAGTATTATAAAATACTTGAAAAATACTTAGGTATATTAGCACAATAATTTAAAATTTAAAAGATGCGGCGAATGATAGCTTCCGCTCGGTGGCGAAGCATTAATAATTTGTGGATCGGGCAGCGGAGGATACAAGGCGTTAATTAATTAAAACTAATTTTAATTCATGAAAAAAAAATAATACACCCAAATAACTTTAATACAATAGTACACCTATCATATCAAATTACCTTTTATACCGTATTTAATCTTTTATTTTTAATAAATTGCATAAACTTACAAAGTGTACAATAAAAAAATTTACATAAAAATATTTATCATAGAATCAAGGAGCTTGTGTGATGGGGAAGAATAAGAACGCACTCATAATCGAACGGGAAGTTAAGGTGTAATAATATCAAAATACTAAACAAAAAAATTTGGAAATAAAATAATGTAAAAAAAATTCAAAAATCTTTATAATAAAGAATGGAGATGACAAAAACTAAAGAAAAGTAAATAAAAATTAGCGTTTGAAATTATGGCTTATTAAAATTTTATTCTTATACTGTATATGCTTGATTTATCAATTTAAAGTATTGTAGCCAAATATCTAATTTTGATAATATGAAAAAATAAGTATAATAATTTTTACGCAAAGCTAACAAAAAAAACTTAAATCTTAAAGTTTTATTCAATAAATTTTCATATAAAATTATTGATTTTAGACAATCTCAGACTAAGTGAACAACTGAACACAGATCAACGCGGGGTTTGAGATCAAATATAGACCGATTAATCCATTTTTTTAATTTATTAAATATGCGCAAAAATTCGACAAAAAATGTGATAAGAATATTTAAAAATAGAATAAAAAATACAATAACCTTTTTCTTATAAAATTCCAAATATAAAAAACTTCATTCTAAAAGCAAAACTGTATTTTTATAATAATTTAAAAAAAAAAAAAAAAAATTCTAAAAAATTTATATACGAAAAACATACCCCCTGTATAAAGATGATAAAATTAGAAACTTGGACAGAAATGTCAGAATAGAGTTAGCACTGCAATATAAATTGATTAAATAAACCACGATTATAAATAGCAAATTTTATAATTATATTAAACCAATACAGCACTTATTCAAATAATATAAAATACCAAAAAATTGTTAAAGAAAATTAAAAAAAAAACTTTACAACACCTATAAAATAACCCCGAAAAATTATAATAAAGTAAAAACTATTCCGCCAAAAACAATCACTATAGAATTAAGGATTTGGCTATAAAAATTATATATTAATATATTTTTTATTTTAACAGTGTATTCCCCATTTAATCATTGTAATTATTGTTATTTTTATTTCTTGGCATTGATATTAATTATTACAAAATACTTCTTTATTTTTAAATATAATATTATGTTATAAATTCATTTTATTATTATTTTTTTTACAGATATAATTTATGGCAATTTCTTTAATCGCCGCCTCTCTGGCGTTTGATCTTTTGTAGCTACACTTAATTTTTTACGCAAAGCTAACAAAAAAAACTTAAATCTTAAAGTTTTACAATAAATTTTCATATAAAATTATTGATTTTAGACAATCTCAGACTAATGTGAACAACGAACACAGATCAACGCGGGGTTTGAGAACCAAATATAGACCGATTAATCCATTTTTTTTTTATTAATATGCGCAAAAATTCGACAAAAAATGTGATAAGAATATTTAAAATAGAATAAAATACAATAACCTTTTTATAAAAATTCCAAATATAAAAAACTTCATTCTAAAAGCAAAACTGTATTTTTATAATAATTTAAAAAAAAAAAAAAAATTCTAAAAAATTTATATACGAAAAACATACCCCCTGTATAAAGATGATAAAATTAGAAACTTGGACAGAAATGTCAGAATAGAGTTAGCACTGCAATATAAATTGATTAAATAAACCACGATTATAAATAGCAAATTTTATAATTATATTAAACCAACACAGCACTTATTCAAATAATATAAAATACCAAAAAATTGTTAAAGAAAATTAAAAAAAAACTTTACAACACCTATAAAATAACCCCGAAAAATTATAATAAAGTAAAAACTATTCCGCCAAAAACAATCACTATAGAATTAAGGATTTGGCTATAAAAATTATATATTAATATATTTTTTATTTTAACAGTGTATTCCCCATTTAATCATTGTAATTATTGTTATTTTTATTTCTTGGCATTGATATTAATTATTACAAAATACATTTCTTTATTTTTAAATATAATATTATGTTATAAATTCATTTTATTATTATTTTTTTTATTCAGATATAACAATTTATGCAATTTCTTTAATCGCCTCTCTGGCGTTTGATCTTTTGATTGTGTTCGGTTTTCTTCTTGATATTTTATTCGTTGATTATATTTATTGTTCTTCAATTTGGGAATCGTATTCGCGTTCTTTATTGAAATTGTTTTCATTTGATTTTGGAAAGTAAAGCTTATTAGAAAGAGCGGAATCGAGGAGTCTTTAATTCCCGGAACGGAAACCCCGAAAAATCCGACGGTGTGCGCGTGGTAATAAGAGCTTTTTTAAATATAAACTACCTTAAGTATTGCATAAAAGTAAAAGTGATAAATTGACTTAGCAATTCATAAAAATAATAAGTGAGATTTATTTTTTTAAAAATCGCAAAATGTCTGTTTCTTGAAAAAAAATTTTAATATATCCCTTTAAAAAGAATATAAAATAAAATTGGGCATCCTCAACTTTTAAATGGCATTATTTAAAATACAAATAAAGTGAGTTCTCTGCTTATTCAAAAGACTATTAACTATTTTTTCTTCAGAAATCATTTAAAAATATTAATAAAGTTAAAAGATTTTCAAAAGAAAAATAAAAAGTAAATTGCATTCTTGAAAATTCAATTAAAATAAAAGAAATAAATGATAAAATATATGTAAAAGAAACCAAGTGATACGTAATTCCTTAGCTATATCGGAAGCGTCATCATATCCGGGTGTCTGCAACAATAAAATAAACAAAGAAGAACTTTACAGTAAAGTTGTAAAAAGTTTATATCTTTTAATTAACATTATATAATAAAGAATAAACAAATTATTTAAATATTCTAGGAAACAGTATATAGGATAAACAAAAAAAATTAAATTGCGAATTTTAAATCAAATCTAAAATTACCAATTTAAATTCATTTTATTTTGACGCTGTTGCTTATGTAACTTTTTAAAATATTAATTTTATGGTTGCGTTATAAATCAATTTTTTAAAAATTTACATTGTTGTTAATTATTTATTAATTAATTTTTTTAATGAAGAATGCTTGACAAAGCATTTATTATTTTTGTTATACATTTTATTATTTCTGCATACTTCTGCCGGAGACTAATATTCTGAAGAAATCAATCAATCAATCATTTTCTTTTGCATTTTTTAACATGATATATAAATGTAAATTGAAATAGCTTTTACGTGAAATTACCAACATGGTAGGTTTTGTTTTAACTTTTTATTTTGTAATGTTTTTATACATTAGTTTTCTTTTGGTTATAATATTATATCTATCGTTTAAGTGAAAGCTTATTCAAAGAATATAAATATAGACTTAGATTTTTTAAATTTGTATTTAGAAGCGTTTGGTTCATTAATCATTTAACCTAATCCACACGCAAATGATGAGATGAGCCAATCGATGAGATTTTTCACTGCCATCTACTTGCATAAATATATTCAAAAACCAACACAGAAGATATTTGGCAAATTTATTTAAATAAAAATGTTTATTTGCACCTTTTTGTGCTGATATTTAAATTTTTAAAAATTATATATAGTGTAAAAGAAAATGATAAAATGTTTTGACCAAAAAATCAAAGAATTAACGATCCGACATAAGAAAAACAATTTTGTAAAATTTTTGTATTTATATTTTTTAAATTTGTTGTATCGCCTTGAAATTAAGTTAAATATAATAATATTCCTTCTAATGGCGATTAAATGAGTTCATTGATTGGTTAATTTAATAAGTTTTTAAATTGGTAAAAAATTATAGTTTCAATAAATTTAAAAAATTAGATTCTTGCTGGAATTACGATATATTAAAAGTGATGGACACACATAATAATACATTAATAGGAACTTATTTTTTATATATTTGATTCCGTTTTCATTAATATATTTCAAACTAAAATGTAAGTGAATTCGTTGACACTAAGCAAGAAAGTGATCTTTAAACTTATTTATTTATTTGATGAATTATTTAAACATCACACTTTTAGTTGTAATGGAAAAATGACGTCTACGCTGATACCACGTTTTCGTTCATCATTTTCCCCGGTTCGTAGACTGATCGCGTTTTGCGCCTGTGCAACTTGCCGGTTTATATTATATTATCTTTGCTTTTTGTAAAATTGGTTTTGTTTCTAATTTGATTTCATGTTTAAGCTTAACAATTTTAATCTTAATTATTGTGTTGTTTTTTAGTCATAACTTTTGTTGTAATTCACGACTTGGGTCGCACGGTTTATCTGTAAATTAATCAATTAAGATTCTGTCTGCATTATATTTTATAAAGAATTTTATGTTTCGTTTTATTTTATTTTAAATTTGTAATTAATAATAATTGTTCATTGTTTTACTATTTTTTTGAACAAATTAAGATTTTGTTTATATTTTAAAGTTTATTTTTGCACCTAGCATTTTAAATGAATAGTGTTTAAGAGATGTTTATTAATATGTAAGTTTTTATTCGTCAAATAACTTATCGACAACCTCTTTAATTGATAATCACCTTATAAAAATCTTAATTGCTTTCATTGTTATTTTTTTAATAATTTAATAAATTTTTTCAGATATTTAGTTTTCAATCATATTTTTTCTTTTTAAAATTTTATTGCATTTTTATTAAAATGTTTAGTTTTATTTAATCTAGACAAAAAATTTATCGTAAATTTTAAAATTAACATCATTGATTTCTTTGTTATTTAAGAGAATATTGTTTTAATCACTAAATTAATTACGTTTTTTGGTAATCTTCCACATTCTTTTCAATAATCTTTCGGAGTTACCGGCAGTGTGTGTACCCAGTCGTTGTAACCAGCCATTTTTTTTCATCGATAGTTTAATAAAAGAATTCCCAAATTTAAATTTACAAAATAATATTTCCGCATTAATATTTTTAGGCACGTCTTGGTATTCAGTCTGATAGCTGCTAAAATAAAAGATTTATTTATGTGAACTAAGATTTTGTTAACCTTTTCTCATTTTTTATAGTTCTGATTTGCCACATGGCTCCTCCCATGCATTTTGTTGCGGATCTGCGTAATTCATTTTTATATAGTTATATATATGGCACAAATTTTAATTATTTAACTATTTATGTTCAAGTCCCAAAAGAGCTTTTTGATTTCTTTAAATTATTCTGATAAAAAATATTTGTTTGAATTGAATCGATTTATTCTGCTATTTATTAATAAAGGTTTTAATTACAATAGTAAATAATTGATCAAAAATATGAAGAATTGCAAACGCCTCAAGCTTAAAATGTTAATTTTATTATGTTGCTAAAACAAAATTTTAGTCCAAAAAAGAATTAATTGCGTGTATATTTCTTAACACCGCAAACTTATCTAACAGCAATTTTGAGAAGTTTAAATAAATGGAATTTCAAATTAAAACTTTTAAAGTAAATCATCAAACATTATTGCTCGGAAATGGCTTCGATCGATAAACGATACTTATTTCGATAAATTATCGTTATCGAAAATTATCGAAATCTAGGATTATTTCTGTTCGATATACGATACGATCTTTCGAGAAAAATATCAAACTATAAAATTCGATAATTTGCAATTTTTATAGCAAAATTTTTTACCGATTACGATAAAAAAAGCAATAAAACCATCAATATTGTAGTGCAATGTTAGTAATGCTTTGTTAAGAGATCTAGCGGCTCGAGACTTGCAATTTACCGAGACACATCGAGACCGAGAAATGACCTCGTGACCCAAAAATTTGTCTTATTCAATTTTTGCATACATGACGTTTAATGTTGTCCATGTTTTTATTTTGATTTTGTTTTGTGAGCTTTTTTAATTTATGTTTTTTGTTGCATCTGTGTGTGAGGTTTTTAATATGACGTCATTTCGCCATAATCCTACATATATACCTAAATAATTTTAATAAAATTATTAATCTTTTAGATTTGTGTTAGAAGCAACATTCATTCCCTTGAAGCGGCTTCAATTTACGAGCTATTTACTATTTTTCTTGATAAACAATTAAATAAATTTTAACAGAATAAAACAAAAGTTATAAACCAAAATTATTGACATCTGTTCAATTTTAAAAATTTTAAAAAACGCCAGGCTGCTCGCAGAGACTACGGTTGCCCACCTGTGAACAGAACTCTTCACAGACCATATGCTATGTGTCTACACGATATCGGCTTAGTTCACGGTTACCCCAAATTCCAATAAAATTTATTTATGCTAAACTTAGCCAAATAGTATATTGTTTAAACATTTTTTTTCTTCAAACACATTTATATTACATTAAAAGGAACTTAATTTAAAATATAATACTTGGATTTGATTGACGTAATTATTTAAAAAATCTAAAATCGATCAACTGTATAAATATATGTGGTAACTTTACAATATTATCATGAACAATATTTAACAATAAATCTCTTTTATATGACAACATAAATATCTCATCAAAACATAATAAAATTCTAGCGGTTGGTGCGCCTAACGGCGCACCTAAACCGCTAGTGTTAATAATTTGCAAAATTAAATGCCTATTTCATTTTGGCAAATTCTTAAATCTTGCACTAAGAATTAGAGTACGACAATTTCAATGTTCTTAAACTTATTTAATAATTAAATTTTTCTGATAAATATTCAATAATTGCAGGTTCCAACATTTTATTGATTTAAGAAAAATAATCTCCTGCCTTTGGCATTATTTTGACTGCCTTTCAATCTGCGCCAATTTTATGCAGCATTTGTGTTTTCAAATTGAAAGAATTTGATGCACAGGCAGTTAAATTGCGTAATTTTGTCTTTCAATCTTTATGGGTTCTTATTATCATATCTTTCATATTATCTATCATTTTTAAGTGATTGTTAATTGCATATTAGGAGTAGTTTTATTAATGTTATACTGCATTTTTAGTTTTTGGACATGTGAATTGATAAGAAATTCTTTAGCTCTTGAGCTAATATTTTCTGTTAGTTTAAAATAAATTATTTAATAATTATAAAGTAATTGTCTTAACAATATAGTAAGTTATTTCCAGTGTGTGAGTCGGTGCAAATTATATTCATTTATTGGGTAAAGTATTAAAATAAATCTATATAATACTGTAGACCGATGATTAAGGGTTCAATATAATAAATAAATTATATAGAACTTTAAGAAAAGTTAATTTAAAAAATACACTCTTACGGGCCAGAATTTTTTTAGGGCAAATTTTAAAATTTTAATCAAATGCATAAAATAAAATTAATATGCTAATTAATGGGCCAATGAGATTATAAGCAATACGGTAAGGGCGCACCATTGCGGGGCGGTGGATTTATTTAATATTTTCCGTCGACACACATCCAAAGTTTTGTATGTTTTGATTTGTAGAATGAGCAGGGTCTATTTATTTGATCAAGAATGAAAATTAATTAAATATTTCAACGCTCTTGCAAATTTGTTTTTTTATAAATGCAGACAATTCTTTTGATATCAATTGTTTCTTTTTATTTTAATACATATTGCGAGGCTATCTTTGGCACGTTTTAAGCTTATTATAATTTATTTAATTTTAATTATACATGAGTTTAGCAAGGAAATTCTGATGTCTACTAAACATTTGATGTTTTGGATAACAAACTGTTCACTTTTTACAAATCGTCGTTATTGACAAGGTCTTAAAGAAGTTTTATCAAAATATTATTTTTTTAAAAAAGTTTTATCAAAATATTATAAGTCATTCAGCAAATCCATTATAATAAAAACAAAAATTTATTAAATGTACGCTGTTTGAATATTTTAAACCAATCAAAAACTCTCAACAATTTATATAGATATTTAAAACATATCAAGAATTATAGAAAATGCCATAATGAACCATTAATTATTAAGACAACGATATGTTAAAATAAACAATAATTTATTATTCAAATTAATCCAACACTCCGGAGGACTATTATTTACACATCTCTGTTTCAAAAGTGAAAGAAAATTAAAAAAACAAAATTTCTAATTTTTGTCAATTAAAATTTTAACATTCAAATTGAGCACTTTAGCTCATTTTATAATTTTGTTTGAAAAACACTTTACTAAATAAAAAAGGCAGCATGATCTTTGGATATAAGTACAACCTTTCGGTCAGACAGTTCCAAAATTTCAAATAAAAGTTAAACGAAATCCATTAAAACTAAAAATAAACTTGTATAAATAATATTACGGACAAAATAAAAGATACAATATTTTAAATCTTTCCCTACAAAAGTTAAAAGTAAAACTTGACGACAGTTTATAAAAAATGGCAAAATATATGCAAAAATTAAAGAAATTTTCAAATTGTATTAAAAGGTTACTCAAGGATGTTGAAGAAACAATACTCTAATTATAAATAGAAAATTTTAAATATTAATTATAGAATAATTAAAGAACTAAATCTAAGAAAATATTCTAACCCAAATACAAACTGAGAAATAAATAATTAAATTTTTGTTTAAATAATGTATGGGAATTTAGGTTGAGATAAAACTACTACAAAAAAACTCACGTGTATCGATCATCTACGTATCGCCGAAATGCGAAGCGTATCGCCGAAATGTGGAAGACACCACATAATAAATATTCAAATTAATTAATAAATAAATTATTACTTACTCAAAAAACAAATAAAAATATCATTCATTTTCTTTCATAAAATAAAATTCACTGTAATTAAAACTTTCATAAATTTGTTAAACTCAAATTAATTTTTGTTAACAAATAATAAAACCAAACAAAATGTTTTTTAATCTTTCAAACAATAAATTAAACAATGTTCATTTTTACCACATTTTAAAAGTAATAAACAACAAATTTAACCTAAAAGGATAATTGAATATTTGCCGTTGAAAAGTGAATCAAATGTTATTGTCAAAGAAAAAGATGGTGAAATTAAATCTTCAATTGCAAAAGGTATACATCAAATGTGCACTTTGAGAAGTGTCACTTTTCATTTCTCAATCGGTTGAAAATTATAAAATAAAAATTATTTAAAGTAATGAATAAAACATAACACCTAAAAAAAGGAGTTAACACAAAAAAACTAAGTTTATGAATGTGAATAAAATCATATAGAATCATCACTATTATTGAAATAAAATAATTACAATGATAAATCAATAAATAAAAAGTTATAAAATAAAAATTTTATTTTGAATGATAAAGCAAAGCTTTACTTATTGGAAAAGCAATTTCCAGTCTCCGAAAGGAGAAAAGATATAAATTGGAAAAAATCTTGAAACTGTTACAATAATAGAATCCATAGCATTTTCTGCTTAACTTTAAAAATGATTTCTAAAATAGAATAAATCTATTAAAATTTCATGGATCAATCCAAATATGTTTATTTAAATAAGCGATATCAACCCAATTGTTAATATTTAATCGTATAATTCTGACGAAGAAGATAACGACGAAAAATTTATTTACCAATTAGATAATTAAAATATCTAACTAAAATATTTGTTTCAATTATTAATGATGCATTATTTAAAAAAAGTCAAACCATTTAAAATAAAAAATACTATATAATAGTAAGCCTGAAAACGGTGTACAAGCTTTGAATAATTTTAGTATGTGTATAAAATTATTATTAGTTGTTAATGAACAAAAAATAAAAAACGATCCAGTATAAATTTCACTTCAACAAAAACATAATAAATAAAACAATTAATATAAGAAAAGTAATAAAAAATAAATCATTTTTTGAAGTGTCGCATTTAGACAGTTATTACTTCCATTTAATTTCAAAATATCTAAAGTGGTTTTTCAAAGAAAAAAAATGCAAAAATTTCTATAATTAAACTTATACATTTAAAGATTAGTGGAATTTTAAGTTCAAAGATAAAGATTTATATAAATTTACTTTTTTTAAATGCAGAAGAAGATGAAGTTATTCAATTAAAAACAGACCGATTTAAAAATAATAAAACCTTAGCTTTGTTAAGATTGGCATGCTTAGATGAATGATCACTGTCCCGAGACATTGGAAGCGGAACTAGGCATACTTATCATTCTTAAAATAAAAATCAATATTTAAATTCATTTGTTCTCAATGAGCAAAAAATAAAAATGTAGTTTATACAGCAATAAAAATTAAAAATAAATCTAAGTTGGCAAACATAGACAAGTGTTTGAATAAAAGGTTAATTATCCACTTGGAAGTTTGCATTAATATAAATTATTTCTGAACCTATTAATAGCGCATGTTAAAACATTACGACAATATAATAACATAAGAAATTACATTATATTTAACTAAATAAAAATTGAATTTTTCTTTCATATATATCATAAAAATTTATGTACAGCCTAACATAATATTATTTCTTCCTTTAAGCTTTATAAGCGACCATTCAAAAATAATTAAATTGATACAAAGAAATTAAAGGAGTTAAAAAAATTACATTTTCGAATTGTGAAACTGAAGTGTAAGCGGTAGAGTCTTAGAAAAAAAGCAAAAAAATAATAATGGAAGAAAACAATGTTGTTTGATTTTCTGAACAAAAAAATTCAGGATTCAGTTCTTCATTAAGTTAAAAAATAAAAACAATTAAATTATGCGTTTTTGTTTCTAAGTCTAAAAGTTATTGATGAACTATCGGTTCCTTATTTTTTTCGAAAAAAATCTATATATTGTTTCACTTTCTTTTTGGAAAACAAAAAGTCTTCCTTAAAGATTGCAATAATAGTGTTTATGAAATATTTTTATTTTTCAATGAGGGTTAACAGATTTTTGGAACGGCGCATGGTTTACACGCGCGCCCAGCTGAAGAATCATTAAAAATTTTGTTTTTAAATGTAAAAACTAAACCTTCAAAAAATTAAAGCCCTTAAAAACTTAAATTAAAAATTAAAAAATATGTTTAAGAAATCAGTAGCAGTATGAATACAGTGGGGAGGGAAATTCGCCGCCGTCAATACACGAAATATGACAAGTATAAATTAATATTTATTTTATAATTGTAATTACTTTTAATAATCAATACGTTAGTAACAAAATCAAAAGAATAAAATGCTTAATGATAAGTTCAAAAAAATGCAAAAATTTAACAATTAAAAAAAATAATTCCGGCAAAGTTTAAAAGGCTGCAAAATAAACGGTTCTGATAAAAATTAATTATTTAATTACTTCTTACAGATGAAGCTGATTAGTGAGGTGCTAACATAAAAAATATTTTTAGAAACAAATAGAATTAAATTTTAAATTGTTATTAATTAAAGCCTAACAAATCCAAACAAACATTTCAATAATTTAAACTAAAAAACAATTAACATCGGATTGAAATTAAAAATTTATCTCGAAAACATTAACATATTCTGAAACTGTAAAATTGTTGTTAAGTAATTTTCCACGCCATAAAACAAAATACCAAAAGAGCAAAAAGAAACCGATAAAAACTAATTTTTAAAAATTTAAAAATAAAACCCAGATTTTGAATTCAGTGTGTGTACCTACCGTAATGAACACAGGATACTCAAGTTATTATACTCGTTGGAGGTCACTGGATCATCACAATAAACTTGTACTCACCACGAGAAAATGCATTCATCAGTCAAATTATGTCGTTATTGTCCATTGTATTATTATTGTCTTAAACAACAATTTATTGAATTTCAAAACAGGCTAAGACTAGAGCGCATCGCAACGCCGTAAAAGGTCTCGAATAATAATTTACAAACAATTAAATCAAGCATTGACTATTAAATTGTTATTTAAACACAAATGTTTTGGAATCACAATGTGCTAAAAACATCAAGCTTTGTTTTAATTAAATTGAAAATATTAGAATGGCGTACTTCATATTGGCATATTGCTCTCGAAATTTATATTTATAATAAAACAATTTTTATAAACCCAAATTCTTTAATCTTTTAATATGCTAAAACGCATCTCCTCTGAAGCTGGAATATTCGAATCCCTGAAGGAATTTGGAAAAAGCCGCAATAAAACTTAAATTATTTTGAAAAAGCTTTTAATACATTAAATCTAAATGCAATTGTGTATTCTTAAACATGTTACTAAAAATAAGAAGGCGAACGACCAATAAAAGAATAAGTTTCATAATTTAAATAACAATTCGTAGATTATAAATGAAAATAAACAATATTTGATTAAAAACAATTAGTTTTTGTAAGACTCAAAGTTTCTTTGTGTTGTCGGCCGCACTGAGAAACCAAATTTCCATACTTCAGCTGGGGGGGGGAGGCTGCAGCCGGCCCGAAAAATTTTTGAGAAAAACCATAAGGGTGACTTTTTTTTGCAAATTTGTGACGAATATCCTGATCGGGGGATTTTTTTAAATTCCTGGCTCTAATCGGCACGGCCCTGGTATCGGGTAAAACACAAAAATTGCCCCTAAATTGGATTTTAGAGAAAATTTTCTTCTGGAAATTTAATAACCCCCAAAAATACTTAAACCCCTAACTCATAGTTTATCATCCATTCTCTCCGTTATCTCGTCAAATTTTACTCAGTAAAAAGGTGATAAAATTGCATTCGAACTGTTAAATAGGTAGAAACAATTATTAGAGGTTGGATTATAGGTTGGCAATTAAAAATTTACGGCAATTCCACAATAAGTTAATTTTATTTTATCTATTGAAAAACTGTAAAATATCAAAAAATTTTAACATATTAAAATTCAAAATTTATATTCCCCACAAATGCTGATCTCTTACTGTCATTTTTCGATAAGATGCAAGCGGTTTAAATTTTGAACAAAATAGCAAACACTAATCAAAAAAAAAGCATTTTTAAATTTTAAAAATATATAATATTTGTATCATTAATATTGCTTAACCTTTAAACAGACCGCAAATTACAACTTTTAATAAACCAGCAACTCCGCAAACAGGTCTCAAGACCAAGTAAATAAAAAAATTAAAAATATCTTCATACGACTAACTTCTATACACGAATTTTGTAAATAAATCAAAATAAATAAAATCATATATTAATGCTAATAAAAAAACATCTAAACCCATGAATATCAACAATCAAAGCTCCATTAAAATTATAAAAATATTTTCATACCTAACAAAAATAAATAACAAAATTCTATTTTTCTTATGATTGATAGTCCTAAATAAAGTTCTTCGTCACTGAGAGACGGTTGATGTTCAAAGTCCGCTTGACACCGAAAGAAGCACTTCTGGACTCTTATCGCAACTAAATATGGAAAACGGGATGCTGTTAACGAAGACAGTTTCATAAGCCTATCCTTGAATTAAAAGCAATAAAATTTATATTATGCTCCATAAATTGGTAAATAAAATAAATAAAAATAAATAATTTATAAAGTGTTTTATTAGCAAATAAAGAACATTGTAATAAATATGAAAATTATCAAACAAAACTTAAAATTAAAAAAAATATGAATCGGATTTTTTATAAAAAATTAAATTGATTTTAGCTTTTTAAACATTTTTTTAAATTTAGGTGCGACACAAAGGGGCCGTATATGACAACATGCTAAAGATAATAAATAATTTCTTAATGAAGTGATCATCTTCTTAAAGGGGGTCATGCAACGAGACGAGTTTAGAACATAACCCGCAAAAAAGTCAGAGTGTAGACTAGAGATCGGACGGTACGGGAAAGTACCGACGCTTTTTCGGTACTTTTCGGTACTCAGGCATCGGTACTTTCCCGAAAAGTACCGACCGAACCTTTTCGGAAAGTACCGATGGTTTTCGGTACCGGTACTTTTTCGGTACTTTACCGAAAAGTACCGACCGAAAAAATCTGAGTACCGAAGGTACCGACCGAACAAAATTTGAGTACCGAAAAAAGTACCGAATGGAAAAATTGGTAATATATTTGAATTTTTCAACCGTTATTCAAAATATTACGTGGCTCAGTGGTTAAACTGTTCACCAAAAGACCTTATTGTCTGAGGTTCGAGTCCTCGAGTCAAATACCTTTTTATTATTTTTATTGAATGCCCTGCTGGTGAGTGATGTGGTTGCCTGGGGGTTTAAACCCCGTCTTTGTAAATAGTTTTTTGTGTCTTTTAATTAAGTTCATGGCAAAGAAAAACAATATTTGTTATGTATTTAAGATTTTTAAATTGAAGGTAATTTAGGAATTTCTCAATTTTTTTGAAGAAAGTTAGTAGCAAATTAATTTTCAAAAATTTTAACCGATTCAAAACCTCTAAGATTTACATAAAGAATTAGGCAATCCTGCAGAATGGGTGTCCCAAATTTTTTTTAAAAAAATGAAAACATTTTATAAAGTCGTTAGATTTTAGGGCTGTTCTGGGACGTAGAATCCGAATCTGACCTCCATTCTGAACGATTTCGAACACCGGACCCGAATTCGAATTTTTCAAAAAATCGATTTTCTAAATTTTACAATAAATATTGAAAAAGGTCGTTTCCGTGGTTTTCTGATGCGTAGAATCCGAATCTGATAAATAAAAAGCCAAATTAATTCGTTTTATTTTTGCAAAAAAATATTTTTTTTTGCTAAAAAGTATTACCAAAATCAAATAATTGATGAAAAAATCTTAGACAAAATCAAAGATTTGACAAAATTTAAGGTCAGAAAATTTAAGGTCAGATTCGTGATCAGCACCCCTGAAACCCCCCGGATATAAGTTTTTAGCTCAAATAACAAAGTAGGGACACCCATTCTGCAGGATTGCCAAGAATTACTTTTTTTTCACCATTTTAGTTATCGAAAGTGGACAAGTTTTCTTAATAAAATCGTAAGAATTTTCATTTTGTTCTCTCGGCGACGCCTTCGGCTAGAGCTGTTCGAGAGTCTCGGTCTCGAACCGAGAATTTCTCGGTTTTGATTCCTCCATTCCCAAAAATACCGTATTTTTAAAATTTTGGTTGAAAATCTCTTAACAAATTGAGTCAAAAATTTGAATTTTTCTCGGCGGCGCCTATCGGCACCGCCGACTCCCACCTCCCCGCCCCCAGCAGAAGTTTTCAAAACAACTTGAATTTTTGAAAATTCCTTGACAAATATGCCTTCTTCTGAAAAAATTGTTTAAGAAAATGCAATTAAACCAAAAAATAACTCCTAAAAACTTGTGGGAAATTTCTCGGGTTTTTTGGGTCTCGGTCTCGGGGCCTAAGCCTTCTTTCCACAGAGCAGGAACAGGTCGAAATGCTGATTTTCTTGAACCGCAATCTCCCAATACTCAATTATAAATACTAAGAAAGCCAAGATTTCCAAAATAAACGATTTTTTTTTGTTGAAAAGTTAATTATAAAAAATTTTGGTACAACCGAAAAAGTACCGACAATTTTTTTCGGTACTTTTCGGTACCGGTATTTTTTCGGTACTTTACCGAAAAGTACCGACCGGACCTTTTTGGACTTTTTCGGTACTTTTCGGTACCGGTACTTTTTCGGTACTTTACCGAAAAGTACCGACCGACACTTCTGGCCGGTCTCTAGTGTAGACGCGACCTGTCTAAATTTTCCCAGCTAAATAATAATAATAAAAGTACCTACGAAATATTTTTATTAAATAAATAAAATAAAATGAAATCATTTTATTTATTACAAAAAGCAATTCTTTACCTAATTCTTTGTGATCAAAGCCAACAAACAAAATGAAACTTGGGTATTTTTAAGCCACGATTATATGATCCATTGAAACAAAATTTATTTATAAGTTATATTACTTAAAATTCATAAAATTTACAAATATTACTACTGAACTATGTATGATGAATTGAAAAATTTGAAGTATTAAATCTTATGAAACCTGAAAAAATATAATGCACCTGAAATTAGTTATCATAAAAAAACCAAAAGCATTGACAGCATTATTAAAACAAAATAAAATGAATAAAATGTTCAATAAAATAAGTTTTTGGATCATTTCAATTGAAACATCTTGCATTTTGTAAGGATCAAGTCCATACTACCTCCTATTGTATGTTGGCAAATAAAAAAATATTTTAAATTTTGTGTTGTTTAACAAAAATTAATTTATATTTAAATTTTTAAATGGGATTCAGCAAGAATATACGTTGATAGTGGTTGAATAATAACGCTTTTCATGTGTTTTTAAAAGCAATAAATGACATTAATAAAATATTACAGGTTGAAGAGAGCTCGTAACTTGAATTTTTACTACAAAAAGATTAACAACGATTAAGTATATGAAAGTAAGTATCGCAAAATTTGTTTAAACATTTTATGTTTTGTAATTAAAGTGAAAATTAATGAATATTTTTAAGCTTTTTAACCCGGTAAAAAACAAATCAGAGCCATCTTTATAAAAACATAATAATGGACAAAAATGATAAAATTTATAAATATATTCTAAATAAAGATATGAACAATCAATAAAAAATAATGTTTTCAAATTAAAAATATATTTTTTTAAATTTATAATTCGGGAAGCAATGCTTTAATAAGCGCGAGCGGGCGGCTCAAATCGTATTTCACTTCAAATTTGATAAGCAGAACAATATACTTAATGTAAAAATAATTTAAATTACATGCGTCTATTAATCAAATTTTAACAATAAATATCGTATAAAACTTCATTAATGATCATAAATCTTAAAACTAACATTAAATTTAATAAGATTGTCTTTTCTAAAGTTTGATAGTTAACCAAACCCGTTATTTTAATTGAAAATCCGATTTACTTAAGAGAATCCAATGCCGAATCCGGTTTTTGACTATCTTTCCAAACCCAAAACCAGAGGTTTTAAATAAAACCTCCAAAAAGACAAAAGAATAAATTTAGAAGAATTGTAAAAAACTTTGTATTTATTCATTTGTTATCCAAACATTATTCTTTTTGTAGACTTCAAGATCTTTTCTGAAGAAAAGACTGAATAAGTCTTCGTGTAACTACTGGAATTGGCGCAAAAATTGACAACGAAAGCTCTGGTGCTATATTATTTATTGCTATAGAAAACATAGAATATAAGAAAAACTTACACATAATATCTCTGCGGTTGCGAAAAGATTAAAGCCACCAATTCACAAAATAAAAACACATAAAAGTCTGATAAATAATGAAAGAATAAATATATAAAACAAAATAAATAACAAATCAAAATGGTTAAATAATTTTAACCTAGAAAAATGTTCATCACAGCAAGGCAAAATTGTCGTATAAATATAGTTTTATCAGATAACCGTTAAATTTAAATAATATAAAGCTAACATTAAAATTATTATAGCTAAATAAATAACATAATAAACGCAAATAATAATGTGATAGTAAATTGATTAAAATAAATTTCTACAGTATTTCTTCAAAAAAATTATGTTTACTTAAATAATGTAAAAACATTGATTCTTTCTTACCAATTTTTTTTCATGTGATGGAATGACCAAAATAGAGCTTTCAACGACTAAATTCAAAAAACTTAAAAAATTACTAAAATAATATAAGCAAGAATGATATATAATATTTAAAAAAAATCTCAAATGTTCACAGACGGGTTTAAAAATTTAAAATCATTTACATGAACAAGAATGAAGCGTTTAAAAAATTGCATTGTTAAGTTATTACGAACTTACAAACAAAACCATTAAAAACATCAATGTATTTTCTAGACAATCAAAAACCGGGAACATGTTTTCACTTGTGTTAGAATTAATTCTTTTTTTTTTATTCTTCCGTAATGTCAGATATCTTTTTGTTAAAGTAAGAATTATATATTAGGGATGGAATTTTTCTGTCCTAATAAGCTCAAAATATGTATGACATTATGACCTTAAAAAGCCCGGAAATATTACCTAAAGAGTCCAAAATTAGAGGTGTAAGTAGCCAAAAAAAATTTTTGTGATAACAATTCAAATCAAAAGTCAAAAAAATTTTTTAGAAAATGAGTTAAAAAATGCATTTTTTGGCGTGCAGAATTTGTAGTCTCGAAATCAATTTTTACATTTAAAAAAATATTAAGTAAACAAAAGGACAAAGGATCCTATATAAACTAAACCGCTTTATAGAGGCACAACTCAACACGTCAAAATTAATACCACAATTAATATTTTCTAAAAAAATTAATTACTAAGATTGTAGTAAATATGGTAAATAATTCATGACAGGAAACTGAAGGCTATTTTTAAACAAAAAATATTAAATCAATCTGAAAACAGAGTTAAATATAAAGTTAAAGCAACATAAAATATTATAAGTTTTAAATCCGCACGTGGGCATAAGAAAAAAATTTTTATCTTAATTATTTATACTCACGAGCTCATTCATCTGGGATCGGCCCACAAGTTAAACTAATGGCATTACAAATTTCATTTAGTTTGTTCAGCAATTGAAGGCCGATTGTCTTTAACTATTTAAAAAAAGTAACTTATATCAAACACCGAAATATTTTCATCCATAAAAATATCAGTTAACTGATAAAATAACCAAGATGAAAATTTCGACTCTAAAAGAAGAAAAATTATTACGCCAAAGGAACTTGAAAAAGACGATTGCTTTCCTTTACGTAAGGATATAACACTAAATGCTTATAAATTGTAAAAAAAGAACATATCGTAAATTTAAGAGGTCCAAGTAAACTGAAACTTTACAATAATAGAATAAAAATTATAAAAATAAATGTTTAAATTTAAAAAAAAATTAATATAATGCTTAATTAAATAATATTAAAATTGAAAACACTTAAAAACAAAAAAAGAAAAAGAATGCAATGAAAAAAAAACCAATAACAATTGGTATACACTCGATTTCAAGCATGCTTTGGGCGGTTTCCAAAAGAACATTTTATTGAAAGAAAAGAAGTAGCACATTAATAAATTGAACTAATCTTTCAAAAAAATATATAAGCAATTAATAGGAAAAATACGAAGCTGCCATAGACAACAAACTCCTTAAGCGAAGTTGGAACACACTTCTAAAGTCTTTATTCCAACGCCGCCGCAAAAGAAAATATCAACAATAATATCTCTAGTGCACAAAAAAAAGAAAGAATAAAAAAAACTAAACAAACATTTTTTGGTGGATTAATTTGGAAGACAGATCGCCAAATATTTGAAAAGAGTGCCAACTAAAAAAGTGCCAAATGTCATTCCTCCGTACAGTTTAAATCCATTAATTTACCCCATTCAATCAAACCCCCCTAAAAATATAAAGTGTATGTTTATGAATTCATTGTTTAACAAAAGATTTCCGGCACCAAATTCACCCCATTTCAGTGTCGGGCATTTTTTTCGCTAAAATGTTTGTAATAATATTTTTTAAATTTTTTTTCCAATGACTCTTAATTAAATATTTTAATTTTATTATGAACGTTATTTATTTGTTTTTAAAGTTAAAATAATTCGTATTAAATTAATTTTTTTTTAATAAATTGGATATTTTATTAATTAATTAACCCAAACTTTCATGTCCTTTTCGATGCCCTGATTATTGCTTGATTTTCTTTAATTATGTTATGTCATAGTAATTAATTTTCGTTAATATTTCATTTTTCTTGTTTGTATGTTTCATTTAATTTATCAATTCTTAAAAGGTTTATCATGAGAAATATGTCAATATATATTTAAGGATGCCATCAGTTTTGCGTGCATCACAACCAAATTTGCGCGCGTTCGAAATTTTTGAGTATGATTGGTGTCGTCCATTGTTTTTTATCCGATAAATTTAAAGTTATTCGTGTTTAGTGGTCGAGTTTTACAGCTGGGTGAGCATTATTTATTTATATTTATAATATAATATATGCTTTATTCAACAGATGTTGCGCAAATGCAATTTTCATTTTATTTTACTAAAAATCAAATTATTGGATCATAATATTTTTTTGTAATTGGGTACAAATAATTTTTTTCAAAGCATAAACCGCGAAATAATTGAATATTGTCATTTTAATATTAATATACTGTTTTATTTCTAATAAAGTTATTGAAGAATTGCCAATTTTTTCTTTAAACTATACGGAATTACACATATTTTGATAGCTGCAATTCAGTCTTTTGTTAACTGGCTTTTAGGTCATATCGAAAGGGCAGTTAAATTTTTGGGTTTTTTTCTATTAATTATTAGAAAAACCAATCCGTTGAAAAAGTTAAATTTATTTTTAATATTTAACATTTGATATATTTAAAAAGATCTTAAGTAATTTAGAAATCAGCATAGGTGAATATTTTTAAATTTGATTTAATATAGTAAAATAGACATTTTTTATAGAGGTCGTCATTAAATGTTAATTTAAATAGTATTAAAGTTCGCAGTTTAAAATTCCCACGTGCTTGGAATTGATGAACATCAATAATGTAAAATAAGTTAGTAAAATTGAATCAGGAATATAATATTTTGACTTTTCAACATTTTCGTACTAGTTTTTATAAATCTAACTGTTCCCGTTTTGTTGGATTTTCTATTTATTTTCTAAATTCGCATTAAAGATTTGCTGATTTTTTGATATTTTTAATTAAGTCGGTTTTTAAACAAAGAATTAGTAGTTTTTATTGATATTTGATAACTTTTATTTGAAATAGGGCTAGGGCATATTAAAGGGCTATCAAACTCAAACCGTTATTTATATTTTTTACTTTGATGTTCAAATTTCTATCTTAATTTTAAATTTATTTATTTTGAATGATTAATTCATCAAGGCAAAATTGTTGTTTTAGTTTATTTATACTTTCCGTCGATTTAAAACTTGTCGTTTTCTCTTGCTTTTTCCAATTAATACATCTCCAGATCATTTAACACTGATCATTTATTAAAATAAAATTAATTTAATATTTAAGAATATTTGTATACCTGGAAGGCCATATTATAATTCAACCGATAATAAATATTAATCATATCAATTGCTAATTGTTTTATTTTTTATATGATATTTGGGAAAACGGCTCATATTCATCCCTTGGAATTTTTCACCATACGCTTGCCCGTTTCCTCATACGATTCTCTTGGAATTAAATCATATGCTTTTTTAACCAAATTTACTTTTAATTTTATATGATTTCAAGCGTCTGATAATTTGCTTGAATAAAATGTTCTGTTTCATAGAATTATTTTAACAGTGTAATATTTTAAGAGATTTTAAAAATTTATTTACTTATTTTAAAGCCTCGTCGCTTTCCTGTAATGTGTTGATCAGCCAGGTCGTTCTCACTACTATTGACTTCATCCTCATTTATTCGAACGGAGACACTATTTTTAGTAGTTTTCGTAGTTTAAGTGTTTTTATTTAACAGACAATTTTAGCAATATTTAAATGGAATTAAATTTTGGTTTAGGTGATTTTTTTGTTACATCAGAGTTTTTTGACAAAAATAATTTTATTTAATATCAAAGCCATAACACTGGGATATGTATCCAACACACAGCGAAGGTTGCCAGCGAGTTGGTCGTTATCCCCGTACTCACGAGCACAGGCGCAATCAACCTTTTGTATAGTGGTCAAATGCATTTTCTATTTATTTTAAAGCCAACATACGTCCTCTCATTAGATGCTTTTTAAATCGTTGATTTAAATATACATAGGTTTAAATAATAATTTTTTATATTTAAGAAAACAATTGCATAATGATGAAAAGAACCCATAGAACTGGCGTGCTCGATTTGGGTGCAGTAAGTCGTTGCTTTTTGAATCTCAAAGTTGAATAGCAGTATAACGAAGTTTAAATTAGCAAATTTAAAATCATACTTTATTTATGTTTATATATTTTTTTAAAATTTACTGTAATAATATTATTTTCGTTGCTAAAATAATTTGAACTGCAACGCGAATTGATCCCGTACACATCTCAATATTTCTTGCGTGGCACTTTATATTGTTTTAAAATTAAAAATTTTATTTTGTGATATTATTTTATATAATTAAAATTTATGTCGAGAGATCTGTAAAAATGAAAACTGTTAAAGAGCAAAGCAAATTGCAGATGCATCAAAAAACATCTTTTATTTATTAAAAGTTTGTGCTAATTCAACGGACCGATAAACAACCATATTTTTTATAACCTTCATGACAAGAAAAAGCAAAGCATAATATGTTGCTTAGTTTGATATGATAAAATGTTGAAGACTTCTTGAACAAGCAAAAATTGAAAATGCCATATTACTTAATGACTATCGTGGAAAGTAAATTAAATATTTAAATTGCCTTTTTTATAGTACAAATATTTTCTTTAAATGATTTAGTAATTTAACAGTTTAAAGAATGATTTATAAATTATTTTTTAAGCTTTGATCAATATTGTCAGTGATTTAAATTACCATAGCCATAAAATATAAGTCTTTAAATGTTATTTTTTGCTTAGTTTTTTTTTTGTCAAATTCTGCAATAGCTTTTTACCATTTGTTAATATAATCATTTTATATTTTAGATTTGTATAAGTATTCAATAAATTAATCAGCATAAAGATTATGCATAAATACAATGAATGTTATTGTCTTAGCTCATTCAATGTATACGTCCAATCAAATTTAAACAGTTTCGTTTTGCGTTTTATTTACCCGCACCACTTCATCTGCTAACGCTAAATAAAGCATATTACGACAGGTCCAGCTTCGTGAAACGCCTTGTTGCTTTTCAGCCGCTTTTTGCACTTTATACAAATTCCCGTTTGTGCCTTTCTGGGGTGCCGCGTTCGCTCCCGTGTGCACGAGAGGGACCAACTTTTTCAATCGCATTTAATAACGTATAACTTATGAATTTTTATTTAGATTATTTTTTCATAGATTTGTTTACATTTTGCCACCAATATATCTTCGTGCCCAATAATAATAAAAACGATTAAAGTTTTTACTTTTATAGATTATTGTTTTTTGCATTTAATGTGAAACAATAATTTTTATCATTCAATTTTAATCAAATTTGTTGATTATTTAATTTTTTAATTCCAATCAATTTTCTGTGTAACTTTTATTTAAATGGAAAATTGAGACATATATTTGCAGTCACTTTGTTTGAAACTGATATTTTGAATTTATTATTTACAAAGTTAGATTATAGTTGGAATAATGAATTTTACAAAAATTTGTTATAAGAAATTTACGAACATTTTTATTTAATTACTTTTGCAACCTCACTCCGCTAACAATGGTTTCATTTGTAAATTATTGGTCGAATAGAATTATCACTTTGTGTTTTATTTTAATTATTTTTTATGAGTTAGTTTAGCTTAATTCTTTATTTTAATTGCTAAGTTCGCTAAATTAAATGCACCATCACTTAGAAATGTGCTTTAAAAAATAAGTTATTCAAAAATCATCCGTATAAACGATTGGGCGAAAAAAAAAACTTTTTTTGGAGGAGCATTAAATATAAATTTCCCACAACAAAGCCGGTTTTAAATTAAAAATTCTGTAATTTTAAAAGAATTAATTTTATTCAATTCCATCTTCCTCATTCATTTGTCATCGCCACACCCAATCAATACAAACTCATTTTTCAAATCATCTTTATTTTATTTTTTGATAAGTTACTCAATTTTATACAACAATCTTTGAAACAAACCCGAAAAATAACGGAAAAAAAATTGCAGAAAAACAATGATTATTCCAGCGGCTGAAGGCTTTTAATGAAAATATATCAACGAGATCGAAAACTTGGGCAAAATGTTTAAACACAAATTCTACAAAATAATTCCTACAAGGTAAAAGATAACATTTTAAATAAAATTTTAATAAATAAAATGTATTGGAAAATTTTAATCAATAAATAAATAATCGAGTGGGTTATCTTTTTGTTTGCTTTTAAGCTTTAATATTTAATATAAGTCATTATTAAGTTGGAACCTATAATTGATTCTGTTCACTCAAGCGGAGTACAACTAAGTCAACGTAATTACAATAAAACAACGTGTTTTTTGCATAATGAAATAAATAAAGCTAATAGCGTCTACAACAGCAAATGTGAATTAAATAATAAATCATAAGATATTTTGAATTCGATATGAAGCAAATCTGCTGTATATTTAATAATGAAACATTTTCAAATGTAGCACTTTTAAACATTTTAACCTAAATTAAATAATTAAATCAGTTTATTCCGTTGTATTTTTGTTCTTTGCTCGCGTAACACAAAGAAAAAAATAAATTTGTAATTGAAAACGCACTTAAAAATTTTATAAATAACCAAATTAAAAAACAATTCAAAAAATAAAAATAGCAATTTAAAAAAATCTCGAGCAATTTGGCATTGACCCGATTGTAAGCCAAATCGCACTCAATTTCACAAATCAGTTAGAGAAGAGTAACAAATGGACACATCGTCAAAAAAGATTTATGCCGGTTGGTTCATTTTAAAAATTTTTCCAAAATCAAAGAATTATTATTTACCAAGGGATTAGAAGTTACATAAATACAAAACAGCAACAAATTTTATAAATATTTTTAGAGATAAAAAAATTAAAAGCAGATTATGAAATTAAAGATGCTAAAAAATTAAAAATCATAAATCACATTTACGATAACAATGACAGTCTGTGTGACCAGGACACAATGTCCGCTTCCAACATTTGAAGAATACCGCGGAAAAGCCTGATTTAAAATAATACATAAACCATTGTAATACCTTAGGTATAAGGTTAATAAAATTAAAAACCGGCATTTATTATTATTAAACATAAATAAATATAAACTAAATCCGACTTAAAACTTTTTAAAATTTCTTGCCTGAAAATCTTAATTTATACAACAAACAAAATAAAACTTCGATATTTTTAAGCCACGACTATATCCATTAAACAAAATTTATTTATAAGTTACAAAAATATATACTACTGAAATATGTATGGTGTTGAAAAATTTATAAAAAAGAAATTCGAGGGTCATAAATATTAAATCTCATAAAACCTAAAAAAATAACTTTTCACCTGAAAATCATTTATCATAAAAAATCCAAAAGCCTTGACAGCATTATTAAAACAAAATTAAATGAATAAAATATTCATACAAGATAAAGTTAAAAAAATATGATAATAAGCAAGAATACGGTTTTGGGACATTTCAATTGAAACACTTTGCATTTTGTAAGGATCAAGTCCATACTACCTCCTAGTAGCACTTTAAACATTTCAGCATAAATTAAATATATTTTTTTGTTCTTTGCTCGAATTTCGGTGCACACAGATTATCTTGAAATTTATATAAAAAATTATTGTTTCAAAAAAAAGTAGTCATATAAACCACCCTTTTCAAGACCTTCCAAACAAATAAGATAAATTATTTATTCAAAATATACAAAGTTTCTCAATCAAATATAAATAAAAATAAATAAATTTGTAATTGAAAATGCCTTAAAAATAACCGAATTAAAAAATTTATTCAAAAAATAAAAATAGCAATTAAAAAAATCTTAATCAAACAACATACATACTGTAACAAACGTTAAAAAAAGAACATCAATTAAGTCTGTCTCCATGCGCAACAATTGTTTGCCTTAAATTGCACAAGAATTATGAGAGTGAAGCATTGCTCTGACTATAAAATAATAATACCGATTTATTATTTATAAATTTAAACGTAATTTCTAAATTAAATACCCGGCTGACATCTGTGAGGCCTCTTCTTCGATAATCTTTGAAATGTGAGTTTAAACAAAATAAACGCAATAATTTATACAAAATGCTTATAACACCTAAGATTAAAAAAATATCAAAAAAGACTAAATTTATAAAATAAATAAGCAATGGCCTAAGTTCAGAATGAATGGACGTAAACATTTTGAAAACCTTTAAATCTTACTATTCTTCTTGAATAAATTTTTATTAATTTATCTAACCAATTACTTCTATGCAAAATTTAAATTAAAAAATGAAAGAAATTAATATTCATTTAGATAAAAACGTTGAGGAAACGGATTGTGGCATAAAAAAATATTAAAACTAAAGTAAACTAATCAAATTATTTTTCGTTTTTCAATAAAAATGTTTTTATTCTATAAAAATAAATTAATTGTAAAGGTTCCCTTGTCACATTCGGGTTGAGCAAACAGTTCGAAGTACATAAGAGGAAAAAAGGGAGGGCTCTCGACACCGCTTAAACACATAATCAGACACCACATCATCTATTAATAATATCAAAATCGTTTTAGACAAATAAATAAATAAAATAAGAAAATTTATTTGAATAAAAATGATATTTAACTAAAATGAAATAAAATTCTGAATTTTGAATGAGGGAGAGAGTGTAATAAAAAAAATATCCAAGAAAAAATAACAAATTTAATTTAAATACAATTTTTATTAAAACTTATAGTTGAAAAAAACGTATCAATTAAATGTTCGCATATTATTTACACTTATATAAATATAACGGGCTATATACATAAAAGTTAAAGCTTATTAATCTATACAATATAAATTAAAACATAAATGCGGCAAATGAAATAATACCACAATGATTATGATTCTAAAATGCTGCTTTTAAAAAAAATTAAATCAATCTAAAACAAAAAGTTAATTATAAAATTGAAGCTTCATAAAACATTATAAGTTATAAATCCGCACGTGAGCATTAAGAAAGATTTTTTAATTAAAAAAGCCGAAACCTGAATAATAAGCCACAATATTAAATGAAAAAATATAAATGATTAATCTTTTCAAATAATTAAAACCAAAATTTACGGTTGGGAATTAGAACAGAACACACTGCAAACAACGCCTTGGAGCAGGAACTTTGATGTCATCATGAAATGCTAATATAAGGATAATTAAAGTAATCAGAACATGTTAATTGAAAGACAAATATAAGTTATTTAAAAATCGTCTTTTATGTTAAAAAATTGTAATATTTAGAATAAACTTTTTTGGTAATCTGCAATTATCTTTGTAATTGACTTTTATATATATTTTTTTGAATGCATAATTTGAATTATTATATTTTAAAATTATGATTTTTTAATTTTTTGTTTTTAATAAATATTTAAATATTAGATATTTTCATTTCATTTCTAATTTAATATAATTTTATTGGTGGTGCCCGAAGACATCGATATGTCTATCTTCGAACGAGCAATTTCCGTTGGCAACTGCAACAAAGATTTCCAGAAGCGTGACCAATACCTTAATGGAAGTAACATAAATTTGCCTTTTAAATGTCTATCAAACCTTAAAAACTAAGCTTTTTATTCAAAATGCGCAGGGCATCATGATTCTAATCAAAAAAGATTAAAAATACTTAATAATTGAAAATCGATATATGAGATCAATTAATATTAATTAGAAAATATGCAAATTGAAGACCTGCAACCTAATTGTAATTCCATAAACAATATAAAAACCAAAATTAATCGACAATTACTTAGTTAATTAAAAATCAATTAAATGTTAATTATGGACAATATATGAAGCCGGCAAGCTGCAGAAATTAAATTAACAATTAAAAAAGCAAAATGAAGAGAAGACGACGAGCATCATCAACTCTGTTCTTTTACAAAACGTCAGGTCACCGAAAGAATTTGTAAATTATGTGTCACACCTGGAATTTAAAAATTAAAACTTTTGGCTGTTAAAAAAAAAGATTGGGAAGTTGATTCCTCATGTGATATGTAAAAAAGACTTATCAACATAGTTATTGAGAATTTCTAATTAAACAAAAATACTTTTATGCTTACAAAGCGAAAAATACATTAAAGATAATATAAATGAAAATAAATGCCTGTAAATCTTAAAACGGTGTAAATAATTCTATACACAAAATTTAAAAAGCGCCAATTTTATGCATTTAAAATCTAAGATTCAACATAAAATGGGTTTTTGCAAAATTAAATTCAAAAAGTCAAAATCTTTCTTATATTAGTACGACAAATAAAAGTTAAAAGACGAAAGCTTATGGCGAGTCTAGGTAAATTGCTCTCCGACACTTTTCGGAAAATTGCTCTCGGAAAGTTGCTCTCAGCGGAAAATTGCTCTCCGTGAAAAAAAGGGGAAAATTGCTCTCGGAAAATTTCTCTCCAACGCGGAAAATTACTCTCCATGAGAAAAAATAAAATACTGGTGGTTTAAACCCCGATTTTGTAAATGATATCTTATAACATTCGGTGAGTGTCTATGGAGGAGTAAATAATTTTTAAAGGCCTTTAAAACTATTTCCGATTTTTAAAAATATTTTTGGACTGAATTAGATCTATCAGGGGAAAAGTTAGAGACTTGAGGTTCGTTAGGCTTAGGCCTAAGCCACTCTTTCCTGTTTATGGCTAGCAGTGGTGATGAAAGAAAAGGTAAATAGAAAAATTCTGGGATGAATTTTGCCCTTTTTATTTTTTCTCACGGAGAGCAATTTTCCGCGTTGGAGAGAAATTTTCCGAGAGCAATTTTCCTCTTTTTTTTCACGGAGAGCAAACTAAGAGCAACTTTCCGAGAGCAATTTTCCGAAAAGTGTCGGAGAGCAATTTACCAAAGAGCAATTTACCGGCGCCCCTTAAAAGAAGACAACAGGACAGAGAATTGTTTTTCAAATGAGAAAGCAAAAATGGCAAATCGGTATTTGAAAAAAATAATGATTGAAAAAAGACAGGTAATAGAAAATATAAAAAATGAAAAATTAATTTAAAAAAATTCTAACATTTTTTTAGTACGCATTTTGCGGTACATTTTAATAACACCATAAAAGACCCGCTTCCATAACTTGGTCCTTCGAAAAAAAAGATTGAAAAATGGAATCCATCTTAAAATAATTTATTGATCTGTTCGTGGGCAAAGTTACCAAGAACAGAGAAGAACAAATTAAGTGCCTTTGGTTTGCTCAATAAAAATGTAAGGCAAAAATAAGAATCAATACTAAACATTTCATACATTATTGAAACCACAATTAAGTAAAATTTAAATCGTATTTATGATGAAAAGAATCTTTTAAAATAATAAATTTGTAATTTTAAATTAAATATTTGAATAAATAATAAATTAATAGTTTAAAATATTAAATCTTAATGCAAATAAAATATGCAAATTTTACCCAATATTATCGACTAGATGTCGTATTAGTGTTTATAAAACTTAGCGTCGCAATTCAGAATAACAGAAAATTTAATAAATTTATTAAAAATCTTTTGGTTAACTTTTTATAATGTGAACAAAAGTTCTTTAATTTGTAAATTTTGTAAAAGTTAAATGCAAATAACATTTATTTTCAAAAAAAGGACAGTAATAATTTGGGGATGATACTTTTAGTTATTTAACTATTTTTCTGCGCTTTATTTTGTCGAGTTATGCACGAAAACATGGTTTTAACCGGAAATTTGTCATTTTAATGTCACTATTCGTAACTAAAAAAAGTTAGCGGTGACGAAACTATTTTAGGGTAAAACGACCCCGGGAGAAAAACACTCGGATCTTTTTAAAGACATTCTAGGGTCGCATTTTCAGGCCACCTCGGAAAAATCTTTTGTTACTCAATGATCTCATCTTTAGGGGTGTTGATTCAATTAACAATAAAAAACGGTCTCCACAACATTTTCTTTTTTTGAAACTAAAATAAAACCTATTATTGTCAGATTACACCAAAGACCTGGCCGATAAAAAATGATTACAAGCTTTTAAACTTTTGCTCTTTGTTAGATTAAAACAATTTCAAAAACAAACTAAAAAAAATTTGCGAATTAAACTTTTCGGAGAGATTAATATTACGAGAATACAAAATCTTGTTAAACATTATTGGGACCTGTGTTGAATTGTAATTACTGGACGGTAGGGATGCTCGAGATTCTCGGTCTCGGTTCTCGAGTCGAGAAATTTCTCGGTTTTTTTGGGTCTCGGTTCTCGGTCTCGGGTTTGCAAAAAATTTGCATTTTTTGAAAATTTCGTAAAAAATGCATTAAAAACCACGAAAATACACTCCTAAATTGAACTTTTTTTAAAAAATTCTTTTCTCCGGCGGTTACGATGGAATGGATATCGGGCAAAAATTGTTCCAGAAATAAAAATGGAAATTCAAAATTTGCCGCAAATTGGTTGGTAAGATTTTTTTGCAGCCTTGTTCGGTATGCAAGAAGAACATCTTTTTAGTCGGAAAAATTACACCAAGCCTTCACAATTCAACTAAATTCGAAAAACTTTCCCGAACCCGAAAATAAGGACAAATCTTATAAATAAGGACAGATGGCAGCCCTGAGTGTAAAATTATTTATTGAAAATTTTTGGAGCTTAAAATTAATATTTTTTTAAGTGAATTTCAAAAAAAATTTGAAATTTCTCGATTCTCGGTTCTCGAGTCGAGAAATTTCTCGGTTTTTTTGGCTCTCGGTCTCGGTCTCGAGTCTCGGGGTCATTTCTCGGTCTCGGTTCTCGGTGTCATTTCCCGGTCTCGGTCTCGGTTCTCGATTCTCGGTAAATTTCAATTCCCGAGCATCCCTACTGGACGGGTACACAAATACGCAAATCAAATAAAATATTTTAAATAACTAAAAATGATGTTGACTTTAATCAACATTTTTTAAAGGCATTACAAATTTTTTTGGCTTTTTCATTATATTTAGTAGTAGCATGGACCTTGAGGATTCTTTTTGTTTATATTAACAACAAAAAATTAATGTTGTTTAAAAGATTTTATAAAATAAAATAATTAGTATCACGGTTTATGTAAAACAAAAAGGGGTTTCTTGCGATTATGGTTTTACAAAATAGATAAAGAAATCAGAAATCAATATCAAATGTCATATTCCGGCAGCTGGCGCTGTAACGTGAAAATATTTTAATCTTATACCGTATGTGTAACCATGTTTTTTTACTGTTTGTGTAAAAAGTTTTATAACGGCCCTCACATTGAACCAAGTCGGATATTTTTTTTTTTATTTTACACTTTTCAAATCAATTTTAAATGACTATCCTTAATAAAATATATATTGTTCATTATTCGTTTACTTGGCTTCAGCCTTGTGATTTTTCCCGATGCCGCCAGCCAGCCATTTCAGCGCCGACAATTTATATTTAGCTTTTACGCGAAAGTTCAATTTTTTAGGACTTCTTTTCAAAAACGACTAAAAGTCCATAGTTAAAGATTTCAAAAACAGCCAGCAATCAATGAAGCAGCATAAAAGCTGAATTAAAAAAATTAAAATGCAATTATCGATATAAATTCAAGTAAAGGTTTTACTTTTCTAATTAAAGCATATTTTAATTTAAAAATGAAATTTTATTTATTTTTAACACTTATTCCCCAATAAAATATAAAGTTTATACACAAACTGCCCTGCAAAATATTTAATCGAGAAAAACTAGGCGGAGACAATTTTGAACAAATCTATCAAATTGTAAAATATTTTCTTGATTTTGAAATTGATAAATAAATAAAACATGATTCTATTTAAAATTTATAGAATACAAATTATTAGTAATATAATAAAAAATTTTAAAACATTTTTTTTATAAATGCCAAAAAGAAATAACAAAAAAATAATAAAATGAATCAAAGTCAACAAATCTGGGGAATTTTTAAGTTATCTTGAATCTGTTCACACGATTTTATAACATTGAAATACTAAGATTTTTAAATTTGATCTGTCTAACAAAAAAACTACTTTAAGTCTAAAATTTGTCAATTATTACTGAAAAAAGCTTTAAAACAATTTAAATCTGATGTAGCTAGATATGCTAATATTCAGCTCTATGCTTATGCAAAAATAAATTTGCCATTAAGTTTAATTTCATTTTTTTAAATTTATGGCTGAAAAATTTGTACTTAATAATTTAATAAAAAATTATAAACCTTTGCCGACATGCTCATCTACTATATACGTATCATCAACATGTGGCTAGAGGCTTTACAAAAAATTAATAATTTTAATATAGTATACTTTTATATAAATATACAATTATAAGCTAACAATTATTGGAAAAATACGATTTTAAACTAGCAAAACCTTTTGTGTTTACAAAGTAATTTGGATTTTTAGATTTATATAAATGATATTTATCAATATGCCAAATTTACGAGGCAATAATAAAAATTCCAATATTATTTAATGTAGAAAGAGAAGAAATGTTAAAAAATTTAGAAGCTGTCCTGTAGATCAGAACGATATGATGACGCAAAGCATTGCTCGATGGTGCAAAAAAATGTCCGAAAAATCAACTTTTGAAAATAAATAAATCAAATATAATTAATGCAATATAAAATTTTGCATTTTTTTTTAAACTAAATAAACATTTGTTGATTCCTAAAGAAGAAAAGAAGATAAATGCTCACACATTTTGTTGTTATTTCGATCTTTTATTTTAAACTATTTTTATTGCTATTTTTGACTTTTATTTTTTGTTTTAATTTATGGAAGCTCCGTCGGCACGGGTTTTTTCAACGTCTCTCTCTGCTGCAGGTTGTTCGAAAATTATATATATTCGTTTTATCATAAGATGATGATGGCAAGCAAAATGCTTGTGCAAAGGCCCTTTTCAAAGGTTTCGCCAGGTTGATCGTTATTTGTGCCTTTTCCTTCCTACAAAAAATCTTCCCAGTGTTTATGGAGTTGCGGATGGTAATTTAATTTCGACATTTTTAATGATATATATCTAAAACGCAAATTTTGATGTTAAATTAGTACTGAATTTCAAAGTGAATCTCGAAGAGTAGCGACAATATTACGCGATTCGAACAATGCGCAATTCAGAAGTGGGTTTTTGTTAAAAGAAAAAGTCCGGAACCTTTTATATTGTTAAGTAAAGAATAGGCAAAATGTTAGCCCCGGGTGGGACTCGAACCCACATCCTCCACCCAATCCGTGGGCAGCTCTTCCAACTGAGCTACCGGGGCATCACATTTGCTTTCTTCTTTATGGATGATCTTTTGCCCACGCCATAGGCGTTTTAACCATTCGCTTCCAACCAGCGGAACACTCAAATCCTTACAGTTAATACCTTAAATTATTTAGTCTTATTCTTTTCACCAGCTAACAAAACAAAATAAAAAAACGCACAATCTTACTTAAAAAGTGGGAAATGTTTATTTTAAAATAATAAAAAAAATACGTGTAAATGAAACTAAAACAAATCTAACTATACCCCTTTTAAATTTTGCAAATTAAATTGATTTATTCTACTTATATTGATTACCTTTGATTATGAATTTAAATTATTTTTAAATTTAAAATTTATTTTTATCAGAAATCATTCATTAGTTTACATTTAACAAAAGGAGGTGCCGAACTCATCCACGACTCCTATTTAAATTAAACAAAATTTAAAGATTTAAAAAAATGATAAAGCTCAAAGTTATAAAAAAACTAAATGATCTTCATAAAAAATAAAAAGTACAATTAAAGTCTAAATTCTTTATGGTTAAACCAAACAAAATTAAAATCATTTTTTTAAAAATATATTCTTTGGCAGTGGAAAGCTTGAATTGGAAAAGATGTGTAAGCAAATGACTTCAGAAGAACTGGATGTGAGACTCCTTAAACAAGACTTGTCGATTTTCTTAAGAAGTACATGTACCAGGCAACAATTTTTAAAACTTAACATTTGAAACGTCTCATACAAAAATTTTTTGTTTTTTACACCAGCGTGTGAACCATAATATTTTTATTAGTTTATGAAACAATAATAAAATGTACACAAATACCATTAGGCCGCGAGTGTGGTTCAAGCGTGCATTGCAACACACTAAAATTTGCTGAATTATTCATCTTTCATTTAATACGATTAAACTCAACTATTTAAAGGTCAAACAAACTGTCGAAATACCTGATAAAGTCAAGGCATCGTCAACAATCTATAATGGATAAGACTGCGCTGATAAAAATTAAAAGATATAAAAATTGATAAATGTAATTTACCAAAAACAAATAAAAATTCCAATTAATTAAAAAATACTTAAACAAAAATAAATAAGAAAACGCCGGTTTTATAAATTTTATGGGTAGTTCAAAAATTTTCTTTCTGATATTATATTATATTTTTAAAAATCATTCAGTATACCTAAATAATGCTAAATCAATTGAATCTTCTAAATAAGAAGCCCTACTAAAAACTAGAGATAGGGCTGTGGAATTTTATTTTCAAAAGTAAATTTTTATTTTTACAAAAAACTGCATTTTTTAATAATATAATTGGTTTAAAGTAATTTTGAAATAAAAATCAATAAGACAAATGGCTGCAACTACAATTTATCCTCTAATTATTATTATTAATAATCCTTAATTTGGAAACCCAAAAAAGATGCATCTAAACAATTTAAAGATTTAAATACGAGCGTTAAAACTGATATTTTTTATCGATTAAAATTTTTATTAAAATATCAATTTTGAAATTTAAAACAAGTTAGAATAAAGGATTAACACTATACGCGTTTTTAAAATAGAACAAAATCAATACTTAAGTTTTTTAAGTTTAAAGATTTGGCAAAAAGTCAACGCTAAATTTGAATAAACGCCATAGTTTTACTCTATTGTGTTGCAATAAATTAAATAATACGCATTTTATTTGTTCATGCCATAAATTTTTTCAAGAATTATGCCAAACAATGTGTGGAGATATTGTTAAATTTTTTTCGTAAATATTTGATTGTTTTAATTACAATTTTTGTTTAATCATTTTGCGTCTCCGAACTTCCTTATAATTTAAACAGTTTTTGTTCATTCTAATTGCGTAAACATTAAACAATTTTATAAAAAATCAATTTTTATTTTACTTTTGTAAAATTAGTAATTTTGGACTCAATAATTAAACTAGTTTTAAAAATTTATCAAACTTTGTAACTCAAACTCTTACGGCTTATGTAATATATTATTTAGAGATCGTTAAGGTATTAAGTGAATTAATTTTTGTGTACAAAACCATTAAAATAAAATTGTTATTTATATTTAAAAATCTTTAGTACATAGTTTTGATGTTATTGGTTTTTAATACATTTCTGAGTGTCTTAATTAACAACAAAATTTTAATTAAAATTTATAAAGGAAATTGATCTATGCTTTAAATTAAACATTTATATTAAAATAAAGTTACTTAACTAATATTTATATTTAAATGTAACTAAAAAATTAATTAAATGATTTATTAAATGAAAATTATATTTTTAATTCGGCAATACCCACAGTATTGCGACTTCGAAGTCGAAGTTTCGGCGACGTTTTCAATTTATTTTTGTACTGTTAATGGAAACAGTAATTGCTCCTGTTCATTTCTGTTTTTTTGTTGATACTTTTTTAAATTTATTTAATATCTTAATTAGCAAAATTGTTATTTAATCAAGATTTTTTTGCGTGAATGCTTTAAAAATGTTTTTGGATTATGGCTACGAATGCCATAGAGGGGAATGTTGCAGTGTCCAGCCTCTGTTGAAATAACATCCTCAGCAATTTCCTGACTCGTTTATAAATTATGTTTAAATATTTGATAGTGATTATAGTACGTTTTTTGAACTTTAAGTATAAACCGCGTCATCGTAACAGTAATATTTCTGAATGAACCGGAACCGTTTAGATCTTATACGCTACGTCAATTTTCTAGGTTTAATGATTAAACTTTCATTAATTTTATAACTTTTTGTGAGAACTCATAATTATTATTTTCGACACTACCTTTTTAATTTAGATAATTTATTATTTAGCAATTAATAAGGTTTTATTGTTAAATTTTTGGATTATATGCTAATTAGTAACTTTGTCATAATAGTGAGTGAGCTTTGTTTTGATGATTGTTTTTTACATTTATTAAATTATTTTAAAATGCTGTGTTGCTGCAATTTTTCTTTTTATAGTACACTGTTTATAATTTTAAATTATTCTTATTTATAATATTTCTATAAAAAATTTGTTTTATATGTATCGCAAATAATTAAGGTCAAAAATAAAGGAATTTATTTATTATATTATTTATCCTTTTATATTTTGTTTGATTTTTATTTTTTTAACATTACTTTGAGCTCATATTTGTAATATTTTTGCATTAAATTTTTTAATATGCGCAGATTTTAGAACTTGGCGAGGGGAGTTTTATTTCTTCAATAATGTTTTCAAGCAAACATTTATCTTTAATCGTCAGCTTCTAGCTAAAACCAGTGTTCGATGTCAGACCGGTACAGGCCTCCTAAAAATCCAACATGTCGTTGGAAACACATTCCATCGTTTTGGCGAAAAACGGTTTTATTACTATCCGTGCACTTTAATTTGTTTTTAAAAATTTGTATTTGTTTTAGTTATCGATAATTTGTGCTCTTTGAACGACTTTTAAATATTGTCGGCCTAATGGCAACCAGCGAGTGCCATCCATGACGCCAATGCCAAAGCCCACAAATGGCAGAATGTTGGGTTTAATTAGCACTTGGTTGCTTATTTTTAATTTATTTTTATTTACTGATCTCATCACTTCAATTCTAATTTTATTTTCAATCTTTTACTTATTTCTTCTGAAGATATTTTGAATTGACAATTTTTGTTTAATTTTACGATACCATTTTTATTAATGCGTAAAAAAATGAAATACTATATATACACCAAATAATGTCTGTTTAATGGTAAATTAATTATAATAATTATGCATGGTTTAGTTCTGCCTCGCTCAACATTCCAAAATTTTTTCAATATTTTTTTAGTCTGATTAAGTAATTGCCAATGGAATTGTATTAAATGATTTTGTTCAAAGGTTTGACCGTTTGCTAATTTGTTTGGTCTGGAATTTAATTAATTAATAACCTTTAAATTCGCTTACAATGGAGGAAAAAATTTAAGTAATACTTTATAAAAGGTAGAATTTTTAATTTTTACACTGCTTTTAATTTATTTAAAATAAGAACTTTCATTTATTTGACCAATAATTTTTTTTTGTACTCCAAAATTTTATTAAATTTAAATTTATTATTTTTAGGAAATGTATGCCAAGTCGCGCTGGTAGTGAATTCAAGTTATCTTTTACTACTATCGATTCTAAAAAATAAAATTTTGCTTTTAACAATTTTTGTATTTTATTTTGAAACAATTTAAAGCAATACTTTTGTATTTAATTATTTTTTAGATTATTTTAAAATTTTTGCAAAACTGTATTTCGGAGTTTGATATCAAGTTATTAATTATTTAATTAAAATTGTGTTTTTTGGGGTTTGCTTTTAATGAATTTATTTATATTGCGCCCTATTTAATAAATAAATATAATTTTGTCAAATTATTCAATGTTTATCACCAACGGCCGGCATGACGATGATTCCTTCATTGAATTCTCTTTTGCTTACATGTCGACCGAATTTTGGAGCTGCAGTTGTCTTTACTGTAATATTATGTGTTATATTTGCTAATTTATTATGGTTTGTTTTGCTTTATGCATTTTTTTGTTGTTCTATTTGTAGTATAATTTTAATGCTAGATCAAAATATACAGCAACCAATTCATAATTTAAAGTTTTATGGCTAATAGTAGCTGGGTAATAGCCGAATCCAGCATCCATGAAAGCACGTAATTTAATTGTTTGGTTTATATTTAGGATAATAAATTTTTCTATTATTTCATTATCATGCAATTCAGTTCATTTTTTAAGCATTATTATATTAGTTTGGTTTTATTTATTAAATTTATTACTATTTCTTATAGAAGAAAAGTTAAGTTTTTAGTTTTTTAATTACTATTTGGCGATTTAGCTCAC